>JAJMEO010000013.1:0-395877 GCA_030574215.1 Diddensiella santjacobensis
TATTTTATTGCGTTATTAACTTATTACTACATAGCTATCGCAACTGAAGAACATTTTGATTAATTCAAGGACATACAGTGATTTTTTTCAAGCAGTATAACCTCGTTGTTACAAAGACTTGCTTGCTATTTTTTCAATTTTATTGCTTAATCGGGTCATCTAAAGATTAGAACCTTCAGATTTAAAATGACTGCAAGTGAGGCTGTTCATGATTTGAGATAGAAAGGTAAATATGATATACCGAGGTCTGGAGTAGTAGCTGACTGGAGAGAGAGTCGCTGTTGACTACGCCCTAACACTGCCTAATAGTTCAGGGCGGCTAAATCTCACCCAGTCACCCCTCTCTCCCTGCTTTAAAAAGGAATTCCATTCTGGGGGACGAACGGCAGTGCAGATGATAGCTCGGCCGGTAATTTCGCCTGTTCAGCCAAAAGTCGTTTATAAGCCAGTTTGTGAAACTGGCTAAGGCCCTGAAAAAACAGCTTTCCGGCAGTGTGCTTCTCGATACGTTCCAGCAGCATAACAGTCATCAATCGTATACTGGCATCCTGATGGAATAGACCCAGTGCAAGATAAAATAAATTATTTAGTGACGAGGCGGATAACAGTCTGTTGATATCGTCATAGTCCACGGTGTGCGTGCAAAGGGTCTCGAATATAAATGCAGACTCTTGATACGTCAGCTTCTGTAGTCTCAGTCGGTCTAGGTGGTATTCATAGTCGACTACGGCTTTGGGTAACTTCTCCCATAACTGCTGCTGGTCGTCGATATAGAACTTGTAGCTTCGTGACAACCGCCAGCCCTCGATCAGCGCTGCGTAAGTGGTGAAGTCGGTCATTTTCTGGCCTTCCTGCACCCACGTGTAGCCGTAGCCGGGGACCACATGGTACGTGTTATCATTTGGCGACGGCCACAGATTGGTGGCCCCATATTTGTATATTTCGTAATTCGTAGCGATCTTGACAAATCGCTTGATGAACTGCCTGCACCTGGCCCGAACCGTCGTCTCTCCGTAGTGATTAGTAACCATTTTTCTCAGCTCGTCAATAAATACCTTGTCTTCGTTGTTCATGGCTGGATACGCTGTGTTGGCGGTGGCCTGCTTGCCCACCTCGGGGGAGATCTTCATAGTGCCGTTTTCAAGGTCGACTAT
Source organism: Diddensiella santjacobensis (assembly GCA_030574215.1). Taxonomy (NCBI): domain Eukaryota; kingdom Fungi; phylum Ascomycota; class Dipodascomycetes; order Dipodascales; family Trichomonascaceae; genus Diddensiella; species Diddensiella santjacobensis. The sequence goes on from JAJMEO010000013.1 coordinate 1,155, forward strand.
TATATCCCACCAGCTTGGGTGGTGCTCAAATGCAGGGTTTTTTACGCCGGCAATATACCCTGACGAAGAAAGCAGATCATCCACTTTACTGAGGTCTGTATATGGGAATGCGTGAGTGTTGAACGATCTCAGAATCCCACCCGAAGCCAGCGAGCAAGATGCCAGAACATGATCAGCCACGTCATGCGATGGCGAGTTGAGGCCAATGAAAAGGATCCGTTTCTGTGTCAACAGTCCGTATACCAGCACCAGAAGCGAGGGTGTGGATGGTCCATAAATCGTCAGTTGGGGATGAACCACTGTGAAGGGTGCATTTATTGACAGCATTGTGGAGATGAGGCGGATCAACGAGAAGTCACCGACCGAGTCTGGGAAGCTATCAGTGGGGACTTTGATGGGGATTTTCATATTGGTGAAGTCGACCTTGGTTTCGAAGAAATGCGTGTCCTTGGTAGTGTTTGATCTGGATATGCGCTGTCTCTGATTTTTGAGGTCTAAGTAGAATGCAGGGCTTGTACTGTCTGTGGGAGATATGATTTCTGGAGGAGGTGAAGGGGGTATAGTCGTCGATGTTGCGTTCTGTTCTAGAGGGGGTTGAGGAGGTCTGCTCGGTTCGAATTTCTCGATGAACAGAGTCGAATTTTCCGATGATGCCAGCAATAGGCGTTCTGAGGGGGTGAATTTGGGGACTTTGGACATGTCGATTGAATTAATTGAATCATAGAGCACCTTTAAGCATTCGATGGAGGGGGATTTGAAGTAATTATCCAGGGCCAGGATCAATAAGGGTTTAAACACCTGGAAAAATGAATGACGAGTGACTATACACATGGATTTGACAATAGCTCCTCTTTTGACTGCTTTATCGAATTTAGTATTGACCAGATTCAATACATAGAGTTTTTCGGCATCTTCTTTTTCATATTCATCCTGAATATTATAATGTAGTTGTAATTGATTTTGCGGTTTATACAGGAAAAACACTGTCCAATCCTCGGTTCTTGCATGAGATTGATCCGGTAACATAAGCTCGGCCATTAAATGTTTATCACCTTGGATCGGAGCTGGATATTGATATCGGACTATAGGTCCAGCATCTATGTCGAACTCCGCGCTTAACACATATTCAACATGATTATTTTCCATGTTGAAATGTCTTTTGTATAAATCTTGTTCACAAAATCAAACAAAATGTTTTCTTAATAACAATATTATTATTAACAAGAAGTTGTTGAAAACGCGTTTCAATAATAATTCCTCCACCCCTTTTCTTTGATCAATTTGAATTATTATTATTATTTTTATACAAACAATACAATCCTTTAAAATTCCAAAATAAAAATAAAAAACCAATAAAAAATAATATTAAAATTATAATTCAATTCAAAAATCAAATAAATCGCCAAAATTGCCTATAAAAACATTAATTTCAGCCAAAATCAGGGGGATACAAATTACACACCTTCCAGCGTAACACTCAGACCAAAACCCCCTTGCAACTTTTGTGACTTCAAGAAGTTGTTGCCCCGCCACTTCACGACATTTTTGAAGATAATAGGAATATATATATAAACAATGTCAGTGAATCTCGACAAATCTTTGGATGACATAATCTCCGCTCAACCTAGAGGGTCGCATCGTCGAGGAGGACGACGAGTTTCAGGAGGAGGGGTTCATAAGGCCACTAAGTCAAGAACCACCCCCAAGGGACCAGCTTCTTCAGTGGTTCCTAAGGTTGTCGTATCCAAGAAATTGGCTAGAAAGGCGGCTGCGGTTGCAAAGGCAACGGTTACGTCTGAATCGATTGGAGGAGGACGAACCAATTTTGTGGTTGAGGAGATGAAATCACTTGCAGACCGGGTGATTGTTTATAATCTGGTATGGTTCATGTCAAAAATATGATTTTGAGCGACAAGGTGAATTTGAAACAATGTAAATACCTATTTACATTTGTTTTTTGCCTTGACATCATTTGATATTGTTAAAAAAAAATAAAAAAGAAGACTACTAACCGGCCTCTTTTTGAAAACAGCCTGTGGATGTTCCTGAAAAATCAATAAGGGTATGTTTTCTTAAATTGAGAGGTTTGGTAATGGGTCTGTAACCGGAGTTGACGAGAGTATTGTCGAATTAAAACCACTGCTAAACCGTCGAGCAAACAGATTGGGAGGATGAGGGGTTGAATTGGGGTATTATCTGGTTGCTTGTAAAACGGTTCAAAGGTGGGGGATTTTGCTCTCTAGTTCGGTTATAATCCTTTCCATTCCCCGCTTAGGCGCAAATCGGAATCGATTACCAACATGATATTAGGAATACTTTGCCCATGAGGTGGGCCCTGTGTCGGCATGTACCGCCAACTACACTAAGACCGGCTCATTTACTGGTGTGGTCAACATCACCTTCAAGAGATCTGGTGATGCAGCCCATGCTGCCAAGAAATTCAACGGAATCAAAATCGATGACGGATCCAAGGCTTTGAAGGTAACATTTTTTTCCCCATTTCGAACGATTGACGGATCTAACCAACTATCAGGTCGAATTGGTCATGGACCCCACCAAGAGACCGCTTGCAGCAAGAATCAGAACGTATGATATTTTATCCCCATTCTGGCATCAGTTGCAGTTCTAATTCATAATAGTCCCGCCAGCGAACCCCAACGAAAAGATAAACCAAAGCCAGTCAAGGCCGGTAAAGCCAAAGGTGGCAATAACAACAATAAGCAAGTGGCTCAAGCAGCACCATCCGGAGCTGCGGCTGCTCAAAAGAAGGCTAGAGGTAGAAAGAGAGCTCCTAAGAAGACTGTGGAGCAACTCGACGCTGAAATGGCCGACTACTTCCAGGACGCCAGTGGTCCTCAAGCTTAAAGGAGTTAGGTTGTTCCTTTTAACGTTCTATAATATGTATTGTTGAATCTTGCAAAATGAAAAGAAGAAAAAAATTGTGTTTTTATATTATAACATCTTAACTGATCGTGCAAATGGGGTCCGTAAACTTGGGCACACCCCGAATGGTTATTGTTTGCGTCTGCAATGAGTTATAGCTCCAGTCTATGTATTGGCCAGAGCGATGCCAGGTTCCCGACGTGGTGGACACTGCGGTCTCGTCCTCCGGATAGTAGTAGAAAGGAACAAATATGCGAGTAGTTATGGGTTTTGGTAACAGCAATGACGTGGAGGATCGTTTCGTAGGGTTGACCCGTAGCATGAACGCAGCCGTTTGAATATCAAAGCTGTAAGCCATGATTTCGCCTGCCACTGCCACTGGATAAGGTCTTATCACCGCTGGTGCCGCGCGAATGCCGTTCCAGTAATCCTCGCTGTCAGCGACCCGGTCATCTGGCGAGTAGATGCTAAAGTCCTCACCGTTCCAGTTGTCGCCGTATTTGTGCGAGTTGCGAGCCGTGTAGACCCACAATGTGTGGGATAGAGCGTTGAGTTCGAGGGCATAATGGTTTGCATCCATGGCTCTGATTTGCGACGAGTGGTGACGGGATTTGAGACCCTTCTTGTCGTCCATATCATATGGGATGCCAATCTCCGAAAAAAGGCATGGCACAAGCCCCAGACGCTGCTGGCCTTCCTGTTTCACGTACAGTAGCTGATCCCGTAGCGAAGCGCGGATTGCACGCTCTCCAACGCGCAAGCTCAAGAGAGGGGTCGGGTATTTATCACGCAAAACGCCCACTGCATCCACATTAAACAGTCTGTTCCATTTCTTCAGCATCAACGTCATCCCATCATAATGGTGTGGCGTATACACCGTATTTGGCGGTAGAGGACTGGCCATTGTGACCAGATCCGGTGGTGGTACGTTCACTGGAGTCTGGAAGAACAGCATCCAATCCCCTCGTACGCTGCGTATCATACTGGCATATGCGTTCCAGTGCTCCATAAAGTACCTATCGAGAAATGCACGTTCTGTGACAGGCTTTCCACTTTGGTCGAGCGTGAAGTAATTGGGATTCACCACTCGACCTTTATGGCCGTTGTCATCGGTGTAGACCTGGTGCAACTTCCAAATGCATCCCGGTTTCCAGCTCTCATCGCGTGACCACCCATATTGTAGGTCACGCGCACTACGCTCTTGTTCGCTCAACCATGTCGACCGTTTCGGCGAGATGCTTGCAGAGGAGGACGCTTTTTTGGGCCCCGTCGACCCAAACGTCCACACTTCGAGACCGTCTACAGCATGCCCATTGCCTAGCATCATGGCCTGAAACGGTGTAGGACAAGTTCCGAGTTTTACGTGGCCTACATTGGTCGGCAGCTGTCTGATATCCGGATAACCCACCAGTCCGTGGCCAGGTTCGTTCATCGATTCCCAGCCCACCACCAGGGTACTATCAGCATCACAGATACGCCGGGCAAAGTGCTCCACTGCTCGTAGATACCGGTCTTGCAGGTAATCTTGGATATTGACGCCTCCATTGAGGGTGCAGCGAGGTGCAAACGCACGACCGGCAAAGAATACTGTGAACATGACTTGACATGCTAGCCGGTGGTAATTAGATGCCCAGATCATCTTTGTTTCGGGAGCAGCTGAGCCTCGATGGTACAGTGTCGCAGCATGTGTATCTTCGATACCACTAGGATCAAGTCCAGCAGCATACAATGTCCACAGGGGAGCACCCGAGCCACCCGTGAAGCGGGACCAAGTATCCTGATGAGGGTCCATAATAACATAGATTCCGAACCGTTGCGCCTTTCGCAACAGTTCTATGACATAATCTATGTATTTCTCATCATATATACCTGGACCTTGATGTTCCAAAGCATCCCAAGTAAATAGGAATCGGATCGTGTTGAAACCGCATTGAACAATGCGGGCCAAGTGCTCATCCGCCTCTTCCAGAGGAAACGGCGACCCCACGAAGCTATCATCATCTACAGATAATGGGAACTTTGCATCGCCGGCCAAGTTGATTCCTCGTAAAATCACTTCTCTTCCCTCTGGATCCTTGAACAACTCACCTTCTACGACTAGTCTTAGCATCACGGGTTGTTGGGGCGGATAAGGTAAAACATTGGGATTAAAGTCTAATGAAGATAACTTGTTATACAGTAAACTATAATTTTAAGAGGGAGGGTCTCTTTGTTGCCTGAATGATGTGAGGTGCTAATCAGTTAGATTCATGTTATATTGTTCAAGTGGTTAATGTTGTACTTACCGCATAGATCTGGGCGTTGTCAACATCCCATACTCCCTGTTTAGCATATATGTCCTGGTGTAAAATTTGCCTAACTTCTTCCTTGCTTTCAGCAGAAAATACAATTACCGAGCCTTTAAAGTCCGGCACCTCACCCTCGGCAGGAAATTCGCTACAAATCGCACCGGCACTAACGGCTTTACCGTCATGAAAAGACTGCACGGCTGCCTTAATATGTTGAGGACGCACTGCAAGACGCTGTTGGAGAGTACCGGGCTTATCAGGCACAATTGCAATGAATTCTTTCTTGGTAGACATGGCGCGAATGGTTTGAAATGTTCGTATGAGATTATTCGCTGCTCGTGTTTTCATAACCTGGAGTCAAATGTGGTTGTCAAACAGACACGATCCCCGCTTAGCGGAGTTGGTACGCCGACATCGGAATTGATTCGGATATGTACGAAATGAAGAATCTCCAAAGATATTTTAAGGTCTTTCAAATTCATTTCTTCCTACTGAGCTTTCGATATTCATACATTCAAATACAAACCGGTCTCGTTCAAAGTTGCCAGCCAGATGTATGTTGCGTAGCTGCACATGTCAAAGTCTTGAATCAGGTAGTTATCACCTAATTAGTTTGCCCTATTAGAGAGCTTAATAGTTATAGTTAATCTACACTGATATTTGAGCTTGAACTTTGTCTAATACTAATGGTGCTGCAGTTTCGTGCATACTCAAGGCATTTGGCGCTTAATGGATCTGTTGATTAAATATCCTGCAAATAATAATGGCGAGATCTTCATAATTGTGGGATGACCTTGTTTAAACCCATTCACGTATTAGTCTCAAGCAGCTGAACGCACTCAATTTATTGTGACTAATCACAAGATTCAAGGTTTATAGCCCATTCAGCCTGACTTCTGGGCCAATGTAACCGCAACTTTTTATAAATAGCTGATTTAACGTTTATGTAATGTAAATAGTGCTTGATTCTTGCTGGCAGTCTGTTGAGTATTTAAATGAACTTATATGTTCTGCTTGTATGGCTGAGAACACACCTTTTTTTTTAAAAAGATGTCCTGCTTAACGCATGGGTTGTAGCAGGACATCGAAAGCTTACCGCTCATGGTTGTCGAAGAAATATCTCCTTATTGTTGAATGGAACAAATATAATCTAAAAGACGGCTCTGAGCAACGGGCAATTCAGAAAAATTTCTATTCAGCCGTGCTGCTAGTATTGGCAGCTGTGCTAGCATTACAGGGCCCCGTGGTGTGTGTATGTCTGTCTGTGGTAGTAGTGGGACTGGACGTGGATATGGGTCAGTTTGCAGTAGGTTTCTGTGTATTTGTGGATTGAGTGCATTCCCGTATCATTGTGAGTGTATCGCGAGCGCTTTTGGTGAATTGGATGTTCTCTGCGTATAGAGGCATATTGGCGTACGGTAAAATGCTTCATGTCGCGTTGATGCTTCTGGAATGTCCGTTAGTCAGAATTGCCTTGTGTTGGATTAGAACTATTTTGGGTTGAGATAATATTGAATTTACATGGATTGTGTCAGTGGACTGCTTGAATTATCAAATCGAGCTCCTGACATAATAATTTAGAAGCTTTTTTAAGACATTACATCGCTTTGCTGGATCGAAAAATACTGCAGATATTACAATTAGAGAGGGTCATGACTCAACAAGACAATATTTTTGAAGGGAAGCTTTATTAAGGAGCTGTCGTGAGTTACAGGCGTCGATCGGTTACGACGATAACCGGCCCTTCAGATTTATTTCAACTTCGGCCAATTTGTACACGACTGAAGGTGATGTTTAAGCAGGGTATACAGGAAGATTCGAGAAAAAAATTTAATAAAGATTATTTTAAAGCGGTCAAAGTTAGTCTGAAAGCCGCAGAGTTTTACATATGACATTTAGGTCCCTTAACAAGATTTTCAAACCAATTAATTTCGAATTCCAACTAAAGTAGCATTAATCCGATATACAGGGGGTTTAAGTCATATGTAGTGCAATGGTGCTTAAATGCTTTTCTATATTCTTAGTAAATGAAGGCATTGACGACAGTTGTTAACTTTTATGACCTAGATTGGAACCAACCAAACTCAGACGAAGCAAAGAGTTTGTCAGATCGCTGATGACATATCGCACATAATCGAGTTGATTAATTAGATATTTTTATTGTCTTCTTTAATCATATAAAACATAACTGTAAAATTATCCATGTTGCACAGATTCTTGAAGACCCCGCATAAGCCGCATTATCGATTCAAAAACGGTTGGAAAAATCAACTCAATCAGGCATTTCGAATGGAAGATTGAATTAGAAGTTTCACCGGTGCATGAATATGTAAATATCCTTCATTCTTTTTTCCAATTGTAATTATATCTTCTGTGGTCCGTCCGAGTGCGAATATCCGTACCCTGGCAACATGCAGGCTCAAATGTGAGGATTTCAGAACGGAAGAAACGATTTTTTAATCGCTCTTCTCTAGGAGACTTTGGAACTACGACTCCTTAAGGCATGAAAAGATATTTAGCGGGTATTGTTCCGAGGAATAGGCGTCAAAAAAGATCGCTTTGGCTGCGGCTGGCGGGCTCTGCGGCGGACAATTGTTCAATGGTGGGAACAGTGGCCAGATCACCCTTCCAAATCAAAGCGTTTACCATCACAGATTGCAAATGTGGTTAACAGATCTACAGAGTATGTATAAGTTGAATAAGTTTTTTAGTAGAAGGGATGAATAATAGATACTAATGAGGGTGAATCTAGAATGTGGGATTGGGTTTACTGCAGCCGGTAAGTAGTTTTGAGACGCGAGAAAAAAAAGAAAGAAAGAATTATCAAGAGGAAGGAAAGAGCTAACATTAAGATAGGATTGGTATTTTTTGGATTAGGAGTGATTACATTTTTTGATGCGGCGTTATTGGCGTTTGGCAATGTTTTATTTATGATTGGTATCACCCTTATTATTGGTGTTCAGAAGACATTGATCTTCTTCACAAGACCCAACAAGGCACGGGGATCGTTATGTTTTGCGTTAGGAATAGGGTTGATTTTGATGAAGCATTCATTTATAGGCTTTGGCATTGAATGTGTAGGGATATTGGCGCTTTTTGGCGATTTTTTCGCGGTGATTGTGACATTTTTAAGATCGGTTCCTGTTATTGGACCCATTCTACGACATCCATATATTGCACCCACCATAGATCGATTGGCAGGGGTTCGTATTCTACCTGTATAGATATGGTTGTAAAAAAAGAAGAAGTGAGGGGGAGGGGGGGTGAAAACCTTGAATTTTAATATGATGAGATAATGATTAAAAAGGAGAGTGTGATTACAACAATAGATTCTAATAACTGACACTGATAAGATAATCAGCCAATTGTTCCACAACCTTGGTGGCCTCACCCGGTTGAGTTGGAGCCGAATAATGGGCAATTAGAATCGCTTGTTTCGTTCGTACTGCTATGATTCCCGAATCTTCATGCTTTCCATAAATACTTCGATCATCGGCACGCAATAAAAAGTATTTCTGTCCTTGAACATGCAATCCATTGGCTTGCAATTGAGAAGGATCATCAAATCCCCTGGCCACCTCGGCTATCTCAGGCGCAGACACATTGAATCCCGCTGATTGAGCCCAAACACTATCTCCTGCCTTGGAATAAATAGCGGCTCTATCCACCTTGCCGGATCCAATCACATTGTCCACATACGCTATCATATACCAATCAATACCCCATCCAATCTTTCATCCCTTCTTCCAACTTACCTTGCCACGACATCGTTGTTTGTATATACCTATAAGATGTCAGAAGAGAAAGGTGTAAAAGTGTCCCATTGTGTGATGGACCTTCCCGGCACTGTTTCCGCCTTTGTTGTTAGGGACAACCCCGCGCGGAACCCTTACCCTAGATGAAAACTGGCGGGGCATTACAGGGTAAATGGAGAAAATATATATCGAATTAAAAAAGTTTAGAAGTTTAATAAGTAGTAATAATTCTCAGGTAGTTGAAAGAAGATGGGACGAGAGATCAAGGGTGTTAAGGCCGATGCAGGCAAGAATAAGATTAGTAAAAAGATCCGGGATTTGGAGAGATTATTGAAGCGAGAGAGTTTACAAGCAAATAAACGAGTAGATGCTGAACGAGCATTGAATGCCTTGAAATCACAACTGGAAGAAGCAGATGTGGCTTTGAAAACCAAGCAGATGGCTCAAAAGTATCATAAGGTACGGTTTTTTGAACGGAAAAAGGCCTTGAGACATGTACGTAAGGCTGCGAAGTTAATAGTAAAAGAACCCGAGAACGAGGAAGCTCAAAAGCAATTCGCTGAATGTGAAATTGATTATTTGTACGTGTTGAAATATCCAATGGATAAAAAGTATCAATCGTTATTTATTAAGGGGAATCTGAGTGAAGAACAAACTCAGTTCCGAAATGAAATCAAATCAAAAATCCAAACTGGACATTATATCACCGGCATCAAAGATGGTCAACCTTTAGTGGTTGGATCATAATAATATATATATCTAATAATATAACTTTTTTTACTCATCTTCATCATCGCCAATAATCCGTCGCTTCTTATGGCCTTCTTTATACAGTTCAGCACCCTTTTGTTTGACGTTATGTAACCGTCTTGCCCTTTCATCTTCATCTTCCTCCTCTTCCTCTTCTTCCTCCTCCTCAACCTCCTCATCTTCACCTATCTCAGGTGCCTCATCTTCATCCTCATCATCCTCAACAACAAAATCATCCTGCTCGTAATCTTCGCCTCGGCCATACCCATCACGAGATGCCGAAGTCGACGCTCCGCCGTATTCGTTGCGGCTGTGCGAGTAGTTTCCTCCTCCACCGCGCTGCTGTTGTTGCTCCAACTGCAGCCGCTGCTTGGTCTCGAGCTTGCGGCGCGCTCGGATATTCATCTCTTGGATTTTCTCCGCCTCACGCTGGACCTTTTCAGGATCATCGACAGTCGCAACATTGCCGATGCTAGTCGACGCCGACTGCGCCTGCTTCGCCAGCGCCTGCGTCAGTTGCCGATGGGTGGTGGAGAACGTCGATGTTGGCACCAAAGTCATGTTTTTGTCTATCAGTGCAGTGGTCTGCAGAAGTTCATTTGTGGTATGTGATAAAACCAGAAATGTCTCCTCGTATGGCTTTTGCAGCACCACATCAAAGAGCTCCGACCCCAACTGTAACGACATGGAGCCATCGTCCCATTCCACGAACCGAGCATTCGATTGTTTAATCATGTTACCATCACTGTCACGTGCATACTTCCACCGAACGGTATTTTGAGGCAGTTTGATTTTGGCAGTGCCATGGTCCTCCTCTTCAATCCCACCGTTCTCAAGATACTTTTCAGAATCAAATGGTCGTGGTGCCAGAAACAAAAAAGGCGGCACCCGTAATAAATTGGTTTGTCGAGATTTGTGTGATGGAGGATACCTTGGGATTGTTGTTGTTTGTATTCTCAACCTAGAATTTGTTAATCAATTGTTTATGTCCTTAAACGTTGTAAATCCATACTCTACTTCTTCTTCTTCCTCTTCATCTCCTTCTTCCTGTTCTTGTTCTGGCTCACTACCAGAGATTCGCCCACCTTGAGGTTGAACTTCATCCTCAGCCACATCATCAAAAAGATTGTCAAGCTCCTCCGAATCAGACATATTTTTGAGTTGTAGAGTGGTCCACCTCAAGAGTTGATTTTCACTTCATGTTACGAGCAAACCCTAACCCTTCATGTTTGTTAAGAGAACAGTGTTAGTTAACTACTGGCAGAATTGTTTACGATAGTAGAAGTACAATAATGATCAGAGAATATGACTTTGTTATTCATTACAAGATGGATATCATGTGATGAGTGTAATGTAATAAGGTCCATTGAAATGGGTCAGTATTATGTTGTTCCTTTATGGCGGATCGGATAGACAACTAACTAACGACACAAAGAAAGTCCCTTACCCTTTATTAAGGTGCTTTTTACGACGTTAGCTCAAAGCTCAAACTTCAATATTACAATCATTTATATAATGATCATAAATGATTGAGGGGGGTTGTATAATTGATAATGATTTGAGAAACCTTAATTTGAGTTTTATATATTATAGATAGCCATATTGGTATTAGTTTAGATTAGAGCTGAGATGGGTTTAGTGCCGAAAGCTTAGCATTGCAATGCATAAGCTCTGCATTAGCGTCGATTTGGAAAACAAACAAACAAAAAGTTTAATAGACAAACAAAGCCATTAATTGTTATTTAAGATATCATAATATATATCTATCTATATATCAATTAACTAAGTAAAAGTAATAACTGTTATATACACTAAACGACATTGGTTAAACAGAGGTATTTGGATGAAAATCGGTGGGTAACCACTTCGAAACGGGAGATATACGACTATTAAAAAGTGAAAGTAGTAGGGAACCGATTCGAATCGAAACAATGTGAAATATTTAAGATGCCAAGTTATCTCGATTTCACAAATGAAATCCAAGTTAAAGGTGCACAAAGAACAGTAGTCAGGTGGTTGTTGTTCTCATCGAATAATGCATAATCGCAGTCGATCGCAAGCGGCTCCGCCGCACGCGGCGGTAGAGTCAAGGATATTTTACCATGGATCTGGGCATCCGAAGGAACCCATCCGAGGAACCCGCTCGGAAATGGCTGGTTTGATAGGCACGGTTAGGGCGGAACCATCGCGCGGTTATGTTATGCGACTGGATTGGGAGACAGTGGAGTTCAGCCCTTTGGGATTGTTTTAGTTTTGGTAGCCGCCGCCGCCCCAACCAAACATAAGAATTAATACGGGGTTACACGATCTTGATTGAAAAGATTTAAGAGATTTGATTGGTTCATCATATAAAAACAAACCAATTGAAGGGGGGTTAAATATAATAATAAGAGTTTCTATTGATATCTTCAATATTGATTAAATCAATTAAAAAACCTTTCATTATGTTAATTCAGATAGTTTCAAAACTAAGCGCCGCCGCATTCCGGACGGCGCTTGTCGGCACCTATCGGAATCGGCATTTGGAAACTCCGACCGCACATCAAACGAAGGGCGGGAAACAATTTCAAGTGTTTCCGTTGACGTCAGGGCGTAATAGGGGCCCCCGTTAAGCACAGAGATAAACAAATATATGAAAAAGTAAACAGTAAGGAAAAAGTTTTTTTTCCCTCTCTTCTTCCCTCCCCTCATTTGTTTTGAATATAAAATGTTATATAAATTTATTCATTGATTAATGAAAAACCAATTAGATAAACATATAAAATTAGAATTATAGATTTGAATCAATGAGATTAAATTAATTAATCTAATCAATCAATGATTTGAAAAGTCGCTTAAAATCCCCCCAATTCGTTTAACAGCGGAACCAGGACCGAGAAAGTTACTTTTTATCGAAAAATCCCTCAAAATGGAATCCCGGCCCACCCCAATCTGGTAACGATCTGGCGGGTGCGGCTTTGGCACCCTATTGGACTCAAACGGTTGGCTCGCCCGGATCAGTGGTGATTGAGAAAAGCATTTTTGTTTATTGGAATAGTTAGAGTATATATAATCTGGCCCATTTCTCCTTCTTGATTTTACTTACTCTTCGTCACTTTTCATTTCCGTTTCCAACCTCCTTTGCATCTTCAACTTTTAATACTGTGTTTTTTTTGGTTGTGATTGGTTTCGGATATTCACCTTTTCTCCCCCTGTTATTCCCCCCCTTATAATATTAATATCTTTTCTTGTTTTGTTTATTACCTTTTAATCTATAATAATAATGTCCTTCAATACTCAAGATGTTGAAGGTGGGGCTGCTGCCGTCGAAGCCAAATTACCTGTTGAAGAAGAGGAACTTGATGAATATACTGGACTCATCAAGTATGTGGCCACTTATCGAGATGAAAAAGAAGAGGTTGCTGAAGAAGATGATGACGATGAGGAAGTTAAGCGTCCTTGGTACAAATTCTGGGGCAAAAAGGCTAAGAATTCCGGAGTTGCGTTTGTGATTCCTGATGCTTGGATCACCACCGACCTTAAACAAGGTTTGACTCATGCTGAAGTCGAAAACAGACGTAAGAAGGTTGGTTTCAATGAAATCACCTCCGAGAAAATCAATTTCTTCATCCAATTCCTCGGTTATTTCAGAGGTCCCATTCTTTATGTTATGGAATTGGCTGTCATCCTCGCCGCCGGTCTCCGAGATTGGATCGATTTCGGTGTTATCATCGCTATTCTTATGCTTAACGCAATTGTCGGTTGGTATCAAGAGAAGCAAGCCGCAGATGTCGTGGCTTCGCTTAAGGCCGATATTGCCATGAAGGCTTATGTTATCCGTGAAGGTCGTGAAGAGGAAATTAAAGCCCGTGATATCGTTCCTGGTGATATCGTCATTATCGAAGAAGGCCAAGTCGTCCCTGGTGATGCCAAGCTCATCTGCAATTACGATAACCCTGCCGGTTATGCCGATTACCTTGACTACATCAACTCTGACCTCTCCACTGAAAGTAAGTCCTCTGGTGATGATGATGATGAATTGGAAGACGAACATGCTCAAAAGGTCGGTCATTCGCTTGTTGCTTGTGATCAATCTTCTATCACTGGTGAATCCCTTGCTGTCGATAAGTTTATGGCCGATATGGTTTACTACACTACCGGTTGCAAGCGTGGAAAGGCTTATGGTGTTGTTACTGCTTCTGCTAAGGGTTCTTTCGTCGGAAAAACCGCCTCAATGGTCCAGGGTGCCCAGGATCAAGGTCATTTCAAGGCTATCATGAACTCTATCGGAACTGCTCTTTTGGTTTTGGTCGTTGCTTGGATTCTTATTGCTTGGATCGGTGGTTTCTTCAGACATCTTAAGATCGCTACCCCTGAAGATGGCTCCAACAACTTGCTTGACTACACTCTTATTCTGCTCATTGTCGGTGTCCCCGTCGGTCTGCCTGTCGTTACAACAACCACTCTTGCTGTCGGTGCCGCTTACCTCGCTGAGAAGAAGGCCATTGTTCAAAAGCTCACTGCTATCGAATCTCTTGCTGGTGTTGATATCCTGTGTTCCGATAAGACTGGTACCTTGACTGCCAACAAGCTTTCTATCCGTGAACCTTTCGTTGCTGAGGGTGTTGATGTCAACTGGATGATGGCCGTTGCTGCTCTTGCCTCTTCGCACAAGATCAAGGCTCTTGACCCTATTGATAAGATCACTCTTCTGACTCTCAAGCGTTACCCCAAGGCTATGGACATTATGGCTCAAGGCTGGACTACCAAGAGTTTTATTCCATTTGACCCTGTCTCGAAGCGAATCACTTCCGTCTGTGTTTTGGATGGTGTTACTTACACTTGTGCCAAGGGTGCCCCCAAGGCTATTCTTCAATTGTCCAACTGCACCAAGGAGGTCTCTGATCATTACAAGGAGAAGGCTCGTGAGTTCGCTTCCCGTGGTTTCCGATCTCTTGGTGTTGCTGTCAAGAAGGATGAGGAAGACTGGCAATTGCTTGGTATGCTTTCCATGTTTGACCCTCCTCGTGATGACACTGCTCAGACCATCATTGAAGCTCAACAGCTTGGTTTGTCTGTTAAGATGTTGACTGGTGATGCTATTGCTATTGCTAAGGAGACCTGTAAGATGTTGGCTCTTGGTACCAAGGTTTACAACTCTGACAAGTTGATTGCTGGTGGTTTGACTGGTGCTTTGCAACATGATCTTGTTGAGAAGGCTGATGGTTTCGCTGAGGTTTTCCCCGAGCACAAGTACCAGGTTGTTGAGATGCTCCAGGAGCGTGGTCATTTGACTGCCATGACTGGTGATGGTGTTAACGATGCTCCCTCTTTGAAGAAGGCTGACTGTGGTATTGCCGTTGAGGGATCCACTGAGGCTGCTCAAGCTGCTGCTGATATTGTGTTCTTGGCTCCTGGTCTTTCCACCATTGTTGATGCTATCAAGGTTGCCCGACAGATTTTCCAGAGAATGAAGGCTTATATCCAGTACCGTATTGCTTTGTGTTTGCATTTGGAAATCTACCTTGTCACATCCATGATCATCATCAACGAGACTATTCGTACCGAGTTGGTTGTTTTCCTTGCCTTGTTTGCTGATTTGGCCACTATTGCCGTTGCTTACGACAATGCCCATTTCGAGCCCCGTCCTGTCGAATGGCAATTGCCCAAGATCTGGATTATCTCTGTTATTCTCGGTGCTCTTCTTGCCACTGGAACCTGGATCATTCGTGGAACCATGTACTTGCCATCCGGTGGTATCATTGAGAACTTCGGATCTGTCCAGGAAGTTTTGTTTTTGCAGGTCTCTCTTACTGAGAACTGGTTGATTTTCGTTACTCGTGGTGGCAAGACCTGGCCTTCGTGGCAATTGGTTGGTGCCATTTTCGCTGTGGATGTCTTGGCTACTCTGTTCTGTCTTTTCGGATGGTTGTCTGGTCCTGGTTCCACCATCACTGACCACCCTCATGATACCTTCCAAGAGACTGCTGACGGATGGACTTCCATTGTTACTGTTGTTGTGATCTGGGCTTATTCTATTGGTGTCACCATCATTGTCGCAGTTGTTTACTTCTTACTCAACAAGATCGCTTGGTTGGATAACTTGGGCCGAAAGCAACGATCTCACTCTGACAAGAACTTCGAGAACTTGGTTGGTCGTCTCTCACGTCTTGCTATTGAGCATGAAGCTGATGAGGATGGAATCCATGGTCGTTACACCCTGGTCCCCAAGACTAACAATGAGGAGGAAGCCGATTAAGGATATTAATTACCACTATAGACTAAAGCATTATTACCATAGATCAATTTTCACTATATTCATTGGATCTTCTAAACATTTTTCTCCTTGCATATCTGAA
Source organism: Diddensiella santjacobensis (assembly GCA_030574215.1). Taxonomy (NCBI): domain Eukaryota; kingdom Fungi; phylum Ascomycota; class Dipodascomycetes; order Dipodascales; family Trichomonascaceae; genus Diddensiella; species Diddensiella santjacobensis. Next base: position 17,169 of record JAJMEO010000013.1, read on the forward strand.
AACACTTCTTACATGCAGTTATGCGCGCACTTTTTGTAAATAAAACAAACTTGTTTATCGCAACCTTTGATTGGTTGACGTGTATGCCGACTTACCGGGTAAATCCAATATGTCGGTCGGTACATCCGTCTGCGGGCTTTAGCGCGGCTATCCGCGGACCTACGAACGATGGAACGGTGATGCATTGCATATGTTATGGGCCTGATTTGGAGCGGAACCCGTCCGAGTTGTTTCCGTTGGTTTGTAAACAATGGTGACATATTTCATGATATTTGTTCGGTCCCCCGGTGCCCAGCACCGATGATGCCCTAGTGCCGTCTTATGGCATTGATCCGGTGTTTCCGAACCCTGCAACCGTTTACGGCCCGATCCTTCTGATGCCGCGCTGATCTGTTTATGTTCGATATTTTCGATCCGATGTGTGCACCAAACAATTTTGGTCAACATAACAGTTATCTTTGAATTATTCAATATAATATCTATAAGTTATGGTCATATTTTAAACAAACAGAGTCGCTTAGCAGCATGACACGATTGGCACCTTTAACGTCAACTGTCCACTCTTGCACTTTGCTCTTGGGCGACAACCGTTGTAACATCACAAGCGTATCATCAGCAGCCGCTGCAATCAAAAACCAGCCCTCAGACTGTGGCTTGTGGAACCGTGGTGCATAGGTTCGTGTTTGCAAGGGGTTGATGTGCTCCATGTGAACCTTGAGCTTATTGTCTCCAACACCGCTGAACTGCACCTTAACAAGTGGAAGCTTCTTTTGCAATTTAGGCTTTGTCACCATCTGCTGAACACCCTCCTCCCACATGCCCTGCTTGATACACTGCATTAACGTAATAAGACGCACACTGCTATGAAGATACCCCAGCTCAGCACAGGTGTCAATGGCCGCCTGGATAATACGCAGACTCTGGTCCAACACTGTCAGAGTATCCTGAATGTAGTCCTCGATCGGAAGCTCGACACGGCCCAAATGTGCCTGGATCAATAGGAATGCCTTGACATGCGGATCAACCATACGAAGCCCCACCGCTTCTCCATGGTATCGCACCTTCTGCGATAGCTCCTCGTTGAGAAGGTCCTCATTGTGCCGGATTGCAAGCTCATCGTACTCAGTCACCTTGGTCACCAAAAGCAGCGCCGTCTTCATGTCAATATCGGCGTTGAGCATAGACAAAAAGTACCCCATGGTCTTGTACGACAAGTAGTAAAACGACGAGATCTTCAGAAATTGCGTCGCAAACAGCCGCCCATCCTCGAGCTCCACCACACAGTGCGCACCCGCAAGATTGGATACCGCAGTATTCACCAAATCATTGACCCAATCATTGACATGCTCCTCGCTCTCAATGCCGTAATAGGTGGGGTTGCTAAACACACGCCGATACAGAAACGTCCAAGTGAGAAACTCAAGAGCCTGCTGTTTGGTGGTAATAGATCCACCGCTAATCTCGGCCCCTAAGTGGTCCTCCAGCGCCTTGTGTAGAGAAGACTCGACAGGAAACCCGCTATTGAGAAAGTACTTGTAAAACGACTTTGTCGACTCCTTCGTGTATACTACAGCCACACCGCTTGTATCGTAGGCCGGCCGACCAGCACGGCCCATCATTTGCAACACATCGGTGAGATCCATATCACGATACCCGTCAATCTTGGCGTCGAAAAACTGCGTGCCCTTGATAATAACAAGATACGCAGGCAAATTCACTCCCCACGCTAAAGTGCTGGTTGCCACAAGTATTTGGATCTTATTTTGCGCAAATAACTCGTGGCTCAGCCGCCGGTCACTGTCCACGAGCCCCGCATGATGAAGGCCAATTCCAAACTGCAGAGCTAGCTTGAGAGTCTCATCGTGGACCTGCTCCAGCACCGCTGCCAGCTCATCGTCATGGGCCATATGCAAAAACCGCCGCGGGTCATCCTCCATGCCACAGAGATGAATTAAGTCCTGTGCCGTTAGCCGAGTCTGTCGCCGCGACGCCACAAATATCAGCACTGGCTTGTTAGGAGAGTGTCGCTTGATAGCCAGAAACGCCGGTTTGTTCATAGTCTTCATGAGCCCACAAAAACCACCACCACCGCCTTCTGAGAAGCCCTCAATATACATCTCTAGCGGAACCGGGCGCACACTGGAGGGAAAATTAAACAGACCCGTATTGTCCTTCACCCCCAACCAGCTTGCCATGTCACCTGCATTTGCAACAGCTGTAGACATTCCCAGTAGACGCACCGGGCGCTTTGTTCTGGTACCAATATAGTTCATACGACTCACAATCATCTCCAAGATAGCACCCCGATCACTGGCCAGCAAATGGACCTCATCCATCACCACCAACGATACCTGCTGCACAAACGTCCGTGTCTTCCAGTTCCGACTGATACCATCAAACTTCTCAGGTGTGGTGATTATAATGTCGGCCGCACGGATGGCCGCGCTGTCTGGGTTAGTGTCTCCAGTCAGCTCCACAAGCTTTTTGGTCGTAAGACGTGCGCGCCAGTCATCAACTCGCTCGCGCACTAGTGCTTTCATGGGCGCAATATAAACAACCTTGGTCCCGGGAAAATCACGGAATGCCGCCCACATCGCCAACTCGCATGCAATTGTCTTGCCCGAGCCCGTCGGCGACCCTAGCAGCACGCTTGTCTGGGTATGGTACAGACTGTGGAACACCATCGTCTGCATCGGGTTGAAAAAGTCAAACTTTGCGTTGTAAATACGCTCTACAGCAGGGTTATGCAGCGCCTGCACAGGTAGGGGTCGTAATTTCAACAACTTAGTCTGAATCGGCTCATTGTTGGGACGGATCAAGTGCTTGAACGACACTGCCAGCGTGCTCTCGGCCCCAAGCCAAGAGTCAGACACGCACTTGATGATCAGCTGTTCAGGAACAACCTCCTGATTCATAGGGATGGTGAAGTCCAGCACTTGCAACCCCTCGTCGCGCTCGAGCCGTGCCCGCGACAGCACAAGCTTCTCAACATGCAGAATCTCCCCACGCTCCGAGTCTTCCTCAAGCCACAACCAAAACATCATTGCCTTACCATGCACCTTGAAATCCCACTTAAAGTTAGCCTCGACCTCGACACGCACTCGCAACACTTTGCTGGTGATAGGCTTGACTTCAGCCGTTAGATTCACGAGCGGGAATCGGTCCACCAGCTTCGCCAATGTCGACCCTAACCGGGCATTGTGTACTAGGTCACCTAGTTCACCAGCATCCATCTCCTTGAGGTCAAGCATGTTCGTGGTAGTGGCCTTGGATTCTAGGTTACGGATCACTGTTGCAGGCAGCGTGGTGTGCTGAAACTGCGTCAGCGGGTGCTGGAATGGCCACATTCGCAAATCGATCGATTTGCAAAGCGACAGAATCAGGCGTGCCAGCCGACCCCATCGCCTGTTCACTGCCATAAGAAATAATGCACGAGCAATCCGGATTGAATTCTGCGCAATATAGTTTGCGTCAGAAGACAGAGCCGAGTCCTTGACATTGGCGTGCGAGATGTAAGCCTGCAGCAACAGATTGGTCTTTCCCTCACGGCTGTCAATAGTGCTGCCTATTTGGCAAGGCACAGAACGGCCATCATCCCGCAGACCCTCCAGTTCCTTGACCTCTTCTGCACGCGCCTTAATAGAGTCAAACTCACCGCTCATGCTCAGTACTGCGAACACATCTGCCTCAGTTGCAGCTGGCTTCAGCAGTTTATTGAACACCTCCACACTACTATTGAGGAGATAGAAATCGCTGGCAATGCGTCCTGTGTCCTTGGCGATAAATGAGTCTGTGAGTCCATCGTCGAACACAATCATTTGAAGCTCGTGAAGCCGCCGTGCCGCAGTCACTATCAACGTCCGCCGGCGCTCACCAAGCATCGGGTCGTCCGTGAGATCGTTCCATCCCATCCCGTATGCAAGCGGGTTCTTACGCATCCTCACAAACAGATATGTGTACCCGAGCCACTGCACACCCTCATCGACATTGGTCACAGTACCGAGGGCAATCTCTGCATTCAAATTATCGGGGATCTTCGGTTGCAGCCGCGACTCGATTGGGTGCTGCTGTGTGATGGCAGACAGATAATGGTCAAGCCGATCCAGGCTCGTACATAGAATGCCGGTACCGTACTTTTCAAACTGCGGTCTACCAGCTCTGCCAAAGATCTGAATCACATCAGCAATTGCCAAATCAACAAACCCACCACGCTTAGGGTCATAAACCTGAGTTCCCTTGATGATGACCACGGCGGCAGGAAGATTCACACCCCAAGCAAGAGTTGCAGTGCAGCACAGCACCTTGATAGATCCCTCCATAAATAGCTTCTCCGTCATGTTACGCTCACTGCGCAGCATACCAGCATGATGGACGCCAAATCCAGACTCAAACAGCTCGCGCATATCCTTGTTTTTGAACTTGGTCATTTCACGCTGATGACCCACAAAGCTGGCGCTGTCTGAGCAATCAAACAGCGACGATTCGCCAGCTTTCTGCGCCATACTGATAAATGTGCGGCTGGTCTTGAGAGTGTCCTTGCGTGAATGCACAAATACCATCACTTGGTGGCCTTCTTCGACCATTTCAATCAGCTTATCATAACTAATGCGGTCAATATTCTCCATTGCTTGCCTGCTGCCGGCCTTACCCTTAACGCCAGCGAAAATCTGCTTCAGAGGCACAGGTCTGAACGAAGAGTCGAAGTAAAAAAGACCCATTTGATGGTTGACGCGCAAGAAATCAGCCACATCGATGAAATTAGGAAGCGTGGCACTCAGTCCCACAATACGAATCAACGACTGGCTGCTCTCAACTTGCCGCAGTGTGCGTGCCACCAGAGACTCAATCACAGACCCACGGTCCTCTTGCAGCAGATGCACCTCATCGATGATTAACAGCTTTACCTTACTTACGAGCTCGTTGCCTCCGCCCGAGCTCTTCCGTGTCACCACGTCCCACTTCTCGGGTGTAGTCACAATCACCTGTGTCGAATTGATTTCTGCTCTTGTCAGCTGCATATCACCCGTAAGCTCTCGCACCGAGATACCGAGCCACGCGAGCCTGGTGCCCATTTTCTCCACCACCTCAGCTGCCAGCGCCTTGAGGGGTGCCACATAGATGATTTTGAACCCGTCGTAGTCGACCTTGTAGCCACCATCTTCCTCCTGGGTGCTATACTGGTTGATAGTATTAAGCATTGTCAACAGAGCTACGTCAGTCTTACCAGCACCGGTCGGTGCACACACAAGCATGTTTTCGTTAGTGCGGTACCCAATGGGGTAAATTAGTGTTTGAATGCGGTTTAAGGTCTTGTACTTGCTGAATGTTCCCTGGCACAGAGGGTCGAGGTCTTTGATCTGCATCAGGCCCTGCTCGCCTGCAGCATGTGTACGCTTTTTCGGGTACGGAATCACAACTTCCTCATAATACTCAAGCTGTTCACGCGTGGTACCTATAGGAAGAGTGTACTTTGTACCGAATGCGCTCAGAGTATTGCCAGCTTCGTGTGCGCGGTAGACATGCGGGAACTTAGGGTCAGTTGTGCCGTATTCCAGCTTTGAAGCCCGTTCCGTTAACACCTGCTGATTATGCTCCACAGCCTGTTTCCGCTGTTCTCGAGACAAATCGGCAGGAGGACTTTCAGATACCAGCTCATCTCGCCTTGCAATCAATTGGCCCACCAGATCAAGTCCATCGAACCCCAGCACGTCCACCAACGTGCTCTGGAGCTCCTCATCACTCAATTCCGACCGCAACGTATCTATCAACAATGCAACTAGGTCCTCCTTTGCCATTACAGCCTCACCACTTGTCTGGCGCTGACGAACATACAAATCGCACTGGGCACTTAACCACTCATCACCATCATCATTATCATCACTTTGCCCTGAAACATCATCTTCACTGATATTAACAGGATCATTATCAATCTCCATGGCAGGCCGATGCTTGACATCCGGCAATTCAAGCACCTCCCTCTCCATCTGAGCCAATCTGGCCAAAAAATCCTCCAAACTCATATTCCTTAAGTGGTGGTTACTCACTATGACTTTTCCACTACCAAAATTAATCACCATTTTAGTGGGGCAGCTGAACTCCTCCACAATCTCAAATCCATACACCTGCCAGCCAAAAACATTACCCTCAAAAATGCTGTTTCACCACTTTAAATACCCTTTCCTCTACTCAATTTTTGCAAAAGGTTGTATGTAACTTACTAGATATCTAATTTGAACTTATAACTGTTGAAGATCTGTACTACCAAATTACCATTCACCTGCCGCTGAAAATACCCACAAATATTCTCTGTACCGTCTGGCCTGAGTTTCTTTGGTAACTCCCAATCAAAGGCCGGCTAACACCTGAGACAATTATTGAAAGTTTCCGCTGGTGGCTGAAGGATGATCCTCCTTAACGCGGTTTTGAGACAGAAAAGATATTCATAGTTTCCATTGAATCAATAAATAGTTATATTTGAGCTCTCATAGTGATTTCAATGTGATTAATACGAATATGGCCCGTTCACCCACCATCAAAAGTCCTCAACCATGCCCTGCCTAGTTCATTTCTCTCAATCCAGCCAGACTTTCTAAGCAGTAGTTGACTTTTAGTCCCTGATAACCTACTGACTTGAAGGAACTAAAGATGCTACTAAAGCCTCGACCGCCGCACGCGACGCGGCATTTTTCTGGTCGACAAGTGTTAGTTTCGACTCTACAGACGCGAGGCTTTCGGTCCATAGTTTGGCCTGTGTTTTGAGTTCGTCTACGATACTATCGATTTGACGGGTTGTCACTGTGACAGCGCCGGCGTCGGCGTGGATACCTTGTAGGCTTTCGAGCCTTCCCAGTAGGCTTGGAATTGCTGCTGCTTGAGAGTCCAGCACGGAGATCTTGTCGTACAGGGCGTTAATCTTGGTTTCCTGTGTGCTGGGGACTTCAGCTGAGCCTTTAAGTGTGGTTCGCAGAGTATTGGCTATTGCAATCAGTTCCTTGAGATTTTTGATTACTGCAGTGACTGCTGGTGGGCTTGCCAGTAGCAGTCCAACCTTTTGTCGAAGTTCCTGGACTGTAAGTAGTACTGGTCGGTTCTCCTGTACTACATTTGTTCCTATTCGGGTTTCCAATTGAGCAACCCGCTCTTCCAGAGCTGTTATACGTTCTATATACCTCTGGAGATCGGGGTTTTTAATGCTGTTCTCCACTGTGGTACTAGTAGTCGGCGGAAGGACGTCGATATCTATAGTGGTGGTGTTTTCAGGTAATGTTGTAGTAGAGACAGGTTTGATGCCCAGTTTGGCCAGTATATCGCCAAGACCGTCGATTTGAGCATGTTGTTGTTTGGAAATGTACAATTGAGCCATTTCCTCGACCTCGCGTGTTAACCGAGCTATACGAGCATCGACAGTTTCTGATACAGAATGGACACTGTACGACCGTGAGCTCAACAATGAGTAGGAGAAATCCACCTCTTCCGCATCAACCTCCTTAGTTTCAAATATACTAGCAGCTTGTGAAGCATGGATTCGCCCTGTGTCGATATCATCGTTTTTATTGATATCATGACGCGTTGTTATATTTCTGGGGATCTCATCGCTAACATCTGGCGTCTCAAATATATCCACCGTATTTGTATCCTATTTAACACAAACAATCAGAAACAAACGCGTCCGCTGTAATTTGACCTGGAACCCCACTTACTACATCAGGAAGACCCGAGTACTTGTTAACACCTGACATACGTGGCAAATCAACGGAAGAAGGGCGCGGCGCTACGCTAAAGTCGGGTTATCAACGGCATTGAGCGGAAAAAAAATTTAGACCGCCCACATTATATAGATACCTAGTTTCCCACTGTTTAAGAAGATAGTAGACCGGCACGATTTCGACCTTGCGACATAATTCACTTCAGATGCTTCGGCGAGTGGAGAGCTGCCTTGGCAGTATCTCGAGCAATCAGAGAATCAACGCATTTATATCAGTGCGGGCTCATGATGCGCTTCTGGCTGAAGCAAATGGTTTACCAAACACTCCATTGTCGGATCTTCATGGACGAGTGGTGGCTTTAAAGGATAATTATTGCACTACAGACCTACCTACAACTTGTGCCAGTCGGGTTTTAAGCGATTATACAAGTCCATATGAAGCCACGGTCGTTTCTCAGTTGAAAGCGGCTGGTGGAATCATTATAGGCAAAACCAATATGGATGAATTTGCTATGGGCTCCAATAATAACCATAGTGAGTTCGGCCGTACTTTAAACCCTCTTTTCCCTGACATTGATGTGTCTACTGGTGGAAGTTCCGGGGGAAGTGCGGCAGCTGTAGCAGCAGATATGTGCGATGTGGCTCTTGGAAGCGATACGGGCGGATCAGTGCGATTACCAAGCGCCTATTGTGGCGTAGTGGGGTTTAAACCCAGTTACGGGCTCATATCTCGACATGGAATCATTGCATACGCCCAATCACTCGATACTGTGGGCATAATGGCCAAGAAAGTGGCCCTGGTTCAGTCTACTTTCGACATACTCAACAAATACGACGAAAATGACCCTACTTCACTGCCGCCACAGATCCGTAAACGCATTGCATCACATACAAATGAACCCCGAGCGCACGATAAACTGGTCATCGGCGTGGCAGAAGAGGCGATTATAGACTTGTCGCCTGAAGTGCGTGAAGCGTGGATCGCTTCACTGGAACACCTCCAGGAACTGGGCCACATCATAAAACCCGTATCGGTGCCCAGCCTTAAAAATGCCCTGCCAGTATACTTCATTGTATCACCGGCAGAAGCATCGTCCAACCTGTCACGCTTCGACGGCATCCGATACGGATTCAGAGCAAGCGCCGACCGCGAAGGAGACACTCTCTACGCACCAACCCGTACACAAGGATTTGGGCCCGAGGTTCAGCGTAGAATCCTACTGGGAACTTATAACCTAAGTGCAGGCGCTTACGGAGACCACTTTGCAAAGGCTCAGAAGGTGCGCCGGAAGCTGCAGAACGAATTCAACCGCGTGTTTGCCGCCCCAACCGTACTGGAACCCTCTGCGACCGGTAACCCAGACGGAGTGGACGTGCTGATCCACCCCAGTGCGCGAACTACGGCTCCAAAGTACGCGGATATCGAAAACGAGTCGGCGGTAGAAGCATACGTTAACGACGTTCTGACCGTGCCAGCAAACCTAGCAGGCTTGCCGGCCATCTCGGTGCCATACGGAAAGGACTCGGTTGGCATCCAGATCTGGGGCCAGTTCGGCACCGACAAGCTAGTGCTTGAGGTTGCAAAAATCATAGAGAACATGTAATAATATATAACTCGTTAACGTCACTAATAATTATAGAATAAAAAACATTCTAGGAGTCTTCAATCGCCTGAACAACGGTTTTAAGCGTCTCCTCGAGCCGGTCAATGATGTGGTTACGATCCCAGTCTTGTCGAAGCGTCCACACCGTGTCGACAAGAGCAGAATTGACCTGCTCAAGCTCTTCGACCACCATATCATTACAAGCATCTATTAGCCTTCGACGGAAATTGTCGAGCTTGGCAGAATCCAACACCAGCTTCTGCTCCTGCTCCTGCTCCGGCACCTGCTCCGGCACCTGCTCCGGCTCTGGGGTTTTCATCTCAACATCTGCTGCTTCCTTCACATCCTCAACCTGCTCCGGCTCAGGGGATGTTGGAGCTTCCGGCTCTTCAGGCACAGAAGGAAGCCCAGGTTCAGCCCCGTCAGGAAGCGGCACAACATCAACCTCCAAGATAGTGCTCAGTTCCATCTTCACATTGGTGTCACCACCATCCATAACAATATCAGCATTGCCGTTGGTAAGAGAGCCGTTGGTGACAGGGATCGCGTTTTCTTCTGCCAACCGCTTCACCTCATCATCGATTTTCTTCTGCTTTGCAATCTGGCGTTGGTGAGCCTCCTTGCATGCCTGGATAAAAGCCGTGTCCATGCTAATCTCCTCAATGGCCACGGCGGCATTGGCAAACATCTCCGAAGCCTTGACACTGCGTTCTCGATCTCCTGTTGTGTTTGCATCAACGTAGATCATCTCGATATCTCTCAAGTACTGCTTAGGTTCAGAGTAGAAGCCGTTCCACAGCCGTTCCTCAATCACATCAAGATCAATATTATAGTACTTCTTACCAGTAGCGAGCTCCAGAATCATGTCATCCTTGTCAGACTTGACAAAAGGTTGCTGTACAGGTGGTATGGGGTTGCCCAGGGCATCAAGAACAGGAACAGCCGGTTGTTGCGAAGTTGCTTCAAATAAATGCACCAGAAAGCTATCGTCAATTGGAGGCTTCCTGAACCGCTTGTAGCGATTCTTGAACAGATCCATGAGTCCACTGAGCTTCACTTTCAAGAGATTTTTGAGTTGCATGTCCTTCTTCTCCTGCTGCTTGAGCTCAGCCTTGGTTGGCTGTCGCTCTGGCGCCACAGGTGCCTCCGGCAACACCTCCAAAACCCGCTTCGGCCGTTTTTCTAGGTCCGGATAGTCACTAGGTTTGCTTTTCACATACCTCAGCAACTCGCCAAAGTAACTGTCAAGGTCATCGGTCTGCAACTCCTCCCGATTCTCTGCCGAGTAGCCAAACAACGACTTGAGCTGGGGATCAAGATCACTATAACTCGACTCAACCAGACCCAACACCAAGATAGGATCAGTGGGCTTGATACTTCTCAGAATGCTGAAAAACGTCGACTTGGCCGAAGGGGTGATGGTATCAAACCAAATGTCGATATTGGGCAGGAAAATCACACTCGGAGTGTGTCGCTTTACCTCCACCATCAACTGCACCAATACCGCCTCTGGCGTACGAGTACTATCACTCAGCAAAGTACCCAGGTCGAGAGATTGAATGTGAAATCCTTCCAAATGCTGCAAAATAGCGGCCCCGACGTACTGCTGTCCCATACCCGGTCGCCCTGTAACCAACAGTCGAGGCCGGAACACCCGTGCGGTTTGAAATTCCTGCAAAGCCTCCTGCTGTGAAAATCCACCATCATCACCGACAGGAACTTCAAACATGGCCTCCTCCAGCGCTGTGAGCTTCTTCTTTTTCGGCAGAAGATGGTCCAGCTTCTTGATGATTTCCTGGAGTGAAGAGTCAAGCAGAGGTGCCACCCGAGTTGGTAGAGGCTCTGCGCCTGACGAAGTCGATCGTGCTGATGAGGGGATGATTTTGTCCACGGAGCGCATGAAATCAATTGGCGTAACGTGAATCGACTGGGGATCAATCACCAGCTTTTTGTCGGACGAGTAGATCTGTGGATATCGTCTTTGAATCGCATTAAGGGCTGCCTCGGTACACAGAGCTCTCAAGTCTGCTCCACCGTATCCCTTGGTGAGACGTGCAATATGATCCATGAACTCGGGCTTCAGCGGTGGCTGCCACTTTTTGGTGTGTATGCTAATAATGGTTTTACGCGCATCGAGATCTGGTAACGGGAAATAAAACTCTCGATCAAACCGTCCCGGCCGTCGTAGTGCTGGATCAATGGAATCTGGTCGGTTCGTTGCACCAATTACAATCACCTGACCCCGGTTGTCCATTCCATCCATGAGCGCCAATAAAGTGGACACAATCGAGGCATGAATCTGTTCTTGTTTTGAGCTTCGTACTGGGGCAAGGCCATCAATTTCGTCGAAAAATATAATACTTGGCTGCTGATTCTTGGCCTCTTCGAACAACAGTCGCAATTGGCGCTCTGCTTCTCCTACCCACTTGGACAAGCAATCCGCGCCCTTGCGCATGAAAAAGGTAATCTTCTTGCCATTGGTCGAGCAGCTTGCAGCCAAAGCACGCGCCATCAGTGTTTTACCAGTGCCTGGAGGACCATGAAACAACACCCCTCTTGGCGGCGTAACACCGAACTGCTGAAATATCTCAGGATACTGCAACGGTAAGGCGACCATATCCTTGAGCTGGTTGATATAGTTATCCAGTCCACCCACAGCCGAGAAGTCAATATTCATATCCACGCCAAGAGGGTCAGAGTCTGCAAGGCCTGCTTTTTTGGGTTTGCCAGGAACCCCCAAGGGCCCAGTACGAATATTCTTCTGTGGCTGGTCATCGTCACTCGAATCCGAGTCAAGCTGTGCTAAGGTCGCAGGATTCGGCGTTAAACCTGGTATACCGACCCCTCCTCCACCACCAAAGATCGACACCACGTCATTTCCTCCGAACGGGCCAGTGATTGGAAACAGCCGGCGCATCGGGCCAGAGGCACGACCCCGGCTGCGTGACGGACCTGCAGGTGTGGCCTCGATAGGATCCTCTACAGTAGGAGGAGGCAAGATCTCATAGTTGACCTCTTTCCGTGCTCGTAGATGCAGTTTCCGCTGTTGAGGCGGAGGCGATTGCGATTCTCTCAGTTCCTTTAGTTCATCCTGTAACTCCAAATCTACTTCATTACCGTTGACCTCTTCCGCTTCCGAGGATGACCATGACCCGTCCTCCTCTATATTGTCGTCGTCGGGTCTACGTCTTCGTGAAGATCTAGTACGAACTTGCCGGTCCTTTCTCCTCTTCTTTTTCCGTCGCGACGTCAGACGAGGCCTTCTGACAGCATTATCATCAGAATCAACCACAAACCCTACATCCGATGCAGGGCTAGCTACACTAGCATCGCTTGATAAACCAGATGCTTCCACCTCATCTCCCTCGTCATCTTCGTGATATTCATCCTCATCGCCATCGCCACCACGAAAAGGGTTCTGTACAGAACGGGATCGAGTATTAATTGACTTACGAGATGTTCTAGGCCTCGTTATCAACTCCTCCTCCTCCTCCTCCTCCTCCTCTTTTTCATCATCAGCTTCTAACTTAGCATGACCATTTGATTTAACATTCACCTCTTCGTTATCCTTGGAAATCATACGAGCAGTCGACATGCCAATCTTCAACTTGACAGGAAATCCAAGCCCCTCCTCCTCCTGATCCCGCCCATTCGGCGACACTTTATCATCATCCTGCTCAGTCACCTCCGACTGGTCCAACTCAGAAACCTCGTCGTCACTGTCCGACTCCACATATCGTACAGGCCGCCGCTTCCGGCCAACGTGCTCACCCCCATCTTCGAGCATCTGGTCGAGTAGTCGTTTGCGGTTGTTTCCCATCCAAGTCTCGAAAACCAACCGCCGTCTCTACTACAATTTACTATTATCTTGAACGTGAATGCGTGTGTTTGTAGTAAGAAATTGACAGTCAGAAATTCAAAACCTTCTCAATCAAGGTAGAACCCTAGCCCTGGTTGTCATGGGAACCCTGTTGTCATGGAAACCGATCCTTATATCGCGCCTCGTGCGGCTGGCCACAAATCCTTCCATTACGCTCTAACAACTGTCATCGTATTCGATGTTGAGTTTGTTTACGATTTATTCAAAGGGAGGGGTTGTGATATGGCAGAAGTCGTGGTTGCCTGTATCTGATTCGGTGGTCAATTCGCTTATTTCGGAGGTGTTTATTGAAAACCGCTCGTCGCCGGTGTTTTTGAGAGACTCGTTTACCGTCAAGTATACTGTGGCCAATGACCTGGATCTTACGTTTACGTCTGTTCATCAGTCGGTTCTTCATTTGAAGTATGTGGATGAGTTTCTGGCAGATACAAAGAAGGTATTTGTATCATTGTTTGGTGAACAGATCAAGGTGTCCAAGGATGGAAACCTTCCCATACCCGATGACCTGGACTTTGCCAAGTTTAGCGCCATGTTGGATGTGAGACTCAAGCAGTTGGAAGGGAAAGAGGAGGAAGAAGCTGAACCTGTCAAGTTGTCTGAGGACGAAATTGACGAACCGAACAAACATGAAGATATGCTCAAAGAGGCGGTTATAGAAAAGAAAAAGTCTTCTCGTCGAAGTCGCAAGTCCAAGGGTAGTCCATTGGACTCGCCCAATATGTCTGGGTCTGAAGACTCTAGTCGGAAAGCCAAGACTCCAATTAAAAAGAAGAAAATGCGAAAGTGGGATGATGATGGGTTTGCCGATGAAGATGACGGAAAGGTATTGGATTATTCCAATTCACAATCTGGTGGTGATAGTCATAATGTGAATACTCAAGAGTCAGTGGGGGATTTGAACAATTACGGTTCAGCAAACAAGTCAGGGGATTTTGTTCTGAAGGAACTATCCAGTGAGCTGGACAATATCCTCAAAACCAGTACGAATGAATCTTCTGAATTAGCCACAGCTGCCCCAGAGTCCAGAGCTTTTGGGTTTCTACGGAATATCATTGGTGGCAAGTCGTTGAGTGCAGATGATCTTGAAAAGACCCTTACCGCCATGGAAACGCATCTTTTAAACAAGAATGTGGCATCTGAAGTTGCCAAGCATCTATGCAGCAGTGTAGAAAAGAGTCTACTGGGGTCCAAGACTCAAAGCTGGACATCTGTCGAGGCGACTGTTCGGGCCTCCATGACGGAGGCCTTGCGGCGGATTCTAACCCCCAACACATCGCTTGATCTGTTGCATGAGATTCAAACCAATGCAAGAGGCGGTCCTGGCACTCGTCCGTATGTGATTTCGGTGGTGGGGGTGAATGGGGTGGGCAAATCGACCAATTTATCCAAGATTGCGTTCTGGCTTCTACAAAACAAGTTCAAGGTTTTGATTGCTGCTTGTGACACGTTCCGATCGGGTGCAGTGGAGCAGCTCAAAGTGCATGTTCAAAGGCTGGAGGATCTCACCAAGCGACTGGGGACTGGTCAAGTACAGATATTTGACGAGGGATATGGCAAAGATGCGGCAGTGATTGCACAAAGAGCCATTGAGTATGGTCAACGCAATGAGTTTGACGTGGTTTTAATCGATACTGCTGGACGACGTCATAATGACGATCGATTAATGTCTTCACTGGAGAAGTTTGGAAAGCTTGCCAATCCAAACAAGATTATCATGGTGGGTGAAGCGTTGGTGGGTACAGACTCTGTTCAACAAGCACGTAACTTCAATGCTGCATTTGGGCCTACAAGAAATTTGGACTTCTTTCTTATAAGTAAATGCGATACTGTTGGAGATATGATAGGCAGTATGGTCAACATGACATATTCCACCAATGTACCAGTTCTGTTTGTGGGAATTGGCCAGAATTATACCGATCTACGCACTCTTTCAGTCGACTGGGCCGTCAACCTTTTAATGAGCTAAATAATATAAACGATTCTACATATTCTGCCGTCCTCTAATATAGCGCCGGCCGCGGGGCGGACAGTGCGGCTGCACGGCACCAGTGGCACTTCCATCTTCCTTTCTAACATCATCTTTACGAACTTGAACTTGACTCGAAAGCCAGTGTGGAAACCTCATTGAATAAGAAATAGGATGTCTGAATATTTAGCGGATGTAGATGCTCCAGTGTGTAAGCTGGAAATCAAGCCTCATTTCGAGGCATTGACTGATACCGAGCAACATTATGCTCATCATCTCAGCAGAGCATCTCACTTGGGGACCAGAGTTGTGGCTCGTCAGGTCAGTCCTGAGAGTGAGACGATTTATGATCTGATTCTTGAGGTTTATGCGGCCGTGAATGGAGATTGGTCCAAGTTGGTCAATGGCTCCTCTATCACTGAGCAGGATGTTAAGCAATTTGTGGAGTATTCAGCCCAATTTCTGGGCAATTTGGGTAACTACAAGTCATTTGGTGATGCCAAATTCGTGCCTCGTTTAAGTCCTGATGCTTTTAAGGCAATTGCATCTGTATCGGCTAAAGCATTGGCTGCTTATGACTCGATCAGTGGGCCATTATTTGCTACGTCTCCAGATGCTGCCAATTTGCTGGGGTACCCCAATCTGGGACATGTTACAGCATATTACTCCAGTAATATCACCAAGGATGAGATCACGGCAATCTCGGAATTGACTGCTAGCCAGGGAATTCTGCCTGAAAACTCAAGAGTTTTCAAGTCGCAGGATGGCAAGGAGTTCCAATTCAAAATCGCAAGTGCCAGAACAACTAGCAATGGTGAGTTCAAGGATAGTTATGAAATCCCTGGCCTGAATGGAGCAGTTTTGAAGCTTGTTTACGGTGACCATGAAAAGGAATTCAAGCAAATCGCTCATGAGATGCGAAGTGCTGCCAAGTACGCTGCCAACGAAAACCAAAAGCAGATGCTCGCTGCTTATGCTGAGTCTTTTGAAACCGGCAGCATGGAGGCCCATAAACAGTCTCAAAGACACTGGGTTAAGGACATTGGTCCCAAGGTGGAGTCCAATATTGGGTTTATTGAGACTTACCGTGATCCTGCTGGAGTGCGCGGTGAATGGGAAGGTCTGGTGGCCATGGTGAATGAAGAGCAAACTAAGAAGTTTGGCATCATGGTTAAGGAGGCCGAGAAGTATATCAAGCAATTACCTTGGGGTAAGGAGTTTGAAAAGGATGTTTTCACACCTCCAGACTTTACGTCGCTTGAAGTTTTGACATTTGCAGGAGGAGGAATCCCAGCAGGAATCAACATCCCCAACTACGACGATATTCGTATCAATATCGGTTTCAAGAATGTGTCCTTGGGCAATGTATTATCAGCCAAGGCCAAAAGTGAGCGATTTTCATTCATTAGTGATGCCGATTATGATCTATTTGACAAGTTGTCGAGCCCGTCGTTCGAGGTTCAAGTGGGGATCCACGAACTACTTGGCCACGGCTCTGGTAAACTGCTGATGCAGAATGCAGATGGCACCTTCAACTTTGACCATGCAAACCCCCCTATCAGTCCCATCACCAATGAACCTGTCAAGACATGGTATAAGAAGGGAGAAACTTGGGGTTCGTTGTTTGGAGCCACTGCAGGTTCATACGAGGAATGTAGAGCAGAAAGCGTTGCCATGTATCTGGCCACTGATCGTTCGTTGCTGAAAATTTTCGGACACGAAGGTCAGGAGGCAGATGATGTGCTATACGTTTCATATCTGCAGATGGCGCGCGCCGGTCTGGTGGCACTCGAGTTTTGGGATCCAACGTCGAAGAAGTGGGGCCAACCGCATATGCAAGCGCGGTATTCCATCCTGAAGGTGTTCATTGACGCGGGCCTTGCCAGCTTGCAGCACTCTACCCCTGATTACTCAGATCTGGTTGTCAAGCTGGATAGATCCAAGATCGACACTGTCGGGAAGGAGGCGGTAGGCAAGTACTTGCAGAAGCTACATGTTTACAAGACTACAGCCGACGTCAAGACGGGTACGAAGTTCTATTCGGATGCCACGACGGTTACGGAGGAGATTGCCAAGCTGCGGCCTAAGGTCATTGCGTCCAAGCGACCCCGCAAGCAATTTGTCCAGGCAAACACGGTTCTTGATGGCGACAAGGTTGTTCTCAAGGAGTATGATGCGTCTGCGTTTGGGTTGATACAAAGCTTTGCCGAGCGCAACGCATGAGTAGAAGAATTTGCAAGTATTTTTACAAGGCCAATAAAAAAGAAAGATATATATAGCGATTCGAGTCCAATAAGAAGCAAAGATCTAATAATACAACAGTTATGAATAAATGAAGGAGTGAAATGTTTTTTATCATTTTTAGTTTGCCAGCACGTTTTCGAGAAACTCGCCAATGATATTTCCTCGGGGGAAATACTCGCAGGCAAAGAACACGCCATTGGAGCATTGCACCTGGGCGCAACCTAGCTGGGTGGACGATTTCCACACCACCTGGGAGAAGTGGCCTGTTGCGTCCGAGAACTGGCCTGCAGCGAAGTTGTACAGCTTGTACTCATTGTACCAGGCCTCGATTGCGTCGCTTGGGTCGCCATAGCCAAGAGCAATGTTTTCGCCGTATGGGCCTCCGCTATGGGCAAACACGCAATTCTGATTGTCCAGGTAGCCTTGGGCATACGAGGCCAGAGTATCATTCCATGTCAAGGCAGGTGCGCTGTGGGAGCTTCGGTCCGTATTGTGGCTATCGATACAGGATTGAGCATAACTGTCAACCTGAGCTGAAGGAGCTTGCGAAGTAGTAGCGGGTGCTTGAGCGGGTGCTGGAGTGCTGGTGACGACGGCAGGAGCAGGAGCGGGAGAGGAACTGGCGATGACGACGAATGAAGTTGCAGGCACGGCCGGCACAGCATCTGCGGGTTGGATGACATGGGAATGTCCTAGAGTATTATCGGCTGCAGGAGCGGCAGACGGGGTAGCGGCGCCAGCGTCGCCATATACCGTCTCATAAACCACTCTTAGGTTTGCATTGACATTGTTATCAGCAGCAGAACTAGTTGGACCGGGATCCGGTTCTCCCGCAGTGACGGTATGCAATATCACGTCAGTTTGATAAACCACGACCGGCGTGGCAATGACAATCGACGCCAATAAGGCAGCAGTAGTAGCAAACGAATATTTCATAATAATTGTATCAAGTAGAAACTTGGTTGAGGAGAGAGATAGAGAGAGTAATCAAATAAAAAAACACACACGACGGGGCAAATAAAAGGAGTGATAAATGAAATGAAATGAAAATTTAAGTAGGTATATATCCGTCAAGACAAAAAAAACACAATGGTAAAGGAAAGAAAGAGGGGATTTATAGGCCGGAAGATCCAAAAATGTCAGATGAATTAAGGGGGTGGAAGCAGGGGCCGAACGGGAAGTATTTGTAGTCGATCGATGCATGGCAACGCCGCACATTCCAGGGGGGCGAATGCGCAAATAGACTTTTTGTGAGTCAAATCGCGTACTATATCCCGTAACGGTATCAAAGGTATTTTGAATAAACAACCGTGAAAGGGAAAAAAAACCTTAATATCCCCATCTATCAAAGAAATAAATCTTCATCAACTTGTATATTAAATGAAAATGGCTGATATAATGATATCCATATTGAATAATAGGCTGGTTCAAGGGAAATATGTTCATGTCGATCCTTGCATATTCTGAGGCTGGAGTGCATCTGTTTGGGTCTAGCGGCAGCCAGCGTTGTAACTGCTTGTTTCATTATGAATAATCCGCCGTATTTACCCTACCCCTGTTTTGAATGGTTTGATCGCGGGTTTCAAACTTACAGGTGTGCAAGTTTCAAAGCAAAGGGATAAAAACTCATGATATAATTCGCTTAAAACCATTGACTGTGACAAATCAAGAGTCAAACCTTGTTTTGATGGTTTTTGTTAGAGTTTTTGTTCAACTTTGTTAACCGCTTGGTGGTGCTTAGTTTATGTTTATTTTCATTATAGAATGATCATATTAAAAGAGATTATTATTATTCAAAGAATGATGGGAAAATCGGTTCCTGAATATCAATTACTTAGATAGTTATGATTTCTGGGGTTGACATTTAACGGTGTCAACAATGCCGTCATATACATTCCTAGTAATAAAACGCGTCTTCTATAGTTACCGATTCGTTTAAAGGCATATTATTTTATTTTATGCAGCCAACTTAAGCACCTGATTTTTAACCAATGATGACATGAATTGAATTTATTTACTTCGCTTCTCCTTTTTACGCGATTTAATCGTATTTTTTAAAGATTCTTCTCCTTTAACTATCGTATTTCAAACTAACGTTAGTTATAATATTTTCAGATTCCAATTAACACTTGATGAAATGCATCTGACATTTGCCATTATCCATAATGTCCGAATCGAGTTTAAACAATAACACATTCTACATTCCAAGTAATAATCCAATTTAATAGATTAGTCTTTTGTTAATATGTTTAATATTCTTTATAAATAATACTCTAATTCTGCTTTTCGCAAAAGTTTGAATTGTTTTTAGTCGAATCGTCTGTATCACTTTGGCTTCATGAAATAGTTCATGGCTTAAGGAATATCTATCAACATGTTCATCTTTTGACTACGTGGCAAATGAAATGCCTTAAGGCTCTTTTCTAACAGAATTAAAGCATAATAATAATAAAAGATCAAATATATAGGATAAAACGCTTCAAAACACATCAACTAACAAATATATGCATTCAACACACTTCTTTCTTAAAAAAGCCATTCATTAACAGTGTGTCATTAACAGCATCCACCACTATTACCTTGAGATACGCTTTGACCTCTCAAGTTGACACCGGCCTTATCGGAGGATGATCCATCTCCACTACCGCCCATTCTCTCCTTGATTTGTCTAGCCATGGTCAAAAACGCCTGTTCGACATTGGTTGAGTTCTTGGCAGATGTTTCCAAGAAGGGGATTCCCATTGAATCGGCAAATTCCTTGGCAACTTCATATTGCACCACCTTCTTGTTTGTGATATCGCTCTTATTACCAATCAACAGCTTGTTGACCCCTTCGGTGGCGTATCGGTCGATTTCCTGGAACCATTGTTTAACATTGTTAAAACTATCTTGATCAGTCACATCATAAACGACAATGATGCCATGGGCACCACGGTAATAGGATGAAGTAATGGTTCGGAATCTTTCTTGACCGGCAGTATCCCACTAATCAAACCCCAGTTAATATCCAATTAATCACTCTCTCAAACTCTAACATACAATCTGCAATTTGACCGTCTTTCCCTCAAGTTCGATGGTTCTGATTTTCTATAAATCAAATTAGTGACAACAACCATCGCCACACCCCTTGCTACCTACAAAGTCAACGCCAATCGTCGATATATATGACTCCGTGTAAGAATCATCTGCAAATCTAAGAAGCAAACATGACTTTCCCACCCCGGAATCTCCAATAAGAAGTAGCTTAAACAAGTAATCGTATCTATCTATTTAGAACCCGAAACATCCCCCACCAATAAACCAAATCAAACTCTATACAATCATATTAGTATATCCCCATCTTATCCTCTCCCCAATCTACTCACCACTCTGCGTTCATTTTACTATACACCCTTGATTACTCCGTAAGTGTCGATGGCCTTTAAAACAACTTGGTCTTTAGTGGTAAAAGTAGCGGTGTAGCGCCAAGAAGTGCGATTTCCTGGGAACATGCCGTGCCCACATATCCGCAGCCCCAATGCCTGCGACGGGGCCGCCGAATCCGCCTCGAATCTTCTATTTTGGCTCGTTAACATTAAGAATCGAATACGTGAAAACTATAGGAATGACTACGGACTACTCAGGGCACTCAGTGGACTCAACGCGATGTTGTCCATGCGTTCAAAGTCGCCACCTCAGTGGGCTGTGCTGGGATTTACGGTGTGGGCCCTTAAGACAGATATGGGTTCAATTAAATATAAATATTATTAAGGATAGACTTTAATCTGTACTTCCTTTATGTACAATCCTTTTATGTAAGATTTCTTCTCTTTTTGGCATTTATGAAATTGTGCGTTTAGTCCACTTCCTCAACGGTTGGGCCCTCATCTCCGCCAGCTCCGGCGCCGGGGAAGCCACCAGGAGCTCCACCAGGGAATCCACCGGGAGCTCCACCAGGCATACCGCCTGGAGCACCGCCCTCAGCACCGTAGAACTTAACTAGGATGGGGTTGGCAACGCCTTCAAGCTCCTTCTGCTTATCACTGAATTCCTCAGTAGTGGCAGTCTGGTTGCTGTCAAGCCATGAGATCGAATCATTGATGGCCTCCTCTAGAGTCTTGCGCTCATCCTCGGCAACCTTCTCCTTGAACTTCTCCTCGGAAAGAGTGTTCTTCAGAGAGTAACTGTACGATTCAAGACCGTTCTTGGCGGCAATACGAGCAGACTCCTTCTCATCTTCATCCTTGTACTTCTCGGCATCAGACACCATTCTCTCAATCTCCTCCTTGGAAAGACGGCCCTTGTCGTTGGTGATGGTGATCTTGTGCGACTTTCCGGTACCCTTCTCGACGGCGGAAACGTTCAAGATTCCATTGGCGTCAATGTCGAAAGTAACCTCGATCTGAGGAACTCCTCGAGGAGCAGGGGGAATGCCACTGAGCTCAAACTTACCAAGATGGTTGTTGTCCTTGGTTCGTGCACGCTCACCCTCAAACACCTGAATCAACACACCAGGCTGGTTGTCAGAGTAAGTAGAAAACACCTCAGACTTCTTGGTGGGGATGGTGGAGTTTCTGGGAATGAGCTTGGTCATGACACCACCAGCAGTCTCAATTCCAAGAGACAATGGGGCGACATCAAGAAGCAACAAATCCTGGGTCTTGGACGAAGTGTCACCAGACAGAATAGCGGCTTGGACGGCAGCACCGTAGGCAACAGCCTCATCGGGGTTGATGGATCGGTTAGGCTCCTTTCCATTGAAAAAGTCCGAAACAAGCTTCTGGACCTTGGGGATACGAGTGGAACCACCAACAAGGACAATCTCATGGACTTGAGACTTGTCGATCTTAGAGTCTCTCAGGACCTTCTCGACAGGCTCGACGGTAGATCGGAACAAATCCTGGCAGAGCTCTTCAAATCGGGCTCTGGTGATGGAAGTGTAGAAATCAATACCTTCGTAAAGCGAGTCGATCTCAATAGAAGTTTGAGAAGAGGACGACAAAGTTCTCTTAGCACGTTCACAAGCGGTTCGGAGTCTTCTCAGAGCTCTTTGGTTGCTGGAAAGATCCTTCTTGTACTTTCGCTTGAATTCGGCTGCAAAGTGGTTAACCAGACGATGATCGAAATCCTCACCACCCAAATGGGTATCACCAGCAGTTGCCTTAACTTCGAAAATACCATCTTCAATGGTCAACAACGACACATCGAAAGTACCACCACCGAGATCGAAAATCAGAACATTTCTTTCATGTTCAGATTTCTTGTCGAGGCCGTAAGCAATGGCGGCGGCGGTAGGCTCATTGATGATACGTAGAACGTTAAGACCAGCAATGAGACCAGCATCTTTGGTAGCTTGACGTTGGGAGTCATTAAAGTAAGCTGGCACGGTAATGACAGCGTTGGTCACTTCTCCACCAAGGAAACCTTCGGCAGTCTCCTTCATTTTGGTGAGAATCATTGAAGAGATTTCTTCAGGAGTGAAAACCTTGGTTTCACCCTTGAATTCCACCTCGACATTGGGCTTTCCACCCTTGTCAATAAGCTTGAAGGGGAAATGCTTCATATCATTTTGAACCTCCGGATCACTGAACTTTCGGCCAATCAATCGCTTGGCGTCAAAGACTGTGTTTGCAGGGTTCATGGCAGCCTGATTCTTGGCTGCATCTCCAATCAATCGTTCCGTGTCGGTAAAGGCCACAAATGAAGGTGTGGTTCTGTTACCTTGATCATTGGCAATGATCTCAACTCTATCATTGGAAAAATGGGCCACACAAGAATATGTGGTTCCAAGATCAATTCCAACTGCTTTGCTCATCTTATATAATATATGTTGTAATCAATTAGTGTTGAAAAACAATAAAGAAAAAAAAAAAAGTAGCGAGAATGGGAATGCCGTTGGCCTTTTATACTCAATGGCTTTTTCACTTGTTGTAAATTTCATCGAAGCCCATGGAACAATTTTCCACTCTTGTTAGGCCAGGGACGAGTTTTACTGAGCAATCCGCCGTTTTCAGGTTCCAAACCCTTCTCCCAACTTCCATCCCATGCACCATTGCCTCATAGTGGAACCAACTGGAAAATGCTACAACCTTCCAGCACCTTCCAGCTCTTTCTTGACGATTCTACGACCTTCTGGTAAATATTTTCTTAGATCAACTCCTATGATAGCTGCAATTGTAATAATACTTCTATTCTATTGTGTTGGATTTTTATGTAGCTGAGCTCTCTCTACCTTGGTAGTTCCAAGAAGGTTTCAACATCCGAGTCTCTTAATGGGGCCTTAAGCGGTTTCTCACCATTTCTGTTGAGACTTTTCACTAGCTTTGCTGAGCTTAAATCTATATCCCAAGTAACAAAAAGAAGTTTGACGTTTGACTTTTGACGTTGATCGCCGTTATGCGCATCAAGTCGATACCACCCTGACATATTCTTTAAATGATAGCTTTTCAACTATTAGGTTTCGTTTGTTTCATGAAACTGCTGCCAATTATACATCAGTAGTATATAGACTTATTCACAAACCAGTAAAAGTTACAAAAAAAATTAAATCGACACCAGCAGGACTCGAACCTGCGCGGGGAACCCCAAAAGATTTCTAATCTTTCGCCTTAACCACTCGGCCATAGTGCCCAATTTACAAAAATTATCGAAATTAGGTGCTAAACATAGTGAGACTGCAAAAGCCGCAAAACATGCGGCTCAGATGCGGCTATTGTGCGGCCTTTGATGATATATTTTAAAATTTCAGTGTCATTACGCAGTTTTCGTTCCGAGTCTTGATGGTGCCTGGTTAATATGAAATGATAAGGTGCTATTCGACTTATCGAGTGACTCTGTCGAGCTCAATTGGCTCCTCCATTCCTGGATCATAGCCTGGATTTAATTCTGATGAGCAGAACTCATTCAGAATGCTCCGTGATCACAGACCAGATGGTCTCCAGCCCAGGCTGAATGATTGAAGCCGAGTAAGCTCCAACTTTCGCCGGATAGACGTGTTTATGAGAATTAGGCCTGAACTGCAAATTGGTCTGTAGGGCATAGAAATTGTTGCAAAAGACCTTTATTGCTTACATGTAGAGCCCCGTCAACTTAAAGTAAAGTTCGGTCACTTCGGTGAACCATATTCGTTTTTCTTGTAGTTTCAGTCTTCGCTAATTGTTCATGTAGCACAAAACCGTTAGTCGGTTTCTTTCCGTCAATATTTGGATAACTGCCTCAAGCATCGATGAATAGACTAATTTGGTCCTCATCAAAGCTTGAGCACAATAATTCAGTCAGTTCGTTGCACAATGGCCACGAAAGTATGCCAGTCCATTTATACAGAGACAATTCTTTAGGGATTAGACGCAAAGATGATAGGAATGACTTATTTCCGTGTAAGCAGCGGTGTCGTGAATTCTGAATCCAAAGCATATTTTCCTGATCACATGCGCAATGTCTAAATTTGTTTCCATGTTATTAAAAAGAATCCGACAGGACATTTGGAATCTAGTTGAATCCTTGGGTGATCCTCATGCCAGAGCGGTGATTCCGTCAAATTAGGTTTGCCCCACATTTTGCGGCGGACATCCCACTGGATTACCGGGCTCTAGGCATGCAAAAATCGCGTAATCGTCCCGCTTTCGCTTATATATATATATATATATGTATACTCTGGATGCGACTAGTCTTGACTTCTATCAATCATGTCAAAAGCGTTTAAACTTGCCATTCTGGATGATTACCAGAATGTTCAACTGACATATGGTGATTGGGAGTCGATACGGGCACGAAATGTGGATATAACTGTCTTCAATGAATCCATTCCTGTAGAGAAGCGTGCTGAAGTTCTGAAACCATTCGATATCATCTGTCTGATGAGAGAGCGCACTGCGTTTTTCGATGACCTTCTTTCTCAGCTTCCAAACCTGAAGCTACTGGCCAGTAACAATCATAGAAATCTTGTTATTGATATGAAGGCTGCAAAGGAGAGAGGCATCTTTGTCAGTGGCACTCCACTATCTACCACTGCACCAATTGGTGGCTATGGCACTCAGGAACACATCTGGGCCTTGATTATGAGTCTCGCCAAGAATATTCCCGCTTACGACCGCGGCATTAAAGCTGGAAGCAAATGGCAGGCTCTCGGAAACAATGTTTCTGACGTGCTTACGTTTCCACTGAGAAATCAGACAATCGGTCTTGTAGGAATGGGTAGACTAGGGATATCTACTGCCGAGTTTGCTAAAGCATTCGGTATGAAGATACTGGCGTGGTCGCCTCACTTAACTCAAGATCGCATTTCTAAAACTCAACAGGAGTATGTCAAAGTGGTAACCAAAGAAGAGTTATTGACGCAATCAGATATTGTATCACTTCATATCGTGCTATCGGAATCTACTAGGGACCTGATTGGCGAAGCCGAATTGGCGCTCATGAAACCATCCGCTCTCTTTGTGAATACCTCTCGAGGCCCTATCGTAAACGAAAAGGCCATAATCAAGTATCTTAAGGAAGGCAAGATCAGAGGTGGTGCATTCGATGTCTTTAATGAAGAACCCTTACCATTGAACAGCGAATGGAGAACCCTGGGTGATAATGTCATTCTAACTCCTCATACCGCCTATGTTGAGGCTCCTACATACAAAGTCTTTGGGGAAGGAATGGTTGCAGCTATCACGGCATGGTTGGATAACCGCCATGATGATATTATTCGCCTTAATTAATAGTAACATTAACGAAAACATTTTTTCCCATCGTGATATCTTAAATAGTTAATCAGTTAACAAAAAGAACAAAAAAAATCAAAGCTACAGCACTTTCTGTTCACACCTGGTCTCCCACGGTATTACTGGGTAAAGCTCTCAGGTGTTTAACTATGATTGATCGGACGGGGAATCGTGTTTTCACCTGGATATGGCCGTAGCTGTCATTTTCGTACTGGAAACCATTCTGACCGCCGATCTGCGAAGATCGTCGAGCCGCAGATAATGCGGCTCTATCAATCTCGTCGATCTGCGGTTTTCTGTCTGAGCTTATTCGCAGCGGCAGAAAGCTTCCAATCACAACCCAGACATCCAGGTTGATTTTCATGTGAGAGAGGGCTTGTGGATTTGACATGTTGGCAAAGGCTAGATTTAGTCGAAGGACGTTTGGTGCTGCATTAATCGCCAGAATTAATGCGAGCCTCAGCTGAGCTCTTAAAAGTTACCAGATAGGGATCCATACTAACGACAGTTGACCTGATTCTGAACTGTTACTTCTTGTAGCGATACCATCTACCATGCAGTTCGTATTAAGGATCTTGAATGTGCCAGGAGATGTTATCTCTGAATGGGGACACAACAGCGGTATTATAGACGGCATTTAAGTATTGACATGTTCTGTCCATTGGGCTCTACTTTCGTTCATGACCCGTTATGTATGTCTGTGCCCTCTTCATATTGGTGGTTATCGTGGCCCTTCAGCGAGGAATAGCGTGGTCACCCACAAATTCGTATGCACCAGGACTTGTAAGCTGTCCAAACGATCAGTACTGGGTCAATGGCCTTGTCAGACCGGCAGATAGACTTTCCTATGAGGAGCAGATATATGCCTCTCAGCGAAGGTCTTTGGCTCAGCCTTCGATCAAAGAGTTCATTCGGCGTTCAAATGCCGACTTTGACGTGGACTGGTACTTAAATGGACACGAAATCACAATAGGACTTGCATTTTCTGGAGGAGGATACCGTGCCATGTTGGGTGGTGCAGGTGTGTTTGCTGCAATTGATGATCGCACGCCTGGTGCTTTGAGTCAAGGGCATTTAGGGGGACTCTTGCAAGGCTCTACCTACATCACTGCGCTTTCCGGTGGATCTTGGCTACTTGGCTCTATCTATTTGAATAATTTCACGACGATTAATGAACTAATGAGTCACAAGACTTTGTGGAATCTCAAAAACTCGATTTTGAATGAAGCTGGAAGTAACCCTTTTGGTGATCTCAACGAATATCGTACGCTGGCCAAAGATGTGAGCGTCAAATCCAGAGCGGGGTTTAAGGTCTCTCTTACCGACATATGGGGCAGGGCATTATCGAGGCAGATGATTGACTTAAAAGATGGAGGGCCTGCGTTAGAGTGGTCTGACATGTCCAACTGGGATTGGTTTAATGCCAGAATGGCTCCATACCCCATCATTGTAGCAAATTCTCGCATGCCTTTGAAAAATATGAATGTGGATAATGCAGCGATTATGGAAATCACTCCGACTGAATTAGGCAGTTTTGACCCTTCATTATATGCGTTCACGGCTTTGAAGTACTTGGGAACTCCAATGCAAAATGGAAGGCCAAAAAAACTCTGTTACTCTGGTTTTGATAATGCTGGGTTCATGTTCGGAACCTCTTCTTCAGTTTTCGATATGGTAGCCTATAACGCAGTGACAAGGATGAAGGGCCAGGCTGGTGATCTTATTCGAAGGATTGTGATTCCATTTTTAACAAAGACTACAAGCGATGTGGGCATATATTCTCCTAATCCTTTTGCAAACTATTCAAGTCCCTACCAAATGCCTAATAGCCGGCTTGTCAAGGCAGACCCTTTAATTCTGGTTGATGGAGGTGAGAACAAGCAAGTGATTCCAACACAGCCTTTGCTGCATCACGACCGGCGAGTTGACGTTCTTTTTGCATTCGACTTTGATCAAAACACAGCCCATAACTGGCCCGATGGAGAGTCTCTAATGGCAGCGTACCAGCGACAGTTCAAGATTCAGACGTCTTTTCAGGATCCTGTCGCTTTTCCCTATGTACCAGATACGAATTCTTTTATCAACAGGGGATTAACTAGTCGTCCAGTGTTTTTTGGCTGCAGCGCTTATAACCAGACAAGTACCCTAGGGCCAGTGGCCCCACCGTTACTAGTCTACATGCCGAATTATCCATATACTTACTGGTCGAATACTTCTACCCTAAAGCTGAGCTACGATACTATGGATACGTATGGGCTAGTCAACAACGGGTACAATCTCATGACACAATTGAACACGACCCTAGATCCAGATTGGCATGCTTGTGTTTCATGTGCAATTGTGCACCGAGAATCAGAAAGACGCGGGGTTGCGCCTAGCCCGAAGTGTGCTAAGTGCTTCTCAAGATACTGCTGGGATGGCTCTACGGACCGCTCAGATCCAAAACGCTCGTTGTACTATAATCCTTCCGTTGTAAGATGTAGCAATAAGAGGCGCTGTTGATCTAAATGACAACAGCCAGAACACACACTCAATGCGTCAAAACTATTTTGATTCATAAAAATATACGAATTATACAACTTATGCATCCTTGAGAACCAAAATCCCCTCATGGAGCTTGGCCACTTTCCTTACCAGTCCCTTCAATCTCTGGGGATTATCCGCATGTCGTTTGAGCTTAGGCTTGAGAGCGTTGAGCAATTCCTTTGCGTTTACTCTTCGGCTGCCAATGATATCGCGGACGTCATTTTCTGTCAGTAGATTCGGATCCTCACTGCCATCAGAAATTATAGGGGAGCTGGCTCTGACTTGAGCTGAGCTTTGCTGCGGAACAGGGGAGGAGGAGGATCTTATCTTCTCCTCGATCTTGATTTTCTTGGAGGTCACTTTTGACTCCTCCTCATCCCTTCTACGCTTTGCATTCGGATTCCAGAAATTTCTAGGAAATTGGCCCAAATCTTGCGGAGAAAGCTGAAGAACCACCATACCAGGGGGCAAGTTCTTGAACTCTTTTCTGATGATAGGAGAACGACGCATTGGAAGAGTAGCACCTAGCTCCTGTTTAATATTGACCTTCTTTGGAAGCTGAATATCGTCTTTATTTTCTTCCTCCTTAACCTTGGCTGAAGCATCTGGGGTTTGCTCGTCTTCTGATTCTTCTTCGGACGAAGCGTATGGATTCTCTTCGTCATCGCTCTCGTAATAAGCGTTCTTCTCGAGCGATCTTAGGTATTTTCGAAGCTTTTTCCCTTCTTTATCGATCTTGGGCTCACTACCATCTTCTACATCTTCAGGTTCTGCAGCCCTTTCGCGGCCGATTGTGTTTGCAGAGCGCTGCTCCTTCTTGATTTTCGTTTCCACTTCCTTCAGATCCTCTTCGTTACCGTCCATTATGGGTGCCTCCTCATCATCGGCAAACTCTTCATCGAAATCAATCTCGTCATGGTCATCGTCCGCTCGGCGGACAGAACCTACTACGTCAGACGACCCGTCAACGGTCTTGAATCTTCGGCGCATGTTGACAGGTCGTTGACTATTTTCACCGCCGTCTTGTTCTTCTTTGATATGTTTCATAACCCATCTTGGAACGTGTTGTTTCTTTTCCATACGTTCCTCAGCTTCTTCGACAGTCAGAGTAGCGTATTTATTTCTAGGCGTCATTTTGTACCATTTTTCCGCAGGCACCATCTTGAATCCGTCGGAATCAAATACAAATAGCACATAAGTGTCGCTTTGAGCTGCTTCGTAACTTCCTACCCAGGTGTTTTTACCGTCAAAGTCTTCCATGACCCAGGGGTAATATTCCTCGTATCGCAATTTCCGACTTGCTTCGTCGCCTTTGGCCACTTGACGGGTTTTTTTTTGGAAGGGATTTCGGCTTCTTCTAGCACCTCCATCTGGGGCCACAACAGACATGTCGGCTTGAGGTTTTGGTTCTTTTGCATCTTTATCGTCCTTTTCCCTTTCTTCTTTTTCTTTATCAAGTTCACTTGATACCTCCCGTTGTCTATCTTCCAATTCACTTGTAGTGAGTTGGAATTGCAGATTTCGAGGATCCTTTCGATGGAAACGAATCGGAGGAGTGAACGTCTCAGCGGGATTGATATTGGCCTTTGAATGGAATTTCATAATATGATGCCGCACATCTTTGACCTCATCATATGAACAACATCGTAATGGGAATTCCGTATAATCATTCTTTGAATCGTTTGAAGATGATCCTGAGGCGTTGCCATTGCTACTGGGGCTAAAACTACGACTTCCAGACGACGCATTTATCGTGTTGCTAAGATTACTCTTTTTAGGCACCACATCCCTTCTAACAACCGCAGCCGGTCTCCGTAATGGCGAAGCAGTATTTGGCTTTCTGGGCTTTACTAACGGACTCGAACTATTGGACATTGCTAACGTCAGAAACCTAGAATCAGCCGCCAAAATCAGGCTTTAATCAGCCATCTTGAGCTGGGAGAAGCCGCCGCACGTGACTGCCGGCCGGCGCTTATATTTGAATTGCCAGTTAGCAGGTGCAGGACGGTAAAGAAGATGGCGACCAGGAGGGTACGAGACATTAACAATCCAATTCAAACGGTGAATAAGGGATGGAAGATTATTACTGCGATTGCAGTCACTACTGTGGTCACTTATAAGCTGTAAGTTGTGCTGAAGTCGTATTAGTTAGCTCGGCGCTAAGCTCGTAGTTTCTTCGATAAAAGTAAAACAGACAGTAGACTACAGGACGATGCTCCTCCCGGAGGGTTCTCGGGCGTGTCTACGGTCGAGCGAAAGAGTAAATACGAAGGTGCCGGTAACTCATACATGGTAAGAGCATCGTAAGGTGTCGAAGATTGAAGAGACGTTAATTCGAATTTAGGGACGTAAAGGAGGAGATAGGTTCTCTTGAGCAAGCAATAACTTTGTAAATAGAACAAATTATGTAAATAAATGCCGTATATAATCTGTATCTCATGCCTGTGGCTGGGGTTTGATGAGCTTCTTGCCACGAGCAAACAGACCTTTGGCGGTCTTGGACGACTTCTCACTCACTCGAGTTATACCGATATGTGAAGATATATTCTTGGCCGGTCTCATGAAGGTGTTGGACATGGTCCGTGACGGCGCAGCGAGTTTGGCCTCAGACTGCGAAGGTGGTGGCGGCATGCCAGACATATACACCGTCATTCCTGAATGGTTAGAGGAAACCTCAGATAGCCAGCTCCGCAGCCCCGAGCTAAATTCGTACTCCTTTTGTCTGGCCTGATCGAAAGCTGCCTTGCGGTCTTCGGATCGGGGCTTGGAAAGTATGCCGGTGAAATCAAACTTGGGCTGTCGGTTGATCTTGTTTGCGATTGAAGTAGTCGTGACCGTCGTTGCCTGAGAGGCTCTACGGGACGTAGGCGATATTGGTGGTCCTGTTAAAGCACTCCCAGGTGAAACCCCAGTCACGGTAGATGCAGATACTGGCGATCCTTGCGGAGGCGATGAAGCCGTTGCCACTGCAGGATCGACTGTAGTACTCTTGGTGCCGGAAGATCCATCAATAATCAAGCTGCGATACACACCAGGACTAACTGGCGAATAGATCGAGTCCGACCGCGACGATGTAGGGCTGGAAACCGCCGCATCGTCGTCGCTTTGCGCGTCCGGTTGTTCCTCTTCCTCTTCCTCCTCCTGCTTCTTCTCGGCAGTGAAGTCAGAATCAAAGTCGTCAAACTGATCGAACTTGGTTTTGAGTTTGGCAGGTGCGGTCCGACTCACGGCTTCTTCTACTTCCACGGGGGAAGTCGCTTCCTCGTTTATTTCGGTAGCCGGAGACGGTTCGGGAGAAGTCTCTTTGAGAGACTCTTCTGATATGGAAGCAGGGACTGCGTCGGCACTGGAAGCAGATTTATTTGTGCTGAGAGGTTCAATCGGAGCGAGGTTATCATAGTCGTAAGTGCTTATAGGTCGAGTTAAGAAATGACTTGAGTCCTGGTAAAGAGCTCTAATTTCTGGGTCGGGCTCTTCGAGCTCTGTCGATCTCTGACTGGTAATGGTAGCGGTGGGGCGGTTTTCGGTCGCAGGCGGAGAGCTGGTGAATGATCCTAAGATCTCTCTGGTAAGCTTTTCTTGACTTGCTTTGCCTTCATCGTCAGATTGCCCCCGGTTCTCCCATGGCTCATTGAGCTGTGGCGTAGCTTTTGCTTGAGGAGGTTCTGATGTAGTAGAATCTGGCAACGGCTTCCACCTTCCAACTGGAGCAGCAGCAGCAGCCACAGTCGCTACAGGGCTTGTTTCTTCCAGCAGTTCAGAGAGTGGCGGTGCTGCTGAAGCGTCTTCCTCTTCGTTTCGCTCCCGCACTGGATCCTCATACTCGTCTTCTTCTGCCATTTCAGACACCTTTTGGAATGAGCTGGACCTAGTGTGTCGGTGTTGTTCGAGCGACGATCTCATTCGCTGGTCTGCAGATGCGCTATCAATGGACCTTAACCCGGTGGAAAGAGATGCAGTTGAGTCGGTTTCATCTGTGTAGGGGTCTTTGGCATGTTGTTCGTAGACAGCTGGCATCACAGGGACAGATGACAGTTGTTGATTTTGCACAATTGGAGGTTCTACAATCTTGTCAACGACCTCATTCTCCGATTCATTACCATTATCTGCGTAGTAACCATATATATCATCGGCGTAATCATTATCATGGTCATCGGATTCTTGAGTTTGGGCGATCTCTTCAGGGGCAGGTATCGGATCTGGCATGACTGGAGTTACACTAACCTGCTCTTCTTGTTGATCCTCATTAGATGGGGGTGTATCGGTACTATTAAGCTGGGGGCTTCCATTATGTTGAGAGGGTCGTGGAGACGCGTCGCCGGCCGCTTCGTGCAAAGCGTACTTGACCACGCCTGATTCCATGAACTTTTCCGAGCTGTCAGAATGATGGGAAGCATTTGAGAGTGAATGTTGAAGTTTCTCTCCGCTTGTTCCAAGATGAAGAGGTTTATCAACCGGACCTTCAGTGGTTGGTTTATCATTGCTGTTAAGGATATATTGATCAGGAATATCTGGCAATGGAGGTAGTTCATTATCTGGAAGGTCTTCATCAGATCCATAATCATTATATTCATCTCCCCTTTCCAAGTAAATTAGCCTTTTTGAAAGTGCCTATAGACATTCAAGCCTGCTTGACATACCAATCATCTCCGTCATAGGACGGATGTGCGGCCTGTACCCATCTCTTTGATTTCATACGCCCCACAACTGGAGCATACGATTGAAATCTATATAAAATTAATATCTATATTCATCATCCAATGAATATCATCATTGCTTACTCGCTTGGATTGTTGTTTGACATTTAGAATGAAAAAAACGACGCCCGATTCAATAATAACACCAACTCTTGTATCTTCTTTTTATATCAAGTACCTTATAACCGGAGAAAACAGTAATAATATATCGGAAAGAATCAGGTTCCAAACGATTATTGACGCAAATTATACGACGGGTTTGAATGGTTTTGGGGGGTTTTTGGGAGCTCATCAACACCGCATTTCAGGGAAATTTCAGGGAATTTCAGCGGCTTTGGAGGGGTAATCTTTCATAATATTTATTAGTTAATTTACATGATGGTTAATTTTGTTTTTCAAGACGATCTTTTCCATGTCGTCGTACTTCTTTATCCATTAGATCTCTTAAAGAATGACATCCTGAAACAGCTAGAGCGAGAACTGGTTCTAGACGACTTAAAGGCATTTTGTTTTCCAATAGAAGCATTGATACTTTATTTGATTTTCCAATGATTCCGGCTGTAACAAATGACAATTCGCCTTCTTCTATATTATTTGGGTCCAATAATGCACTGGCGTCATATATAGCTGCTGAACATGAACTGACAAAATCATACATTGGTACTCCGGCATCTATTAATGCCAAGGTAGTTGCATTGACACATGTGGAAAATAATCCACCATCCTGAGCAAGTATATTGAGATTAATGGAGATTTCTGTTCGAGGATGTAGATGACCCAAAATGGCTTCTTTGAAAGTGCGTTGAATCATCATGGCCATTTCTTGTAATCTACGGTCTCCACGAGCCCGTTTTTTCCGTTCCAAAGTACTAAACGGTGAAATATGAATATCAACACTGATAAATACACTTTCAGTATCCATACGACCTCGGGTCTCGGGTTCTTGAGGTCCTTTGACGGTACATATTACCTTGGTCTCTCCATGCTCCACATATGATGACCCATCTGCTGATCCAGGATGGGTGTTGATTGAACATGAAAACCGTCGTAACTCATTCCATCTTCGACCATCTAATAACCACCATTAATATACCATCTATATAAAAATATCCCCTCTACAAACTAACCTATCCTTAACCCCTCAGGGGAATAAATCTCATATCTCGACATATAAAAGTTGAAAGTGTGCGGCGCGTTGGGAAGTTTTGCTGGCGAGAAAGCGTTTAAATCATCTATAAAATTTCGAGGATTTCAGTTATAAATGACGAGTGTTTTGTATTGTGGGGTTTGTGGGTTTCCTCCGGAATTCTGCGAGTTTGGAGGTGTTTACAAGAGATGTAGAGAATGGTTGGAGATTAATAATCTCGATTTTTACAATAAATTGTATTCTGTTGAATCTTTGGAAGCGGCAACCTCCAGTTTATCACTTGAGAAACAGGAGGAGATTGAGCGTAAAATCCAGAAACAACAGGCTAAAGAAGAGGCCAAAGCAGAAAGGGAGTTACAAAAAAAACTTTCTTCCAAGGTCACTATTAAAAAGATTGAAAGATCAAAAAGAAAGCGTGTCATTGCCATTCTTGGCTTGGAAGTGTTTGGCATTGATCTTAAGAAATTGGCCAAGACGTTTGCATCCAAATTTGCCACCGGAGCAAGTGTGACGAAAGATCCTGAAGGACATGATGAAATCGTCATTCAAGGAGATGTGGCTGAAGAAGCAGAGGCATATATCACTGAACTTCTGGAAGAAAAAGGATTGGATGAAATCAAGGTTGAAATCATAGAAGATAAACCAAAAAAGAAGAAACAACAAGTTCCTACTCCTTGATTGTTGTTATATTATTATTATTATTATTATTAATGTCATTGTCTATCTAGCATATAATGATCTTTGTTTGGTTTATAACCCGACAAACCTTTCAGTTTCTCATAAGTCAAGAATATTATCGCACTTGAAGGAGCTGCTCGTGCCACAGTAATTCCACAACCTCTATACAATGCTCTGATTCCGCCTGATTTGTAGATGGAAATACCCACAGAAAGAAACCCTCTTTGAGGGGCGTTGGCCCCGTATATTATTGAGTCCGTCTGCATCCGGCTTTTTACTGTATCAGCCGGAAACAGTGACAGATTATACGATATGCCGGCAGCTGCCCCTGCAAGCATCGACTCACCGGTGGTATTTGTAGCCGATTGGTTGTTCAATCGGCGAAGCTTGAGCCCCACATACTCGTATGCTCCAAACCACGCCGCTGACCCGCCTGTTTCACGCAAAAGTGTTCCCGTCTGGCCCCTCCAGTACCCTCCAAGCCCCTCGGCGGCATATACGCCTCGAATCAGCTTCAAGATGCCCGCTCTTGGCGACTTGACATGAGGCAGCGATTGCACCTGGACCTTGCACTTGATGAGCTCGATTGGAGTGAGTAGAAACGACGTAAATGCACCACTTATACCACCACAGATCAATGATGCCGTGAAGTCCTGGAATCTCATGGGCCCTATAAACTCCATGGCAAGGTTGTAGGCCATGAACAACGAGGCAGTCTCGGTGGCAGCGCCTAGAATCGGCGACGAGATCCCTCGATAGAGACCCACAACCCCTTCACGCTTCAGACTTTGTCTGAAACAGTCGATAGGCCCATTATACTGCAAGGGAATAGTGTCTGGCTGAGATTGAAGC
Organism: Diddensiella santjacobensis; assembly: GCA_030574215.1. Taxonomy (NCBI): domain Eukaryota; kingdom Fungi; phylum Ascomycota; class Dipodascomycetes; order Dipodascales; family Trichomonascaceae; genus Diddensiella; species Diddensiella santjacobensis. The sequence continues at coordinate 53,155 of JAJMEO010000013.1, forward strand.
CGAACCTTGACGGTATCAAATGGATACTCAAAGACCTTTCCAAATACCCCAGCAACAGACCCACAGGCTATATCAAGAGCACTGTTCTTGAAGCTTTCACTTGCTATCGGCAACGCCCTATCATTTTCTTCATGCCTATATTCTGCCATTCACGCACATGTAAGGCAGACAGATTCACACTCAGACACCCCTCGTTGAGACTTTAATATAACTTGTCGGAAATCCCTGGAACAGCAGCTTTCCCCGTAGAATGCGCTCAATCCTCCAGCAAAAATCTGGCCGCGTGAATAGGTTACAAACAAGATCTTTTACAGGGGGGATTTTTCACTATGGCGAGATCGGATTTGGATATTCTCCGCTTATGACTAACAAAACTCAACTCCACATACTAAAAAACTACCTAAAAACTACGCCAAGGCACCCAGAGGGTCCCAACGGGGGAGAACCGTGTAGTTCTTACCGTTCCAGATGTCGACGTATTCCTTAGTGGTATAGGATGAGTTAGTTACCACTTGGTAGACATATTCGTTGAACCAGTCGTCAGACATAATGTAGTAACCCTTATTGCCGACACTATCGCCCCAGGAGTTCTCGACTCTCCATTTGGTTGGTTTGCCGTCGACAAGATTGACGGCCGTCAACACCATGGCATGGGTCATTGAAGAGGCGGCGGTTTGAAGGCGCTCAGCCTTGTTCAAGCCCAGGTTAGTGTTGAAGGCTAGCTCGTAGTCCCATGCATTGGTATCCATGATACCCTTGGTTCTCTCAGAGAATTTGCCCACGTCACAACCAAAGAACACTGGTTCGTTGTTCTGAATGGCCTTGATGGCCGCTTGTTTCAAAACATCGATTTCGGCATTGACGTATTCAATTGGCTTTCCATTCAGGACATTTCCAAGTCGATCAACGGTGTACAAAGCCTTGAGCTCATTTCTGGGGTCATGGATAAGAGAAAAGTAGCCACTAACGTCAAACTTGACGATATCCTTGTAGAAGTCCAAGGGAGTCGTGGTGCGAGTCTGGTACTTCTGGTCCTTGCCCTCCTTCTCGTAGTACTCCCACGTAAAGCTATCGTTCGCTTTGGGCGGCACACCCAGTGAGATGGCGAGGATGTTATAGATCTCAGCCACAAAACGCTCTTTGAGGGCGTTGACAGACGACATGGGCACAAAGCGTTCCGAAGCGATCTTTCGTAGAGCCAAGGCATATTCTCGGAGCTTATTGACGACAAAGTAGTTGACTTTGGCCGAATTAGAGGCATTGTACGAGTCGGGAAACACGTCCTGAGGCACCACGCCGTACTTTTCAATCACATTGACCAACATATCCCATTGACCTCCATCACTGACTGGGTCAGACAACAATGTTTGGACAAGACGGGAATCAAGCGGTTGATCAGCAGTATCAATGATGCTTTGCAAGAAGTAATTGGATTTTTCCAGTTTATCATAGAAAAACAGATAGGCCTGAGAAAGCTGGAAATCGTGGATTTTATACTTCTTTTGTACCTGAACCCGTAGGATATTGGTGCTCGCAAAGATCCAGCATCGGCCACTGGATTTCTGGTTTGTCACGGGACTACCTTCCAATTCAATCTTGTCACTAAAGGTATGGATAGAATCAGATACAATAGCACCCCTGTTTGCAATGATATTGGTAAGATCCCCGTTTGAAATCGCAGACAACGCCAATCGATTTTTGGGATCTGATAACAACTTATCTTCCCATTGCTGTAAAGTCTTGGTGGCAAGAGGATTCTGCTCTCCACTATAAGTGACCCCGTCATCACTATTACCATCAAGGTTCAAATACGCCGATAACTTATCAACCAACTCCTTCTCTCCTACTTCTTCACCATTGTCCACCGACTTGGCCACCGGAGTGGCCTGCTTAGAAACACTAGAACCCATTGAACAACACACCGTGAAAAAGATCTCTACAAAATTGGTATGAACTCCTAAACCAGAAAAAGTTGTGGTCCAGTCGCCGACTTTATAGGGCTTGGCCGGTCGGAATCGGACTCCAGCGCCGTGCCCAGATAAGCCCCACCAACCACGGACCCCCGTCAGTTATGACCATTATTGCAGATCATGGTATCATCACCTAACCCTGCACCTGCATTGTCGATCCTTAAGCGCCCGTGTTATCAGATTATCGGTGGAAATAGAGAATACAGCTAGGATTTAAATATTGGTTTGTGTGGGAATGTATAAAGTTAGAAGTTGGTAGATTGAGTATTACTAGTATCGTAGTAAAATATACAATTAAATTGAGGTTATCGAAGCTGGTAATAACGTTAGATGGTGAGACTACAGGACAGGACTCCCGAGTCTGAAACAAACACAATCGAAAGACAGTATTCATGCTCATTGTCCCGGTTAGAAATGGTTCAGCATTCTCGGTATTGACTCCTGCAGATAAAAAAGATCTTATTCCAAGTTGACGTTACGTTAATAAAGCGGCCCTGGTCCTTGGCTCTGTAGATTTTGACGGAAAAGAATCACTAGTCCATAAAATTGAAGGTAGCACTTAATATAAAGGTTGGTGTCATTCCAATAGTTAGATCAAATAGGACAATATAAGACTTTCAATAATTCAACCAAAGAAACTCAATTAGACGGTTTACAACAAAAGAGTTAACCTAAACCGAAAGAACAAACGTCAAGAGGTGGAGCACAGCATGAAGCTACGTTCAGCCTGTATATTTAACAGAATCAGAAGGTGATTGGCAAGAGAATCAATTTTCAAGCTCATTCGATAACTATATAGTATATTTGCATGATTTTGGAGAAAGCGACAACTGCGACACGAATAGCTGGCACTTAATCGTATAATAACGCAAAATATGGGATCATTCGACAGAGACAACTTTCTGAAAGGGGTTAAAGACTTTCCTGCAAAGTTGTCTTGGCCAGAACTAGACCAGCTTGTTGACGCAGCAATTAAGCACGGTGATTTCAAATAGCTTTATGAAGCTAATCGCCGAGCCCCAGAACTGGATAAGGGAATTCATATGTTCGGGCTCTGTTGTAAACGGCCATGGTACTAGCTGCTGGAAGGCACGAAAATATCTGGATGGTAAGCCTGGAAAAGAGGTCACTCCAACATAATCTCTACAGATTGGGTAGTTGAGTTGTTTGGTACAGCACGGGAGATCAAAGTAAAAGGGCCATGCATGGTCCACACTCGACCAGTTCGGAGATGGTATAGATAGTTCTGTGTCCGTTTCAGGGCCAAAGTTTAGGTGCCGGTCAGAATGACGAGACAGAATATAAAACAAGCGACTATGATGTGAAGATCCTCAGAACATTCGGGACTGGACTTGTAAAGCTCTGAGATATGACCCAGATAGTAAAGGCAGGTCGAAAAATACTGAAAACTGGCTAAGAGCCGACTAGTTCTAGCAAAACTATAGGGGTGGGTACTGAGAGTTAATCTTGTACTTTCAGACTGCTAGTATTTCAATAATCTTATGAAGTCGCATTAACTTAAAGAAATTTAGGTCGGATATATATAACTTTATGCTTTTTATGCCTGACTTTATCGTGTAATTAAATCTGGAGATTAGATAGGATCAAGTTCGTTTAGACGCTGGGGCATCTGACGCGGCAGCTTTTCTTCTAAAGTTGGTGCTTCTCGCTCGGATACGAGGTTTCTTATGCTTATGACCTTGAAGTTTTGGTATGATATCGCCTGGTTTAGCACGGTTGCCTTCCAATATCTCATCTATCTTAGCTCTGGTAGCTCGACCTACTGCAGCTTTAGCACGACCCAGCTTGGTTTTGTCAATATTTGACAGCCTGGCTCTTCTTGAGGCTGAATCCTTGCCAGTTGCTGTTGTTGTAGTGGGTTTGTATACATTTTTAGCTCTAGAGATCCGCAATTTCCGGCCCTTTGCAATATCCATCTTCTTTCCGTCCAATAATAATGCTTTGGAAACAGACATTGAATCCTGGAATTGCACGTAGCCAAATCCCTTTCCCACATTGGTCTTTGAATCGCGAACCAATCTGACGTACTCAATGTCTCCACAAGCTGAGAAATGCTTCCACAGCGGCTCTTCAGTGATTTCAAAGTCAAGATTGCCGACGAATACACATCTCTTGTTTTCATGCTTTGCAGGGTGGGCTACACTGTCGACCCGTAAATGGTGGGCTAGGAATTTCTCAGCATTCAGCTTCAGAGCATCTCGGGCTGAGGAGGCATCATTGTAAACAACATAAGCGTTCACAGTATCTCGACTGGCATGCAGCTTTTGCTTGATGAAAGCAGCTTTTCGAGGAAGAATCTCGGAAAATGCAATTGACCGGAACCGTATCGACTTGACTTTACCGTATTTTGAGAATAATGTCTTGAGATCTTTATAATCTTTCTTTTCCGTAATCACAGATGCCGCTAGATTACCGACAAACACTGTGGATTCAGCCTTGTCAACCTCAGTCTGATCTGGTACTAATGAACCGGCGATTTCAGTCTTGACTTTCTTTTCCACAGGTTTTTCATCTCCTTCTTCTGTTTCACTACTGTCATTTTCTTCCTGTTCTTCTTGTTTAGGTTCAGCCACTAGTTTCTTCATGTATTCTTCCTCCAGTGAGCCATCATCATCTTGATCCCGTTTCCGTTTCTTCTTATCCTTTTGTGTCAATTTCTCCAACACTTGTTCTATATCCTCTTCTTCATCATCAAACTCCTCATCTTCACTAAGTTCCGAAAGCTCTTCTTCATCTTCTTCCTCGTCCTCAACATCATTCTTAACCGCCGCAGGTGGTTTCTCCACTGGACCAGACTACCAAAATCCATTAGTTATCCAAGTACAAGTACACAAAACAAACCATAAGACTTACACTAGATTCGAATAGAGATGCTATATCCTTATCTATAGCTGTTTTCTTCACTTGAAACAGCGTATTCCCCTTTGATTTGACCATTTCGTTTCTTGGACGCTCACTAAATTCCAGTTCTTAAGATTTTTCCCGCTTGGGAAATATATTTATTTTTCATTTTTCAGAGCTTTTTGTTTGAGTGCATACAAACGACGAGAATTCCAGATATTTAGGTTACTTTTATATTTATTAGCATCTAAATAGAAAGGGCGATTAGAGTTTTTGCATGGCAGCCACGTCGGTGGATTGGACATGGTCCTCATCACCTTCAATGGTATTTTGGAGATCTTCCAAAGAAACCTTATCATCTTCAACAACACAGTTGATTTGAAGTTTCTTGATACCGTAACCAACAGGGATAAATTGATGACCACCCCATACAAGACCTTCCATTTCGACGGCCTTAACGTTGGCAAGTAGTTCCTCTAAATCGGTCTCATCATCCCATGGCTTAACATCAAGAGTAACAATACTCTTGGCAGCGGCCTTGGGACCCTTAGCAGCCTTTTTGGCGGCATATTCAGCCAATCTCTGTTGCTTGAGTCTCTCGGCAGCTTCATCGACTTCATCATCGTCGTCCGATCCGAAAAGATCCATATCATCATCATCATCAGCCTCGTCAGCAGCGGCAGGTACACCGGCCACAATAGGATCAACGGCAGTGGGGCCATAAGAGGATGCAGAAGCAGCCTTGTCACCCTTCAAGCTATCGAATTCTTGGGAATACGAAGCAATATGGTTGAACCAACGCGCAGCATTGGGGTATTTGCTTGCATCTGGCTTGGATCCAACAGCCTTATAAACAACAACATCAGCTTGAGAAACATTGACACTAATCCAATTAATAAAAAACTCAAACAACTCCTTATAAATCACACCCCACACTCACCCTTCAATGTAACTCTTGTCGATAATGTAACTGTCAAGAACAGTCAAACCTAACCATTAAAATCCAATCATTTCAACTCCAAAATCCTTCATTCTAACATACCAGCAGCAGAAGAAAGATCAGTGAATCCCATTATTAGATTTTTTTAGTGCGAAAAAAGGTCGAAGTATTCTCTTACGATGGATGGAGACAGAACAAAAATTTTTTTTTTTGGTGTTGTCAAAAACGTTTCTATCGCAGGGTAAACTTGACGGTTACAAACTTCATCACCGGCGAATGTCGTTTGAAATCGACTGGACCAAACTTCTGGAGGATGAGTTGAATATTTCCGAGAAGGTACGAGCTTTTCTTGATGAAGAGTTCCAGAAATTGACTTTACCGCCGTTTATTCAATCGTTATCGGTGACTTCTTTCAGTCTAGGTGCTGTATCCCCTGAAGTCACAATCAAGCATATTACAGATCCTTTTCCAGAGTTTTATGCTGAAGAAGATGATGACAATGAGGAACATGAACCTTTAGGGGCATCAACAATTTCAACAGCTTCTATATCATCTCCAGTATCGGCAGAAGCATCAAGTAGTACTCCTTTAGGATCACCAATAGATCCTGAAGTAGGTCAGGAAATTCATTCTCGAAGACAATCGTATTCTCCAGATACAGAGATTCCTGAATCACGGTCTCAAAGAGAGGTTCTGGCCGCTAGTTTTCGCGAAAGTATCCGAGCCGATGGCCAGAACGGATTAAACTACTTCAATGCTTCGCTGGGATCGTCACTACTCTCCGATATACGATCACCATTGTATACACCATTCCAAAGCTCTTCATCAATAGCCAGTCCTCGACCCATGACCCCCACACTCCGGTCAGTAGCAAATCTCGAGAAATGGACCCTAGAACGGCATGCGGCTGCAGAAAGTAGTGAAACCACTACTACACCCACTCAAGAGTCCGCTCCAATTGCTAATTCAAAGCTAGGCCATGAAGATGATATCCAGTTCTTTCTGGAAATCGCCTACTCTGGTGATATGCGTGTCGGTGTCACTGCCACACTGCTACTGAATTACCCATCTCCTGGATTCGTTTCCTTGCCGATCAAACTGTCTGTTACCGGGCTCCAGATCAAATCACTAGCAGTGGTGGCATATATCGCAAATAGGATACATGTCAGCTTCATCTGTGACGTGGACGAAGAAGGAAACGCCGTCACGTCTGAAAGTCATAACCGCCTCGACGTCATCAAAGATATACGCATCGAGTCCGAGGTCGGAGACCAGCATGGCAATGGCGCCGTGCTGAGAAATGTCGGCAAAATCGAGCGCTTCCTGCTGGAAAGAATCCGATCCCTCGTTCGAGATGAATTGGCTTGGCCCGGCTGGATCACCCTCGAACTCTAGAACCCAATTCATTGCATGTGAGCCCTATATATTTATTTGTACCAGTTTCTCAAAAAAAAATCACACCTCAATAGACTGGTTACGATACGATAATTATTCGAAAAAAATTAAAACACTCCACACGGGACTCGAACCCGCAGTCTTCCGCTTAGGAGGCGGATGCCTTACCATTTGGCCAATGGAGCTTTACACCGGAGTTTTTCAGCATTTTACTTCCAACAGCCAGAATTCATATTTCTTACTTCCGGGTAACTCGCTCAAAAAGGTATATTTGTGATATTTTCAACCTACAGTGAAATACAATGCCATTCAAGGCACATATATCGAAAGTAGAGCGCGTTTGAGTAGGAATTGGAGCTACAATGTTGCGCTTATTGTTAACGGTTTCGAGACAAAAATTGCGGAAAAAGGGGCGCCGCACAATATCCCCGATGACAATGAATGTGACCTGTCGAGGCCTAACACTGGCCTATTTATCGTTGAAAAATGGGTCTATAGCTAGATAATATAGCTCGAACTGGTCGACTAATTAATTATTATAATGATAGTGTAGAATGCTAATATATTGAATGTATCCGCATTATACGACGATGGAATTCCGACATGTCGTAAGTTAACCAAATCTGATCAATCACAAGACGCCTCGAAATAGATCATGAAGTAATGTTAGAAGTATTTTCCTTTTTTCTCAGACCTATATGCGTGCTGAAACGCGTTGTGTTTTCTCAACCGGGATGTGGACTGGAGCAAGGGCATTTAAAGTCGACAGATGGTTTTGGAGAGTGCGAGTGGGGCAGAGATGGACAATAGATGGTGGAGTTTAATTCCATAGAACATATGTCAAGATCTGAATTTGTCGCTTAACAAACTATACGGTTGCATAAGTGTTAAAGTTTCAATCTCATTAGCGTTTTTAATGCGAATCTAGGTAACGCGTTTTCTAAAAATACCGTATGTAGAGGAATTTTTACGTCAAGATACTTCAAGTAAGGGGGTTTTATGCGATGCAGCCGTTGGAACGCGTCTCTGGTAGAAGTGACCGAGAGGTATCCAAGCTTGTTTCAAGTCATGCAGTGAGTTCCCACTCACGATAGTCGGGTTTTGTGAGGTCGCGGCCAAAAATACGCTGACCCAATTTGGGAAACACAAAACAATAAACAAACCGACCGATCAGCCCCACCAGAACAGTTTTCTCCACCCATTGTAGGTAATCCAAGTATTTCCTTCTACATTTCGAATCTTGCAGGCGGAAAGCTTCTTTCTTTTAATAGAGAAAGTTTGACGGAACTTTTTTATTTGTACTTTTACGAGGAATTCTGGTTGTTTCTTCATTTTGGATCAAAGATATAACCCCTGGAAGAGGATTTTCAGGTCAGGGGGAGAAGTATCAACCGAATTGGAGGTTAAGAAAGTCAAATACTTTACAAAAAAGCCCGAAAGAGAAAGTAACAGACGATTTGACGTCAACAAGGTTTTTTTGTTGAATATATTCCGAACTCTTTGAGATGCCAACGGAAACGCCCGGCAGTCCGGCCGTTAAACCGCTCCAGATATATAAAACCAGTCCACGTAAGGATGGAGGTATGTTACCTATGAATCGCTTCACCCGTTTGAGGTAAAAGTTAACAATTAGTGCACAATCTAACGGGACCAGTGAGGAATCCGGCCGGCTCCAAAACACAAAACCTACGGTCATTTTGGTCAGAAATGGAAAAAAAAGATAATGCAAAGTCCCCACCAAGTCCAAATAGAAGCCCTGTTCCTGTGGTTGGAAATAAATTCCACAATAACGTGATTCTGAACTCCGATAATTCACCAAGATTGAGTCCTTCAAACTCATTTGAATCCAAGCTGGCCCAACATCCAATTAAAGATCCGACAGCCGTACCATCATCATCAGGAGGTGACTCTCTGGAAAGGAAATCCTCACTGTCCCGACAAGGATCCTATAGCCGACTTCATGGCCCTCGAACTTATAGCCCCGAGGCACCAGTATCTCCCTCAAAGCTGAAAAAAGTCGTCACCTTCGACAATCAAGCTGAAGTGATTCAATACGAAACTGTCACCCCTGATCTGAGTACTTCATCGTCAAGCTTCGATAATCAGGATGGAAAAGAAGATGAAGATGACGAAGACGATGAGGAGGATGATGATGAAGACGATTACGTTCCTGTGATTGAACCTGGTGTATACCAAGAACCTCCGATTCACGTCACTCCCTCATCAACAAGACCTCTACCTCGATTGCCGCCGGCAATAGTGGATCCGCCTCATCCAATTGCTGTTCTTCGTGAAAACAACTCCAGCCATACTCCATTGCCTGAAAAGAATGGCATCTCCTCAGAAGTCGCCTCTCCACGGTTCAATGCCGAAGATTTGGCTCGAGATATATCTCAACTGTCTCTGGAAAAACGGCTGGAAATTGTCATGGACGAGGATAGATCTCGCACTCCCCAGCCTGGTACAAGTTTCAACCCCGAAGCACACGACTATATCGAGGATTCATTAAATTACCCCCCTCAATCCCCAAGCAGTGTATACTCGGACGATTCATACGCAAGCAATTTTGAACCAGGAATTACCGACCTGACTTTGCCCCTTTCGCTGGCTCGAAAGGAATCTCTGCTGGATTCCCAAAGAAAGATCAGCACCCAACATCATGCATCTCTGCCATTTGCAACTGAACCATCGGCTGCTCAAGTTCAAAGGAGTCTTTCTGCTCGTAGACGAAGTTTGGTGAGCGTGTTGGAACAGGGAAGAAGACCTTTGAGCTCATCCATTAGTGAGCGAGATGAAAGTGTGTCTGAACAGCCAAAGCAAATAATTTATAGCCCGACGACGGATCAAGCGCTTGAAAGTTCTAAACATCGTCTTGAACCTCCAGGCGACTCCTCTACGGCATCGGCTGCTTCCGAGACTAACTTAGAATCGGAGATTCAAACTAAGATTGCGAGTCTGTCGGAGTCAAGTGTTCCAATGGATGTTTCTGACTCTGTGCAACCTACGCCAGAGTCAACTGAGAATGAAAGCTTTGTTGAGCCCAACTTGGCAATTGCTGATTTGGTGCCTTTGCCCGATCTCGGTGACCTCACGCCGTTATCATTTACACCGCAATTGACGGAACCCGAGAAAATGCCCAATGCTGGACCTGCTGTCAGTTATCCTTTCGTAGCAGCAGTACCTGTCACAGGCAACCGACTGGAACACGATGTACGACCAGAAGTGTCTTCTTTAGAATCCTCTCAACAACAAGCGAAAAGGGCAGACGAAAATAAGCAATTTTCTGGGTCACTTACAGTTCAGTCAGAAGCGATTCCTGAAACTCTACCTACCGATTCAGTGCAATCTGAAGCTTTGGAGCAACCAGCTGTGGAACTAGATGTGGAGCAACCAGCTATGGAGCAACCAGCTGTGGAGAAACCATCTGTGATGTATCCTCTGGAGTCTGAACAGATTGCAGGGAGTTCAGTGACTATTAAGACAGAGCCCGAGGACTATGCGCGTTCAACATCTCCATTCAGGTCTTTGATTATGCCAACGCCCGATTTAGCACTACCGGGAATCCAGGGTATTTCTCCGTTTGTGATGGATAACCACAGTTTTGCTAGCCCAGAGCCTTCGAGCGCACCAGTGAGAATTAAGGAAGAACCGTTTGACGGGTTCGTTCCTGTCCTTCCACCAGTCATTCCGGCGGCAGAAAAAACCACGAACAACAACTCTCCTGTACCAAGTTTAGAACAGCACCAGTCCCAGCACGCTAGTCCCGAAAGTCTCAGCTACAGTCCGATTAAACAAGAGGAATCCGAAAGGTTTCAAAACGCTGAGTGGTCTGCCCCGTATGATAAAAATGACATACTGGGCCTGCCTTCTGTGGGGCAGCAATTTTCTGAGCAGTTCCCAGATCTATTTGAGAACAATGGTGATCTTGTTATGAATTTGAATCCTCAAATCCCAGTCATGAGCAAGGAACAGGAGTTGGAGTCGTTGCAAATCTCAGGAATGCGAGAAACCGCCTCAGAAAACGACAACATCGCTGAAAGGAGTACTATTGATTCAGGCAATGTTGCTGATGACGAGGAGGTCGAGGATGATAGACGGCCTCCAATACCTATAGGGGGATCTAGCACAATTCGCTCCTCATCAGGGTCCAAGCTCCGGACGCGTCCTAGTCTAACGCCAATGGATGTGGGACGCATTTCGCGCTCAAAATCTCGCGCAAGTGATGTATCTTCGGCCCATTCGATAGTGGAAGACAACCACATTGTGCAGGAGATTACCAAAAAGCCGGTGCCAGTGCTTCATTTGCTGGATAATGGACTGGCTTCCGACTCAGAATCAATATTTGGAGACTTAGATGAGGAATTCGACAGACTACTCTCTATTCAGAAGGTAAGTTAGAAATTAGGACGAGTTTACAGGCGGTATACTAACTGCTATAGCGTGGATACTCCATAAGAGAGAGCAACAACATCGTAGTTGCAAAGGAAAGACGAGTATCTGCAGGCAGGCGGAAAGTCAGCAGTCCAGTCAAGAAGCTCCAACCAGCTATGTCTATTGCCGAGCAAGTAAGTGTTTTGCATTTTGTTTAGTTTTCTCATGGTGGATTCTAACAGATACAGAGCGAGAAAGAAAATGTGCCTGATATGCCAGCAACAGCAGCCAAAGACTATCATCTGCCGAACGAGGAGCGGGGAAGACTATTCATCAGAGTATCTTCGGTGAAAGATATTGATCTTCCTTCAGTGAACGAGAAAAGTGGAAAGTTCAACCTCACGCTCGACAACGGCATACACTGCATCACCACTCAGTCGAAGCCACTGAATAGGACTTCATTTTTGGATGAGGAGTTTGAGTTGACTGTTGGAGACGACCTTGAATTTATTCTGACTCTGAAAGCTAAATATAGCAAACAACCAACCATTATCCGCAAAACTGTTCCGGCACCTTCTAATGTTGCAAAGCCTAGTACGCCTGCTGGTAAGAACCGACACGGACTTTCCAAGATATTTGGATCTTCCTCGAAGAAGACAGGGTCCGGTACGGCGGCAGCAGCAGCAGCTCAGACACAGAGTGTTTTGGTCCAGGAACAGCCCGATATCTGGGATACGGTCGTTGCTAACGATGGGTCGTTTGGGCGTGCGTATGTGGACTTCGCCCAGTATGAAAAGGAAATCTACGGCAAGCCGGCAACTTTTGAGATCCCGTGTTATAATGAGTGGGCCATGCTACCATCGAAGAACAAGCGGCCTCCATACAAGGTTTGTCGGCTGCAGATCCAGATGATGTTCATTCCGAGGGCCAGTGGCACGGAAACTCTACCGCGGTCCATTAAGGAAGCATTGGAGGATCTTCGGGATGCACGCAAGCAAGCTTTGAGATACACCAAGCAGGAGGGATTTCTATCTCAGCTTGGGGGAGACTGCAAGTACTGGCGTCGACGATACTTTACACTTGATGGGGCGACTCTTACTGCGCATAGCGAGAGCAGTCGCAAGCCTCGTGCAACCATCAACCTTGCAAAGGCTGTGCGTGTGATTGAGGACAAGTCGACCTTGACGCAGCCGACAGTGGTGGTGGGCAACAATAGGAGGAAGTCTGCATTTGCAGAACAGGAAGAAGCATTTTTATTTGTTGAAGAAGGATTCAGGATCCGGTTCGCCAATGGAGAGATTATTGATTTCTATGCTGAAAGCAAACTGAATAAGAAGGAGTGGATTTCAAACCTAAACCAAGTGGTAGGCCAAAGCAGGAACATTAAGCCGTGGATTGAATTGGTACTCCAAGGACAGCATCACTAACCTTTATAACAACGTTAACCTAACACACCACAACTCTTAATTTATTTTATTATTATTCAAAGAATTATTGAAGGAACCCCGTTTTGTAACAGTAAAAGTAAAAGCAAAAAGTAAAAGCAAAAAAGTTAACAAATCTGCTTGACGCAGCAGCGTCTGTGCTTTAGTGCTCTGACAGGTAATTTGCAAGTTGCAGAACAACTTGCCGCCCACAGATTGCGACCGAGATCGGGCAGAAGATTCGTTAGGCCTGCCAAAAAGTTATCAGATTCCGCCAATGGGAGGCTGGCCGGTCCCGGAATCCTTCATGCCCGGCATTGCATGTTGCATGAAGCCGGTCTTGGCCTTGTCAGATCATCAAGATTTCCCTAAACGGGAATAATCAATCTGATAATTTTCCCACCCAAAAAACCTTTCCTTCATGTAATGCATGAAGCACGACATTTGTAGCCAACGAAAATTCTACCGTTAGTGCGCTGGAGGCTGGATCTGGCCCTTTACGGAAACATACTTTCTCGTTTTTTTTTTCCTTTCTTCCAATATTTCTGTTTCTATGTCCCGAGATCAAATCGGCAGAATCATTGCTTGAATGGAACAAATTATCTCTTTCAGTCACCAAACAATTCTAATTTCTATTACTGTTTCGCATAAGAGTACCTCAAATAAGGTAATTCGTCTTCTTCAATGTTCTGCCGATCGCGCCCGTTGATATTTTGTGTTAGACTCTTTGGGCAGGTGGGAGGCCGATCTGTCCCTCCCTTACACATCATCTCTCGGCAAACAGGCCGGAGATGACACGAATACGAGGAGCCAGTTCGTATATGCATTCCCCTTTTAATCGCGGTTTTACAATGCTATCATCGTCAACTTTAAATGTCATTGAGTTTGAGATAGAGAATATGCTTGTTTTGTTGCGAGTAATTTAGAGTTAATTTTGTGAACAATCGATGGGCTTTGAACAGTGTTTTCTGGAAAATGTCAAACAGTTCATTGTAAGATCGACGGCGTTGTAGATCGCCTCATGAAGATCGTGTCATGAAGATTACGAAAACATTTGTTTTGTTTTCGATCTGATAACTTTTTCTTCGGCCACATCATTTCCATCGTTACCATTCTCTGCCCTGTCGCTTGCCTGGGAAACCTTGCATTTCAATGTTTAATAACCGGCTTGCTTTTTATTATAGAACTGAAATGCTAAAACGCACATGCTTCCGCCATTCTGGCATCTGGACTATGTCGGAGAAACAAATGGCGAGAAGCTTATATATTGCGCAGCCCTGCCACAATTCTTGGCCTCTTGAGTATTAAAAAAATTGAATCACCAAATTCAATTGTGCAACTATACATCAAAGATCTATGATAGGCACACGATTAGGCTTATTTCTAGCTGCAATCCTGCTACTACTCCCGGTCGCAACTATGGCAGCTGCTGCTCAGGATTTGTACGGCGGCCCATGCGAAGCTGCTGCTATGGATGTAAATTTTGGCTGCGCGAATAAAGGAAAGAAAGGCGGATCTAAAGATGCTCTAGTGAGACGAAAGGCACTCCCTGCCAATGCTCCTAACATTACATGCTCGTGCTTGAATGACGGATTTATGCTGACAATTCTTAATTGTATCCACCAAAATGCCAACGGTAATCAGAACGATATCACCGCCGGTTACTTGTTCATGCAGAAGTACTGCAAATCAAATGGGCAAATCACATTGTCTCTAAACGATTTTCAGACACTGCAGCGTAAAGTGCCAAGTGACTTGCCTGCACTGACAGATCCCAAAGTTCTACATGCTGGCCCGGTTCTTCTAAACTCTACTGTGGTGTCCACTAATATCCAGGCTAATAAGGCAAATATATTTAGAACTTGGGTGGCAGAACGCATGGGAGCCGGCATTCTAGGATATTTTGCCCTCATTATCCTGGTGCGCTCAGTATGGAATATCTCCTCTATCATGTTTCCTCGTATGTTGCAGGCAGCTGATTTTAAGCTGTCCCGGAAGGTCAGAAAACACTTTCTCTTGCCTCCTTTCTTCTCATACATCCACTCTTCAACTAAAAAGTTGGGCTTCTTCACTTATCATATCCCGACAAGATTCTCAAGCATTGTCATAATTGGCTTCATGATTCTGACACTCATCCTGTTCTTCGTGGATTACTGGGTTGTGTTGCCCAATTATGATACTGCAACAAGAACCGCTCAGATGGCTAGACAAGTTGCTAATAGAGCAAGTCTCATTTCTCTAAATGAGCTTCCACTGCTTATCCTGTTTGGCGGTCGGAACAACTTTCTCATCTGGGTTACTGGATGGTCACTGGACACGTTCATGGTTTTCCACAAGTGGATCGGACGAGCAGTGGCTCTCCAGATTGTAATCCATGGCATATGCTATACTGTTTATCGGATCAATCTCAACACTTACGCCAAAATGTGGCATCAAGCTTACTGGTACTGGGGTCTGTTTGCATGTATTAGTGGCGCTTTCATAGTGTTTCAATCTCTACACCTTTTCCGAGCAAGAAAGTACGAGATATTTTTGGTCATACATTTTATTTTGGCAATAATATTTTTGCTCGGAGCATGGTATCATGTCAAGCTTAACTATTACTCCGAATACCAGCAATACCTATTTGCAACTGTTGCTGTGTGGTCTTTTGACCGTGTTGCGAGGTTCGCAAGGATTATATGGTCAGGCATCAACTCAAAAGCCCAGATTACTTTGAGAGGCGGTAATGTTATAGAGACAAAGATAGACTATGCTCAGAGGTGGAAGTACTACCCTGGTGCTCATGTCTTTGTTCACATCCTGAGACCCAACAAGTTCTGGCAGTCTCATCCCTTTACTGTCACTGAATCTCCCGATCCTGCAGATAAAGGAAATCTTGTGCTGTTTTCTAGAGCTCGAGATGGTATAACCGCGCATGTGAGAGAATTCTTACTGGCAAAGGAAAAGCATACCGCCAACATCCGCATACTAATTGAGGGACCTTACGGTTCAAGGTACAGGGTTGGAAATTATGAGACAGTGGTATTTATTGCTGGTGGTATCGGGGTGACAGCTCCGTACGCCTATGCCTCTGACTTGGTGAAAAACCCCGGTGATGCAAAGCGCATCGTATTTATTTGGGTTATCTCTGATGAAGCCCCGCTTAACTGGTTCTCATCTCAGCTCAGGTTACTGAAGAGTGACAAGCGGTTTGACATTAGGATTTTTGTCACCACCGAAGCTACAACTGTTCTCTCAGAGAATTCTAGAGATGAGGAATCTTCTTTGAAGTCAAATAAAATTGAGGGCAGTGAAATGGTTCAGGAAAAGCATTGCGCGGGCGAGCAAGCCAGTTTCACAGTTCAATATGAACGGCCTGACCTTCCTGATGTCGTGAAAACAGAGATTGTACAAGCTTCTGGTTCCATAGCCTTCTTGTCCTGTGGGCCTGGTACTATGAACGATGATTTAAGGACCAGCGTCGCTGAGAACCTCGAGATAATTGACCACCGGGTTGACTACTTCGAAGAAGCCTTCTCATTTTGAAAGAAATTCTTGGGGTGCTCGATATTTAATGAAGATTTTGTTGTAATGACCGTATAGATATATAAAAACTTCCAATTTTTAAGATCTGTATGTTATCGAATCAGATAGCAATTCAGCTTCAGCCACATAGTTTGGATCTGATTAGCAATTCATTCTGATAACTTTAATAAATGCTTAATAAAGTAACTTAAAAAAACCGCACATTATTGCTGTGTTTGAACATCATCATGTGAAAGAACGCGATACTTTCTCAATTTCTACTTCTTGTCTATATTATAAGCAGCTTTATCGTTTTTGAGAAAGATAATTATATCAATTACGGCTGATTTATATGTCCGAATTTTCAAGAGTACGAGCTTCAAATTAATTTTATAGTTCCAAGAGTTAAAAAAACTCTAGTTTGATTTGCTCAGTTTGGTATCAAGCACGGAAGCTTATTTACGAAATCGATCTAAAGTAAGATGGAACCATTAAGGTTGCATTGATAGCATTGAATAAAAATCGTTCTCTTTTATTTGTCTCAGAACGGTTCAATCTTGTTGCTCATTTCATTATCGTGACATTTTACACCCAGCATTCAGTGAATTTCCGTTTCATTTACCCAAAACGTTGCGATCCATGAGGTTTACAAAGTTGTAAGAATTTTAGCACCGCTTATATTTCCAATGAAGGGACAGGGGATCATTCTCTTTATTACTTCTTTTTGGATACTTCTTCTGGTCATACATGGATATGGGTCGCATGAATCCTATGGTGAACCATGCCTGAAAATGTTATCCGAATTGAATTTTGGCTGTAAAGAATCTGAAGTGGATGATAACATATCATGCTTATGCGACAGTGAGCCGTTCATGGGCTCACTGATAATTTGCATAAATGAACATGTGGGCAATGTGGAGGAGGCAAACGTGGCTTATGACTACGTCCATGAGACATGCCCAACAATTCCTATCGATCAGTACGATCAAATTTATCGCAATGCTACTGATTACCTTGTAATAGAATTACCTGAAGGTGTTTCTGACAAGAAAATATTTGCGCCTGTAAGGCTCAATCCCAAAGTCATTGGAACTGCAATTACGGCCAAGAAATGTCAGGAATTCAATCCTTATATCAGCAGAATATTTGGAGGAGCTTTATTGGGTTACTTTGGCTTGGTGGTAGCTTGTCGGACATTTTCAAATATGTGCTACGGTAGCATGAGTGGAGTGCTTCGAATGTTTGAGAACAAGCCTTCGAGAAAGATTCGGCAATGGATACTCCTGCCTCAGACATTTTCCTCTCATCACTCTGCTCCTTACTACTTGCGAGGATTCAGTTTTAATATACCCACCAGGGCACAAACGCTGATTCTCGTGGGACTCGGTGTTTTAAATGTTATATTTTTATTTGTTCGATACCCGATATTTTTGCCAAACTACAACTACAAGGACCTGTCGACGGAGTTCTCGAAGTATGTTGCCGATCGTTCTGGCATTCTTGGTATGTCATTGCTTCCATTGGTATTCTTGCTGGGCGGCAGAAACAATTTCCTCCTTTGGTTGACTGGTTGGTCCCTTGATACCTTCAATGTCTTTCATAAATGGATAGCCCGGTTGGCGGTGTTGGATACCATTATACATGCTATATCTTACACTATATTTCTAATACGAGTGTCTGCACTGAATGACTCTTGGAAGCTACCGCTTTTAATCTGGGGATTTGTCGGAATTGTTTCCATGGGGTTCATTCTTGTCCAGGCAACGCACTTTTTCCGGGCTCGAGGATATGAGTTATTTCTAATTCTTCATATCATTCTCGGAATAGTTGCCACTATTGGTGCCTGGCACCATTTAAAGCATGTAGGAGCATCACGCCAGTACATCTATGCTGTCGTGTCCATCTGGGCTTGTGACAGAATTGTCCGGGTTTTGAGGATATTTTGGTCAGGAATCACCTCAAAAGCAGACGTCATACTCCATGAGGGGGACATTCTGGAGCTCAATATTGATTACTCAAACAGGTGGGCTTATTATCCAGGGTGCTTTGCGTTCATATACTTACTGAGAGGAGGATTCTGGGAGTCACATCCGTTTACACTGATCGAATCTCCTGATGCACAAGATAATCGGAAGCTTGTTGTTTTTGCCAAGTGTAAAACAGGAGTGACTGAGAGGACGAGAAGTTATTTGCTAAGTCAGTCAAAGTGCTTTGCGACGGTACCGGTTTTTGTTGAGGGGCCTTACGGATCTCAACACCCTGTTCACAAATATGATGTGACAGTTTTGATAGCTGGGGGAGTTGGAGTAACCGGGGTGTATGCATATGCTGCAGATTTGGTTAAGAGAACGCACGAGGCAAGAAGGGTGGTATTTTGCTGGACAGTGGCTGATGAGCAGGCATTCAACTGGTTTTCAGCGCAGCTCGACCACCTCTGCCAGGACGAGCGTATAGAGCTCCGACTACATGTCAACAGCTCAACCGCCAGTTCTTCGGATATTATGGATTCAAGTCAAGTTAGTCAACTTAGTCAACTTAGTCAACTCTCGGACAGCTATTCTGTCACGAAGTTGGGAAGCACCAGGATACATCAGACATGCAGCAAATGTTCGAGAATCTACCAGAGAATAAATATTGGTGAATTAGTTAGAGAATTTATCCTTGACAGTACGGCCTCCACCGCTTTTGTGTCATGTGGCCCGGGAAACATGAATGACCAAGTTCGCAAAAGCCTTGCCAAGAACATTACCGAGGCCCAGGCCAGAGTGGACTACTTTGAAGAGTCATTTTCGTGGTAGATATCAATATGGATGATAAATTAAATAGAGCAAAATGGAGTGAGTAAAAATTACAAGTTAACGGCCTCTCCAACTGTTTGATTGTTGATTTGGGTTGTAATATTGCTGTTGCTGGCCACCGGATGGAGGCGGTGGAGGGGGCGACTGCTGTGCTGTACCTCTTATAGTGCCGATATTCTGATTATTATTGCCTCCAAACGCATTATCACCCTGCGGTAAGCCAGGCATTGGCGGCATGAATTGGTTCATACCCGGGGGGAACATGCCCATGGCCATCATGTCTGGCATGCTTCCGCCGAAACCTTGGGTATTCGAGAAGCCACCCATCAGCTCAGGAGGAAACATTGGCATATTAGCCATTCCCATTTGCTATAAAAACACGTTAGTTGGTTCAACAGAATGAAATTTGGCGTTGAAACTTACACTCATCATCTTCTGAGGGGTATAAGCTTCTCTCAAATTGTCTTGTTTTGAACAGTAAGCGGTCCATGTGAACTCGTCGAATCCATAGTTGAAGTAATCGGTAAGATCAGCTCCGGGTTTTCTCCATGGTTTATCTTCCAGATCTTCCAGTACCAATTGTGTCAGAGGTTTACCATTATGTTCTGCCACTGCATTGATATTGAGTCCTGCGCTTTGAATCGCCTTCTCTTGACCCCCACTGGCAACAGCTTCATCTGTTCCATCTTCTCCTGTCTTTTCAGTTGTTTCTGCTGGTCTCTGCTGATATGGTGCATGTCTCGATGGCGCCTCAGCTTTCTGACCTACTTTTGTATTTATAACAAATTCCACATCCTATAAAAAAGTTAGATCATCATAATCCAAATGAAAAGAATAATCAACTTACAGATTCCTCATCTGAATCATCATCATCTTCTTCTTCTGAACCTTCTTCATCATCTTGCTTTCTCGGATCCACTGCATTATCTATAACTTTCTTCACATTTACAGTAACCGGCTCCCCGGTTGAAGATTTCAACTTCTTGGTACTGTGATCCTCATCTCCATACAAAAATTCATCTTCATCCTCTTCCACATTCGACATTGTTTTTATCTTTCGTTCCTTTAGCGCGCGCTTAAACTCTTGACCAAGTAGTAGTGTATATTTCAGTATGACACTTCCAACCGCTTAACTTCGGCGAACCGGTACTTTTCTACGCTTTGGATAGATAATAATATAGAGGTTTGACGCTGTGAATCCACTGTTCGATTTCAATGGTTGGGCTTGTTCCTGATATTCCCGGCAGCTTGGCTCCTCCAAATGTCGCCAATGCATTGCAACGTCAGGTGGCTCGACTATTGGAGAGACAATCGATATCATTTCCGGGATCACAACCGGTATCATTTTCAAGAAGACATATCGAGAATAATTTATTACGAGAAGAGTAGGTTTTAATTGGGTTGGTTGACATATTGTTTTGGGGATGATTTGGCTGACCATCACAGTTATTATGTTTGCGAGAAATCGGATGGCATACGATGTTTAATGTATCTTACTTCAGAACGAATCGAAGATATAAAAGAGGAGAGGATCTTCCTGATTACACGGAAAAATGAATATTATTGGATCCCGGATCTTCATTTTCCTTTGATGAAGGATATGGGCCAATTCCATACCGATACCCTGATTGATGGGGAGTTGGTGATAAGCAGTAATGATGAAGGAAAAGAAGAACTAAAGTTCCTTATATTCGACTGCTTGGCTTTGGACGGCAAATTGCTGGTATCCAGAACCTTGGATAAAAGACTGGCTGTAAGTATTGAATCAATAGGGCGCCATTGGAGTTGATGTTCTAACATATGTTGCCCAGTATGTTAAAGAGGGATTACACAGACCATATTGTGAACTTTGGAAAAAATTCCCGGAAGATTGCAAGGTGTTCCCCTTTAAAGTGGCCTTCAAGGAAATGGAATTCTCATATGCACTTGTCAAAGTATTTGAGGAGATTCTACCTCGGTTACGACATGTTTCCGATGGTTTGATTTTCACATCCCGTGAAAGCCCATATGTATATGGAACAGACGAAAAAATGTATGGATTTGTACGAAATAATTTGAGGTGATATGGATGCTAATAGTTAGACTGAAATGGAAGCCGTCAGAAGAAAACACTGTCGACTTTAAGCTGGCTTTGGACTTTCCTAAATATACAGATGAGGAACTGCTGCCATCTCCAGATGCAACATACATTGATTATGATTCCAAACCAGTGGCAAGACTACTGTCATGGGAAGGAGGCTCGAATCACACGTTATTTGGAGAAATGTACATCACTGACGAAGAATGGGAAGCATTGAAGGCCCTTCAAGAGCCGTTGGAAGGCCGTGTAGTAGAATCGTTCCGAGATAAATCAGCAAGATGGAGGTATCATAGATTTAGAGACGACAAGGAGACGGGTAATCATACGTCAGTCGTGGAGAAAGTGCTGGAAAGTATAGATGACTCGGTGAGCAAAGAGGAATTGCTAGGGGTTTGGCCTAGGATACGAGAGCAATGGAAAAACAGAGAGGCGCTACGTGCAGAGAATCATTCAAATCTCAAGAGAAACATGTCTGTATCGAATTCCGGCGGTGATAAACGAGTTAAACACGAGTTCTAGTTGTACGAATATGTCGGGGTAAAGTTATTCTATTTATATGAAATTATTTACAAGATTTGGAAGCAAGACTTGATAAGCTTGCCGACATTGCCATTACCAGATACAAAGTACTTGTGGCTCGCCAGTTCATCGGTCACATCACTGAAGATGGCGTTGCTTGCCTTGAGGTATTCAAGCACTTGTCTGCTTTCTTCAAGGGTGAGACGGGGGACGTTGAGTGCCTTAACACCTTCAAATGCAGACGCCATTTGGGGATCATACTGCTTTAGAGTCGAGTATGCGATTGGTTCCGTGAAACCCAGGCCGGCTTTGATAGTATCGCTGACGGAGTAGTTTCCCGAGGTAGCCGTAATGACGGCACCATTTTGAAAGCTTCGTTTGCCTGACAAAAACTCTAGGAAATGTCTAACAATCTGGAGTTCTCCGTGGTAAATGGGCTTATTTGATGTATCTCGGTTGGCCGAATGCACTGCCGTCGAAAGCGCGTTAATATTGTCCATAGTAAACAGAACCGGTACCTTGGACTGAACAGTAAGTTCAGTCAGGAACTCGTCGAGAATCTCAAATGCATCACGTCTCAGACGTCCTAACTTAATGAAGCTATGCAGCGAAGCCAAATCCGCCGCGGTATGGCTCAAATTATCACCACTGCCGGTACTAAAGTCTTGGGATGGCTTAATAGACTTTAGCAGGTCCTTGTTGCTACTGGCAATTTTCTTCATCCATCGCTTAGCATACATGGGCTGGACATAGATTTTTGTCTTTTTACTGAACAAGGCATCATTATCTCCCGAGATAAGTTCCTCAGCTCTTGGAATATGGATAACGATATATCCCTTAAGAATAGCAAGTGCATGTGTTTGTGCTAACAGAGTGGATTTGCCCACCCCGCTATCACCTAGAACGCAAAATCGGTTTTCACTGGAGGGAATCGTTAAACCCTTTTCGAGAATGCCATTAACTTGTATTGTCGTGGATTGCCGTATCAAGCTGGCTCGCTGGCGAAACATCTCATTCATTTGATGTCTACCAAAAGACCCTAAGCCAGGCAATCTCGTGGCGGCGGATTTTGGGTATTGGAATACCTTTCCTGGCTCCAGATGATTGTTATCAAACGCAGTTCCACCAGGAGCTTCCGGCCCTATGATAGGTGCAAGACTACCATGACGGGAATACGCAGCAGTCTCTATAAACGAATATATCGATCCATTTTTTTTACTTGGAGTTCCTCGTTTGAATATCGACCTTGCCAAAGCATCTCCTGCTCCAGGTGTATTATCCACCTCTCTCTTCTTTTGTCTGAAACGTTCAATCCGTGAACTATGAATCCCTCTTCTAACCCCAGTCGAAGAGGCTTTCAATTGACCCAGAGAACCCTTCGTCGTCCGACAAATCATTCTGCTGATTTGCGACTAATAATACCTATCCTTTTCTATTAGTTGTGTCGTAAAATCAAGAATTTTTCATGATCCGATCGGAGTTCAAACCACCCGCCAAATCAACCAGTGTTTTTTACACTAACATCAATAACTTGTAGTTAACTCAATCTCTTTTATTAGAATTAAAAATATATCTGGATATTTATTTATTATATATATCTTTATAATTTCAAACATATATCAGTATTAAGGAATTTAAATCATCATCTTCTTCAGGGCTTTTATGGCTCAATTCCGGTAGTGTTTTTTTCAAATTCCACTTGCTTACGTAACAAGTTGCGATTCACGTTAAATGTTAATTTCAATGTTAAGTTAACAATAAAGGTGTTCAGTCTTTGTTAGAGAAGTTAATCTGAAATCAAATAGAAAAGTTATAAAGTGATCTGTATCAGTAGCAAAATAAATCATAATAAACAGGTTTTGCTAGTTGTCAACTCGACGGAGGGCTGGTCTTTTATGAGGAATACGAGGCGCCTTGAGGCCACTGCAATTGATACGGTGTATCCTCACTTATTTTTGATTAAATAATACTTACTAAGCTAAGCACTGAGCATAAACACCTTACTTTCATGGACCCACTGGCACAGAATTTCGAATCAAGCCAATTAGCGCGGAGGGCCAGCACCTGCTTGCAAATATGCAGAGACTGAGGCGTATTATCTTAGTTTATTTCTAATTGGGTTACCGTGTTACTCAAGATAGAGAGGTTATTTGATTTGTATCTATCTATCCGTAAAAAACGTTAACTCTATCCTTCAGCGTGATCAATTCTGACCCAGCCAAATCAAAAAAAGGTTGATACTCAGATAGTTTTGCATGACTACTAGTGAAAGACATTTTTTATCGAGCAAAACAGGATACCACGAGATAAGCTTAACAATCAATTTGCCATAGATTGTTTTGGTCAAATACCTCATAGAACAAAGAGGCAATCAGCTCACGCCAGAAGCAGTTGGACGGCCGAGTCGGGTAGTGACGGTTTTATGGAGTGATATTTTGGTGTTATTGTTTTTGGCAAATGATAATAAGATGAAAATGGCTACTTTCATGAGGAGCTGCTTGATAAGTATGGACTTGAACGGCAAGTTCCCGGGTCATAGAAGCATAGCCTCTGGACGGCAAGGTTCAGTAACGACTGCTTTTGTCGTTTTTTAATTCCGGAGTAATGTTTTTGGTTTTCTGATTTTGGCAGGAGCTGAAACTTTATCTTCTTTTGTTATGGTCTCTTTTTTTGGCGAATGAAATGTGTATTTTTTGGCTTTTGATTATTTTTGTTCGTGAGGTGCTTCGCAATCTGACAGTTGACCAGCAAACTCTCAAGGCACCTCGCCGGAGTATACAGGTTGGAAAGCGAATCTCGATGCCAAGGAACGGTTTCCTACTGAGTTCAAACCCCGGAGACTCCGAACCAGAAGGAACTAGACAGAGAAGAGGTGCTCCTCCATGAGAATACCCGGAGGTGGCAACAGTCAACTTTGATTGGCGCTGATAATGATCCCACTAAATCACTAAATACCCTGCAAACATATTAGCTTTCCTTTCAGAAACGGCGTTCATGTTTCATGCAGTCGTCTCCTCAAACTATAGTAATTGTCTAACAAGTTCATGACAACTTCTTGGGTTCTCTGTTAGAAATCGCCAAATAGCTTCGAGCCGGCGTGGTCCGCTCATCAAAGTTGAAACACTGCTGCTAGATGCAGAAGGTTTCTCTACCGAGTCATAATGATCACGCCAAACTCTGTTACCGCTTTTTGGCCTTCAGTAACATGTCCACAATTGAAATACCGTCCCAGTTGGAGAGTCCATCATCATACCAAATGATTTCTGCGCGGTTAATTCCAATTTTTCCGCAGTAGCAGTAGCATTAAAACTCACAGCAACAGAAGCAATAACATGCACCGCAGCAATAAGACTAGTCGCGGAGTCATTTGAGCATAAACAGTAACTAACAGTGGCAGCGGCACTTGAAAAGCTTGGGAAGCGACTTCTTGAGAATAGAAAACGCTGAGGATGCAGAGATTGTAGAGTATGGATGATTCACAAATTAATGATCGATGATTGATAAATGCTTTTGTGGAAAATAAACGTCTTGGGAAGCTGTAAAGGGAATCCTTGACTGAATCGCATCTCAGTTAGAAACCTTATAATTGACTGTTGGCCCGTACGTGCACGTGATTGATGCTGCAAATGCCATCGGGCCTAACGCCTTTTTCGAAGTCGGACTTGACACGGTGGAAGGGGATATCGAATCATATTATCGATAGATTGAATCAAAATCGTTTATTGTCTTGGTAATCAGTACTAATCATATATCACTGCGACATAAGTCGTATGTAATTTTTGTCTTGTAGACTGTACCGGACTCTAAGAGTCAATGTAAATCCCATATTTCGCGCTAGGCAGAGAATTGCGCACGATAAACCACTAAAAAGATCCCAGGAGCCGAGAAAGCTCGGGAACCTCACAGGTCGGTTTGGTGGTCCTTCCCGAGGGAAAAGAACCGGATAAGTGATATCTAAAAGCGGCGATCGCGCACGTCATCGAAATTAAGCTAGACGCAGGGTTCAACTGTTGGTTCGTGCATGAAGGTTGGTCTCATGCAAGCCCTCTTCTGCAAGCCTCATCTCTGGATGCCTAATCGGGGATGATTTTCCATAACTTATTTTGAGGCGTAATTTGGCATTTTGCGGACCACCGATACATTTGCTATATAAAGGTGGATACTCTCCCTCAAAATAGCGGAATACCAAAGGAAGCAATGGCACTTAGTCGTTTGATTTTCTGAATACGACGGCCCGGTACCGTATTATGATAAAGCGAACGATGCCAAGACTGGACCGTTTGATAAACTAGCAAAAGTGGAGCAAATGGACCAGGAATCTCAGCTCAGGTGGATGTTATCGAGACTTCCTGTTTCTGCAGATTCTTGCAATGAAGAAGTGAAGAAGCTCGACCTAGATGAATCGAGTTATGCTGCTGCTGATGCTGTTGCCGCTGAGCTATATATCCCGCTCACGCTAGCTAAAGTAAACGCGACAGCCTGGACGGATGATGACATGTAACGGATCTACGGCGACCATGCGGATGCACTTATTAGAGAAGCCCTGGATCAGGGCACTATTCGACCAAGAGACGCATCCTTTGATCTCATCTGTTCTCAGAGTCATGTTCGAAGGCTTGACCTGACTGCCAGCGAGTCTGATGTTTGTACCGCTGCTGCTAGTTCGATTCACGATCCTCTTATTTATTTCCTGGGGAGTTATTACGCGCCTCAGGGTCGAACTCTTGTGAATAAACCGTACAGTTGGGTGAAAGATTTGCATGGAAGACGGGTCCGACCTACTACCGATTACTTCTTTTGAAGAGAATGAAAACGAGCTTACACATTCTAGTCAGTTTATATCAGTGGTCGAAAAGTCCACCCAGATGCATACAAGTTTAGTCTGGCATTGAGTGGCGGCACACTTACCCCTGCTCAACAGACAACAGTTGATCGTGCATTCAATCAAGGATTTCACTGTGCAATTGCAGGTAAATGCCGGGAATTCCTCATCGGTAATTGCAGGAGCTACATTTTATTTCATATTGACGGGCCACTGGATCATGCAGGGCCATCTCTACTAGTGAGCTATTTCATTATGGAACCTACTTCGCGCTCCATCACTGCCCTTTCTTGTCTTGTTGGCGTTATAATGAAATCCCTCAAAGTGGATTACGAGGAGCATCCTATCTTCAGCGAATTGGATCGGTCTCTGCGTGTTCCTAACGAGCTGCTCTATGGTAATCTGCAACGAGATATTTCTCTGCGCAATCTCCCAGAAGACCCTGATCGTCCTCGTCCGAAGACGTCTAGAGGACCAGAAGGCAGGACTAGAAAGTTAGATACAGTCAGAGAGATGGAAGGAATTGATGCTGTGATTGATATCCTCGAGTCGAGCAATGCCATGCCGTTACCAAAGTTCCGAGTCGATTCAAGGAGATTTATGGAGCTAGCCGTTGAATCTCAGGCTGGTCAAAGCACATTTGGCCGTACAATTGATTTCGAAAGGTACCCAACTTTGATTTTAAAAGTCATTGATATGGATCTTTGTGATGATGACCCTCTCGAGGATCCAGACGACTTTGAAAAAACCGCTCAGATGTTTCATAGGAAGGTTGATGCGTACGACAGCATGGAAAAACTGCAGGGAATCGCGGTGCCCAAGCTCTTGGAGATTGGTTTCATCTTTTGTGGAGGTGGGCAAAACAGCCAAGCGATTGTGCCATTTCAGGGACCATATCTTCTTTTTGAAGACGCTGGATCCCAGAAGCCCGAAGCCGGTAATCATAAGCACTATTTGCTAGCATTAAAGTCTCTCCAGAAAATCCACAAAGCTGGTATTGTTTATGGCGACCTGTACGAATTAGACCATTCGCTGGTGAACAATGGCCGAGTTTTCATTTTTGATTTTGGTGAATCTTATGACAAAAAATCCAAAGAGTCTGACATGGATCAGTTGAAAAGTTCTTTTGGCATTCCTCTGAAGCAACTAAGAAATGTCAGTGCTGCGCGGCGACATTGACACTATTCACAATGCGTCCGCTCTTTTTGGGGATCCGTGTAAGATTGCAGGGTGTTGTTGAATGTTAACGGCCATACTACTGATTTCAACAATCTTTATACTTCAATTAGTATCCATTGCCCACGGTTCAGTTGAGCCTAAACTTGAAGGCTAGAACTACATGTTGGGGTCAAAACAACTCATTGTTAGATAAATTAAAAGTGCTGTCTTCAGCAGCCACAATATGGTACATGAGCTCGTCGCTCGATATTGAAGATTTTGGAAGATAAAGCGGAAAATGCTCAGTCACAAATAGTTGTATTGGAAATTGAATCATTTTCATCGTCTATGTAGACATGTTACGTGCTACACAACATTTTCATCAAATCAGGTCAAACCAACCGAGAATAATTTTAATTATATTCATCTAACCTTCGTTGTCTCCTTCAATCTCGTCATTATCATCTTCTCCGACTTGGAACTTGAGTGCAGGGATATTATTGCTAGATATACCTCTTGCGGTAAGATAATCAAAGATGGGTTCACCGCGGAAGCTATCTATAAATGCAAAGAAGCCGTGAAAGACGTTTTCTTTGGCTTCTTCCGAGTAGATTTTCTCGTAGATATGTTTCATTTTGAAGGCTTCAATTTCGTCGTTCCATTTATCAAACGATATGGGATCATAACCAAAGGTTCCCAGGCGAGTATTGTAGGAATCGTAGACAGGTCTCTCTAGGAGTAGTCCTAGACTAGGGGCTTTCGGGACGTTAATTTTGGTTTTCTCGAAAGCTTGAGTGATACGTTCGGGAGGACATCCAGTTCGAATCACTAGAGCAGCCATTGCGATCATTTTTCTGATTTGGTGTAGCATGAAAGATTGGCCATGAATCTTGATCGAAAGCCATTCTGTGCCATTGATGAGCTTCGGCTCTGAGACCACAAGGCTTTTCATGAATCGACTGGCACTTGGGTCGGAAGGATCCTTGCCAATTGTGAAGTTATGGAAGTTGTGGACTCCTTCATAAAGCTTCAGAACACCTTGTATTCTTTCAAGACGTTCTGGAGAGATCCTATATGCTCGTCTGCATTGGTTTTCAATGGACTTAACCTTTTTGATCAATTCGGATGTTTTCTCATCTGTTGCAAGCGGTTCATCATTAGGTTTTTGTTGGTCGAGCTCGACCTCGATCTCGGCACTACGCTTAACATCATCTGTGGAAAGCCCTGCGTCAAAAAGCTGACTATTTACAAGAGTCCAAAAATCCTGACCTTCCCTATCTTGTATTGTTCTTTCATCGGGAAACTCTTTGCCTGCTTCTTGGATTCTCTCGGCCAATGCGCTTGTGGGCTTACAAGGGAGAAATGAATAGCTTGGAATCAAGTATTCGTAAATGCGCGAACTACACATTTTACGACACTCAAACGCCTTATT
Source organism: Diddensiella santjacobensis (assembly GCA_030574215.1). NCBI lineage: Eukaryota > Fungi > Ascomycota > Dipodascomycetes > Dipodascales > Trichomonascaceae > Diddensiella > Diddensiella santjacobensis. The sequence goes on from JAJMEO010000013.1 coordinate 82,433, forward strand.
TGTACGGTTATATCCCCACACTCGGATAGTGTCTGGCAATTGGCCATTAATTTTCTCGACGATATCTTCATCTTCAACAATCAATTTCAAAGAAACCACATTGCCTGCCGCATGTACACCTTTATCAGTTCTGGCTGCTCGCATGAATGACGACTTTTTGGGATCATCTGAATTGTCCTTCGAAATGGCACCTGCTTTAACAAATGCTTCAAACAAATCTCCTTCAATCGTTCGATTCGGAGCATTCATTTGCATACCATGATATCCGGTCCCACAATATCCTACCATCACTGCAACTTTTTTCTTGGGTCTTCTTACTTCTCTCTCTTCACCTTCCCCTAATTCTCTTGGCTTACGAGGTTCATGTTCTCTACCTTTAATTAATTGAGCTCAACTTCATAACCCCCTCTAAACTGCTCCTTACCTTCTATAATTCTTCTGTTCCTCATCCTGTCTTTTCCGTTTATTCGGGAAATTGTTATACCCCGAACGCTTACCACCCTTAGATGAAGACCTTGTTTTGGATTCATTACTCATGGAAATTCTCTACTTTTTGGTGGTGGAAGAAAGTGAAATTTCAATAAAAAAAAATCTCAGCCGCTCCAAAACGAACCTTCACAAAATTTATATCATGAGACCTTTAACTGAAGAGGAGACCAAAGTTGTATTTGAGAAGCTTGCGAATTATATTGGAAGGAATATTGCAGGTTTGGTGAATCGATCTGATGAGCCTTATTGTTTCCGGGTTCAAAAAGATCGAGTTTATTACGTTAGGTAAGAAGATATGGAAATGTATGGATTTGATTAAAAAATGATCTAACATCAATGAAAAAAAGTGAGAAACTTGCTAAATATGCCACTTGTATAGCACGACCGAATCTTATGAGTCTGGGTACATGTTTAGGAAAGTTCACCAAGACTGGAAAGTTCCGTCTTCATGTCACTTCTCTTGAGATCCTAGCCCAACATGCAAAACATAAGATATGGATCAAACCTAATGGAGAAATGCCGTTTTTATATGGAAATCACGTTCTTAAGGCTCATGTTGGACGAATGAGTGAAGATGTCCCGGAACATACGGGTCTCATAGTATACTCTATGAATGATTCTCCTCTGGGGTTCGGGGTCACTGCCAAATCCACCGCTGACTCCAGAAGAGTCGAACCTACTGCCATAGTATCTTTCCGACAAAGTGACGTGGGGGAATATCTCAGAGATGAAGATACTCTGTTTACTTAGTACACGAAATTATACACGTAATGACTTCTATTTCTTGCCCTTCTTCTTCTTTTTGCCCTTGGCTGCAGCGTTGGCCTTGGACTGAACTACAGATGCTCCACTCTGCACTATCCCACTCTCAGTAGCATTATCTGCAGACCCTCCTTGTGTGCTCTTGAGCGCATTCTTTTTGTCCTTCCGCTTGGGCTTGTAGCTGCTTCTGTCCCGTTTTGGAAGCCATCGTTCTGGGTCCGGCTCCCTAGCAGGGTCGTAGTTCTGAGGTAACTTTCCAGTCTTTCTTCGTTTGGTCTTTTTAACAGCATTGCTCGTCGTCGTGGCTGTAGCCGGTCTTTTCAGTAATGACTGAACACCAGATTCGTTTAGCTTTTGTGCATTTATACCTGAAGTCAGCTCCTGGACACTGGGCAGCTTCTCAACACCCTTGATTCCACCGGTACTCAGAGTACCCGCTACATGAACAGGGGTGTGGTCTGCTAGAACAGACGAGAAGTACTTGAAAGCACGGGCTTGCAGATCAAAGTCGCCCGACTCTGCAAGAATGGCCGCAGGAGTGTCCAGAGAAGAGTTGAGCAAGCCGGATTCAGACCAATGGTCAAACGCTTCTGACAAAAGACTGTTGATTGCAACAGTTCTGTTCTGCAGTTTATAGATGCTCACCAGGGATCCAATGAGCCCAGGAAGATACTTTTGTTCATGGTGGACCGGCTGAGATTTCAGAAAATTGACCAGAGTCTCAAGTACTGATGCTGCGGCACTGATGTTATCTCTTTCGACGTAAAGCTGTGCCAGTGAAAGACCAATCGGGATTTGCGGTTTGGCTTGGAACTCCTTGCTTAGTTTTTTGACCTGTTCACCATTCACAGAGCCATTCTCGACCTCGACGGTGGCAATGGCCTTGATCTCGACTTGATTCGGGAAGCTATGCACAAACTTCTTCGACGATTTACGGATATCTCTACCACTGAGCTTTTGCAGCAATAGCTTGTTGAATTGCAAGCCCGATCTTTGAGCATTGATTTGGCGCACAGATGAGTTTGCATATATTTTATCATCAAGAAGTCGTAAGGTGAGATTTGGATTGTCATCTGGGGTTTGTTTGAGGACCAGAAGGTTGTTGACTGCAATTTGTCTGACAGAGACATCATTGATCGACTCCACATCCAATGTTTCCAGAATAGAGAGGGACTCCTTGGTGTTTCCCTGTAATTGATGTACATGCGCTGCTTGAATCAGAATCGGAGCCAGTTCCGACTGCACTTCCTGGGCACTGAGAGAAGGAGAGCTTTCGCAGGCCAACTTGGCCTCACGAAGAAGTTCAATAGCCTTCGAATATTCGCCTTGGCCAATATTGGCCGTGGCAACGTTGAACAATTCGTCATAACTGGCGGTACTTAACGACCGAGGTTCCGTTAGCGAGTCATTATTTATGTTACTTAGAGCCACTATAGCCGACTGATTGACTTGAATATCAGGCAATTCTTCAGCAACCGCATTTTCCAGTAGATTTTTATAAACACGAGAAGCACCTTTTAAGTCCTCCTTCTTGTATAAAGCCTGGGCCAATACATGCTGAACCCCAGGACTCTCTGAAGATGCCAGAGCTTCCACCTCATCAAACCGATCCAGTTTGTAAAGAGTATAAGCATATTCGACGGGAAATTGACCAATCAGATCTGATTGCTTTTCAAATACGGCAAACGCATCTCTGAACCTGTCGAGCTTTATGTATGCAACGATTCTTGATCGTAAAGCTGCTACATTGCCAGGAGATTCATGAAGAATCCTTTTGGCACAATCCAATACATTCTCATACTCCTCTTTAGCAGAAAAGACCTCCAAACGAGAAAGTAGCTCTCCAAGCGATGCTACTTCCTTTCTAGACATTGTCGCGTGGTCGTGGCAGGGAAGAAGCTGAAATTTGTCAATGAAAATGCTCCGCACCAAGTTTCTTCTTTTTGATCTGATAATTTTTTCTATTTTTTTTTGGATTCGACGTTTGAACTGAATGATCTTTGTTTCCGAAACACTCAAGTGTGTTCAAAGAGGAGGTTTAAATATAATATGGAGATCATATGCTACTAGGGGTGGTGGAGTGAGTCGAACTATAGCGAAAAAACGACAATTGGCGCCATTAGGACAAATTCCATCCAAAAAAAGACCCAGTCCCGGAGGCAAAGTCGTGACTATCCAAAGAGGACCCAAACCTGAATGGAAACCAAGGTCGAAGTCTGGGGGTCCGAAACCCGGTAGTAAGAAAGCAGACGCCAATCCCGGGAATAGTGTGACTAGTACACTTGGAACCGGCGGGTTCAGCAGATTGAAACTGGTTAGTAAAGGGGATAGAGATATGCATAGGAATGTTCTAGAGAAGGTCTCATCTTTTGATGCATTACGGATCCTTCCTCAGGTCCGTGAGGCCATAATGACAGATGTTCTGGGTCATCTGGAAACTATCTCCCCTACCTCTGTGCAGGTTCTGGCTGCCAAGATCATGAGGAATACCAAGGTAGCTCAGGATCGAATGAGTACATATTTATTGGCAGCAGAAACAGGGTCTGGTAAGACTCTAGCATATCTTGCGCCGTTACTGTCTAATCTGAAAGAAGACGAAAGAAGTCCAGGCTGGGACTCAGGAGCCGGAATTAGATCCATTATTCTCGTCCCTACATTGGAACTTGTCTCCCAAGTCGCATCTGTTCTCACCAAGTTGACCAATAAGGTCGAGCTATCTGTGTTTGCTTGTGAGCATTTTATAACCAGTAAAGCCGTGCAGAATGCATTATCGAGACGGATAGACGTCCTGGTTTGTACTCCCGACAAGCTTTTATTTATGCTTAAGGAAGAAGCGGTTCGATTAAAACATTTGGAAAAGTGCAAGTATATAGTGGTGGACGAGGCCGACACTTTGCTGGACGACTCGTACGTGAAAAGTACCACGAAGGTGGTGGAGTCTGCTGAGGACTTAAAGGTATTGGTCTTCTGCTCTGCCACTGTCCCACGTGCTTTTGATCGGGTGCTGCGAAACAAATACCCGGATACATTACGGATTGTCACTCCAAAGGTGCACAAAATGCCTGCTCGGGCTGAGTTTCGAGTCATCGAGGTGTTCAGACCCCCCTACAGAGACGACAAGTTCTTGGCACTACAACAGGCACTATTCGCAATCAATAATGATGGAACCGAAGAGGGAAATATCAAAAGAGTGGTGGTATTTGTTAACAAAGGTGAAAGCGTGGTACCTCTAGTAGAGGGACTCAATCAGAAAGGCTATCCTGCAAGTGGAATTTCCGGCAAAGTGCCACCTGCAGAACGAAAGGCAATTGCCGAGGAATTCTTGACAGTGGCTCAACCAGCTCCTGAAGACGGCGTCAGAGTTAAAGCCCTAATCACGACCGACCTGATGGCTCGAGGAATTGACATGATGAATATTAAGAATGTTATTCTCTTCGATGTGCCTCATTCGTCAGTCGATCTACTTCATAGAGCAGGCAGAACCGGCCGAATAGGCAAACGAGGTCGAGTCTTTTTATTTGTTGGTAAGAAAGAACAAAGAAATTGGATCAAAGGTTTAGAAACAATTGTCCGAAGAGGCATGTGCCTTGCTTAAGAATGATTTATATAATTTCCCCCTCATGTATATATATTAGTTATCTGTATTTTTATCACCTTTTGTAATGATAATGTTTCTCTTGTAACATATATAACTTCAAGATTATAGTTAGTTGGTAATGGCAGATCTCTGGATATACTGAAGTAGAAGTTGTAGAATCTATAATCCAGAGCCTAGCATCTGGTTACGCCTGTAAGTGGGAATCTGTGGGATTCTATAACCGGCTATAGCCGGTTCGGTAACTTCAGGCTAAGCTGCTCCGCACATTAGATTGGGATCCACTGAAAACCATAGCCGGGCGGATCAATTGGATCAATGGGGATATAATCAATTGAGTCAGGATGAGTCATGTGACTGAAGGGTATATAATAGCATTTGACTACGATTCTTTTTCAAAACAACATCCCATAAGTAACATTTCTGAATACTGAGTGTTTATATGGTATTTCAGGTATACAGTATTGGGAAGAACAAACTAGTCACCTCGTTTCAGCTGTCTGATATGTTTTTCGAGCGATATCGGCAAAGCTTCCTTAAGGTGGTTCTGAAATAAAACCCCCCACTTCGTTACCGGTAAGGCGAATAGTGGGGAGATACCCCCGCCAAAGGGGTATAATTCTCGCAGTTGACGGCTTATATGGCTTTTAAATCCCGATTAGATTACTTTAGAGTGATATATTTATACGTGGAATAGTAATAAATTGTTAGTTTCAATGTAAAATATCCTGGTATCCTAGTAATTATGGTAGTATCTGAAGGATATAGTGGGCGATTTTCGGAGATTCTCCCCACTGTCATCTCATGCAAGGCGGAGATTCCCACTGGAGCTATAAAAGGATCGGCTATTCCACTGTTAACGAGAGTGTTACAGAGTCCCGATTATTCGTCCATAATGTCTACCAAACAGTTCAAATCAAATGGGGACATTGTTCTCCCGGCACTTAAGGGTCTTATTAGGTCATCGCCTTGGCTTACGTTGATTGAGTCGGAACGAGTGGTATTCAATAGTGGGTCTGGAGCAAACAGCGGGTCCAAGAAGGTCACTCTATTGTCTGGAGGGGGTAGTGGACATGAACCTACTCATGCTGGATTTGTTGGGGATGGCGTTTTGGATTGTGCGGTGGCAGGAACCATTTTCGCATCGCCGTCTACTAAGCAGATCTATGCAGGATTGAAGGCTGTCGAGTCTCCGGAGGGAACGTTGGTTATTGTCAAGAATTATACTGGTGATGTGATCCATTTCGGACTGGCCGTCGAGAGAATCAAGGCTCAGGGTGGAGCTGCACAAATCGTCATTGTTGGAGATGACGTGGCAGTCGGTAAAACTCAAGGTGGTCTTGTAGGTCGAAGAGGCCTTGCTGGAACTGTGTTGGTGCACAAGATTTCTGGCGCTGCAGCAGCTAAAGGCTTGAAGCTTAACGAGGTGGCTGATATTGCAAGGTCTGTGGTCGATAACCTGGTGACAATCGGTACTTCGTTAGACCATTGTAATGTTCCAGGACGTCACTTTGAAACTAATCTCAAGAGTGATGAAATTGAAATTGGAATGGGTATTCACAATGAGGCCGGTATTAAGAAAGCCAGTCCTGTGCCATCAATTCCAGAACTTGTGTCGGAGTTGCTACCTATGCTGCTATCCAGTGACGATAAGGAAAGAAGCTTCGTTCCTTTTAAAAGCTCGGACGACGTGATTCTGTTGATCAATAACCTTGGTGGCCTCTCCAACTTGGAATTGAGCTACGCTACCGAGGTGGTGACGGAGCAACTGAAGGAAAAGTATAATATCGTGCCGGCAAGAACCGCTACCGGTGCATTCATCACAGCCCTTAACGGTGCTGGGTTGAGTATTACTCTCCTCAATGCCACCAGAGCTGGTGGTGACAAGATCATTGAATTATTTGATGCTCCCGCAAAGGCGTCTGGTTGGAACCAGGGCTCGATTTCTACACAGGACTGGAAGCCTCTTGCCGGCGGTCGCATTCCTACTGCCTCAGGACCTGCCACCAATAAGTCCAGTCAGCCCTCCAATGTCAAGGCGGATCCAGCTTTGTTTGCCAGTATGCTCAAGTCAGGAATTGAGTCTGTGATGAAGCAGGAAGCCAGAATCACCGAGTACGATACAGTGGCTGGAGACGGCGATTGTGGCGAGACTCTTGCTGCTGGCGGTAACGCTATTCTCAAGGCGATTGAGAAGGAGGTGCGACTTAGTGACGGTGTGAATGCCATTGTCGATATTGCCGATATAGTCGAGGATTCTATGGGTGGAACGTCCGGTGGCCTTTATTCGATTTTCTTATCAGCATTGGCTCAGGCATTGAGAAACTCAGATGCTACTCAATTGAACGAGAAGGCATTTGCTAGTGCAACCAAGTCCGCTTTAGACAGCCTTTACGTGTACACAAAAGCCCGAAAGGGCGACCGAACCCTTATTGACGCTCTGGCACCATTTGTCGACGTGCTCAACTCGGGGGCTGGCTTTGCTGCTGCAGTGAAGGCTGCCGTTGATGGTGCGAACGGCACTCGAAAGCTGGAGGCCAAGTTTGGAAGAGCTTCCTATGTGTCGAAGGATGAGCTTAAGAACTTCGACCATGAGGGTGGTCTTCCAGATCCAGGTGCTATTGGACTGGGTGCGCTTCTTGAGGGAATGCTTGCGTCGTACAAATAGTCGTGCAAGTGTATGCAGAAAAAAATAATTATTAATTACATAACTTAACGACTAAGCTTTCTGGCCAACAGCCGCGTATTGTCGATACCCATTCTTACCAGCTCTTCGAATTTATCCATCGCACCTGAGTCTGACTTGTCGTGGAACGCCTCGAAGTAAGTATTCAGAAGAGAAGTGTCGAGTTCCAGCTCCAGTTCCTTTGAGGACTTGTTTGTCGAGTCGGCGGTAATTACTGATGTCAAGTCGACTTGTATGCCCCTTTGGCTATAAGAGAGACGATTCTTATTACGGGTGGTGGATGGGTTTTTCAGCTCCATATCCGACTTTGTTGGAGAATACGGCAATTCCAGAGAGAGCGAGACGCGGAAATCAAACAGATCACCCGGAGAGTGTATCATTAGATTACTGACTCTTTTCTTAATGATTCTTTCCACTTGATTATCCTGCTCATCGTAAGTGACGCGGATTTTCTCTGCATGTTTGCGACCGGAATAAATAACATCTCTAGTTCGAGTTGAGCTTTTCTTGACCGACGGCACCTTTATAGACATGTCATCCAGAAGAGTATTTGCTCGGCCAAACAATTCATCCGACATTGTCGCCTTGAAAAACGTATTCTGGTTCGCATAGTCGCTTCGAAGAACTGTTTCAGTCACAATCGGTAGAGAAATACGCCTTTCTGTAGATTTATCACACACAGTACCAAACTTGAATTCCACTTCTGCATATTTCCTCTCATCTCCAAGTTGGAACAAATGGCTGAACACCCATTCTGTAATCTTTCTTGTAAGATCTTCGTACGGCACGACTCCCGTCAAAGAAGGCGGTAGTCCTGAAAGCGAACCACTAGATACCTGGGAAGAAGACGGAGCAGCATTTGTCAGAGTAGTAGGATTTGTCGTAGTACTATGGTTTGTTGATCCAGATCCATTTGGTCTCCAACGCTGAGCCCAGATTGGAGGAATCTCGTATCTGTGAGGTTTTCTTGGCTTTGATCTTGGTGACTCTGAGTCTCGATTCCGGGATGAGACAATACGGTCTTTATTAGTGTGAGATGGGAAATTATTGCCATTTTCATGCTGGATTACCTTTGGAGATCGATATGGCGGTGTGGAAGTTGAATCGCTATCGTCATTCAACAGAGACGAAACCGTTTGTCGTCGACTTTCGATTAATGGCGAGCTAGATGCTCTTCTTTCATCGGTCTGACCAGCCGCCACTGCTGCAGCAGTAGGTCTAGATATTAAACTATTGATATCCATCTTTAGAGCTTTGGCAAGTTTGAAATTGATAGAACCGTGGTGATGGTATAAATATGTCGGCCCCGCTTAAATGCTTCAAAACTTTATTCTCGGATAGACGCCAGGCATTTCAGGCGTTTCACAAACCAACAACCGATGATAAAAGCCATTCCTTTAACATGTACGGGACATTCTCGTCCAGTAACTCATTTGAGTTTCTCGGGGTTATTGAAAGAATGTGAAGATAATCCTTCTTATCTGATGATTTCCGCCTGTAAAGGTAAGTTTTTGAACAAATGAAGAAAAGCATTCGTTGTTCTTACCAGTTTCGAGATGGTAATCCAATGCTTCGGTATGGAGTTACTGGTGATTGGATTGGCACGTATTTGGGTCATAAAGGTGCGATCTGGTGCTCCAGACTCAGTAACGATGGAGCTTGGGCACTTACTGCCAGTGCCGATTTCTCGGCCATTGTTTGGAATTCATATACAGGCGAGATAATAAGGACATTGGCACATGATCATATTGTTCGTGCTTGTGATTTTGCACCTGGAGTGACGAAATCAAGTCATATACATGGTGAAGGGCCTTCCAATGAAGATGATCTACGCGTAGTAACTGCTGGACATGAGAAAAAGATTCGAATTTGGAACGTCCGAACTGGCGAGATTTTAATGACCTGGGAAGCTGGTGATGAGTCTATCAAATCGGTATTATGGATATCTCCTGGGTATATATGATTGTGAAGAGAAGGTCTAAGTGATACAACATGGCTAATTAACTAACCTCTCGATCTATAGTCTGATTATTTCTGTATCATATGGTGGTCAAATATGCTGGTGGGATATCTCCGAGGACCCAAAATGCATAAATACGCTCAATATCGATTCACGGCTGGGCCAAATCGAGTATTCAAGAGATCAAATTCTAATTGCATCTGGAACAAAAATCCATGTCATCCATGGTATCACAGGGTACGTCATAAGCTCTTGGTTCAGCAAGAATTATGAATTTTTTCTTTTTTAATCAATGGTTGTTTATAATAGTGACATTGTCAAGGAATTGGATCTCCACTATGAGGTATCTGCCTTCAGTATAAGCCCCGATAACCGACGGTTTGTAACAGGAGCTTCATCGGATACTTGGGTAAGAATCCACGATTTCGACACTGGAACCGCCTTGGATGTCTACAAAGCTCATCATGGCCCTGTCCATGCCATCGCATACTCTCCAGACGGTGCCATTGTGGCATCTGGTAGCGAAGATGGTACCATCCGTCTATGGAAAACTACACCCAATCCCTATGGCCTCTGGGGACCCGCCCCTCTGAACTTTGCCTAATCCGATGTTAATCCGCCACTTTCTACTGCGATAAACCGAAAGCTGTTTCACAGTAGCTGGACACGAATTCGGATAGCCATCCGCACAGACTAACCCCCCAAATGTCGGAATTCTGCCCATTCAGTGGCCATTTTCGGGCCCGTAGTCCCTCGTAGAAGTGCGGGGCAGAATGCGGGACAAATCGCTAATTTGCACCAAAACAATGACAAGCACCCCGCCATGGCGATATGCGACTGCCACGCTTAGGATAAATGATTCCCAGTGTACTTCGGCCGTATATGTAGTAGATCCGCATGGGCTGGAGTACCTATTATCGGTGTATGTTCATGTTGCTTTGAAGTGGGGCAGGAGGGGTTGTAGTTACTGACGGTGTGTATATTAGTAGTTCCGAGGTTAGACTCAGCAATGCCGTGGTGGTGGCCGCGCTGGAAAGCTCGGTTGGTAAAGGTATTTATGTGTAGATCTAGTGCTGCAGCTGGTCTCTAATGTGGTAAAGATGCTGTAGTGTGGTATCCGGTTGAGGTGGAGATATCCAGGGAGTTGCGCGACCTGAACGGGTTTCTGAAGCCATATGTGAAGCACGACTGGAGATTCGTACCGGAGACTCAGGATGGAGGGGTGTGGGTGTCATTGCTACGGTTCCGTGATAAGAAGCCCGCGTCGGTTAGAACAGAGCAGCTGGATATAGATACATCTGTACAGCATGGCGGGGGGATTCGAGTCGTGAGCTCGCCGTTTGCAATGATCAACCCGGCGTTGTTTGTAAACTACATGTCTACGGGTACTATCAGCTACATAGCAAGTAATAGCTCGCAGGTCGCGGTTGCGGTCTTGAGCGATATGCGGTATCTGGAGGGCATGGAAGGAGGTTTGGTTCTACGGCCGGATTCGACTCGATCCATTGGGTTGGTGGTGGGGTCGCTGATCAAGCTGTCAGGCGAGGGCAGCGTGAGTATAATTGTACCGTGGCATGAGATTATAGGGACATTCAATCCTCCGTCCGTTGATCTGGACGGCCAGAAAGGCATATTCCAGACATCGCATGGCGATCATGGTGTTCTAATGATCACTGTGACCCGGCCAGGGCGCAGGACTGTATGGGGATCGGGAATACTAATTGATGAGACTACCATTGTAACCAATCTGCATGTCATAGGCGACGACGGGTACATCTCAATATCGGCCTGGTTTCCAGGTGATAGCCACAACAAGAGCCATAGTGTCAAGATGCTAGGAGCCCCCCTAGAAGGCCTTGATATTGCATTTCTGCAAATTCACAACGGCCATGGTCACAGGCCTTTGGAATATGGAACCTCAAGTCGGTTGATCCCTGGCACAAAGGTTACTTCAGTGGGCTACGGACTGTTCTACCCCCGAGGGCTCTCAAGTACCACTCTCAAGCCCTTCCACTCTAATGGGATTGTATCACGAACATTCTCCATGCAGTTAGATAGTACCTCTTCCAAAGTACAGCAGGTTATGTTTGTTTCCACAGCTGGGTGTTGGAATGGCTCTTCAGGAGGCGCGGTGGTCGACTCGGATGGACGGCTGGTGGGCATGATGACCAGCAACGGCCGTGTAGACAAGGATATCATCCATGAAATGGCCTTCTCCATCCCACTATCTATCATTCTGTACGGCAGGCAACTACTTAAGCACCGGCAGACGATTGCAGTGTCGGAACGCATTCAAAACCTCTGGAAACTGCAACCAACCCACGCTTCAGAGGTCAAATTGTAAATTATATTGACTATAATACTACTAAAATCTACACAGAGCCCTTCAAATCAGCATTATCTACGTCGTGGCTCTGACTCTTGCCGGTGACGGGTCGTCCCAGCGGTGGTTCAGGACGAAACTTCGCCGTTTCCCGCACTCAACAGCAGCACGCCAACATGGACAAGTCATTGGATGAGATTATAGCAGGCAAGCCTGTAAGTGAATAGAATTAAGGTTTGATATAAGGGGGTTAGAAGCTTATTGGTGAATGAATTTTTAGAAAAATGGCCGGATATCCAAAGTATGTTTAGGGAAGTAAGGGCGAATTGAAAGGAAAGTTTGCCAATACATGAAAATAGGGGACGCCCAGTAGATCAACGATTCGACCTTCGATTAGATCTTCAATTAGACCGTCAAGTCGAACTTTGGAACGACCTAGACGAGAAACAAAAAATTTGACTCAAGTTCTTGTTTCCAACATTAACTATGAACTTGTGGAGAGCGATTTAAGGGTATTTTATAACGGATTGTTTATTTTTGGCAACAATTTAACAGAAACAGGAGTTATTTTCTAGAGTGGGACCGTTGATGGACTTGAAAATGAAATATGACCGGTCTGGCCGTTCTGAAGGAATAGCTTGGGTTACATTTGAACAACGACGTGATTCTTACCTTGCCGTGGAAAGATTCGATGGTAAATTAGCAGCAGGAAACATTATTAAATGTGAAGTCATCAATGCAGGTTACAGTGGGAAATCATTGTCTCAAAGATTGAGATTGAATGATAATAATTCTCCTCGTCCTGTATCCTCAAACCCTCGCCGTGCTGCCCCATCAGGCCGGGAGTCACTTCGATCCCGTATATCGGAACCTAAACGTCAGGGCCGTTCAGAAGTACCTGCTGGTGGCTCAAAAAATAAAGTCTCCAAGAAAACTGCAGAGGAATTGGACGCTGAATTGGCTGCTTATATGGGAGGTGACCAATCTGTAACGACTGAACAAACTCAACAACAAGCTCCAGTTACAGATGCAGATATGGTGATGGATTAATGTTTTTTTTTAGTTTTATGATATGACTTGTTAGGCAATTGTAATATTAGAATATGTGAATTTACTTTATATGTGTTTGGCCTAGTAGAGACCATGGTGTTTGACAATATGAGAGCATTAGAGACCATTCAGACATGGTAAGTATGAGTAAATAGATCTTGGACTACTCGAGGAATTTGAAAGTTCATAATCCAAGTCTTCTAAGAGTATAGACGAAATTGACTGGCATTGTAAAATTGTTAGCAGTATGAGGGTATTGTCATGATAGCGTAATCGCCTATTCACGGTTTTAGGGCAATATAATGTAATAGTTACTGGTAAACAAGCTCTATATAAGTTAAGATGTAGATAATCAATTGAACAGGCCAGCTTCTGGGATTCTCTGTCGTCGGTCTAGCCGCACTTTGAATAGCAGGATAATATGCTATTAGAACATCAATAGCATTGAATATATCTTTAATTGGCATGTATACCAATCGGCAAAATGGAATGTTCTAGAAATATATAAAGACAGTTATGAATAAGGTTGCGGTATATTCTAATAGTCTACTATAGATTGACTAATATAGACTAGGAGTCTAGGACTCTACTACGTCATTCTAATGACTCTCTAGTCATCTAGGGTCCAGCATACGGTAACCCGGGCCAGGAGTTTGGGATCCGTGTACCTACTAATAGAGATTTTAGAGTACCCAGGAGTCAGGTCGTAGAGATCCCGAGTCCTGAGTCCCGAGTAATCCATATTAACTATGTAAATTATGTAATCATGTAAGTTATGATGATGTAAACACTACTAATACTATTAATACGAGCTGAACAGTATAGAGTTAATATGAAAATATGTAATGATGGTACCAAACAATAGAATTCTTCTTGAATGAGTTTATCTTAAAAATAAGTTTAAATTGGTCATTAGTTCTCTAAAACTTGTAGACTTTCAATAGATTCTTCAGTGATCTCCGCATCATTTGAAGTTTGGTAATCAAAAACGTAAACGATGAGTTACAAGCTTTCGGCGACGCTAATTGGTCATGAGCAGGATGTAAAGGCGGTTAAATTCCCTTCTTCAGATACAATTGTGTCGGCATCTCGGGATTCTACTGCTCGGGTTTGGAATCGAAATGGTGACGGCACTGGAGGTTGGGATTCAACCACGGTGTTTACTGGGCCTGGGTATCTGAATTCCATTACCTATAGCACTGGTTCTGGATCGGGGTTGGTCATTAGTGGTGGTCAAGATTCTTCAATTGTGGCGTCCTCTCTGATTGAGGATGGCGGTGATCCGGCATTCTATCTATTGGGTCATAAATCAAATGTTTGTGCACTTGATTCCCGGGGTAGTTTGACCATCAGTGGAAGTTGGGATAAAACTGCTCGAGTATGGGAGAATGTTGCACTCAAATATGTGCTGAAGGGGCATAGTGAGGCGGTATGGTGTGTGTTAATTGTAGATGAGCATCGCTTCTTGACTGGCTCTGCAGACCGGACTATACGGTTATGGGAAAACGACAAGACTATTCGAGTATTTAAAGGCCATGAGGATGCTGTCCGAGGCCTTTGTCTTATCAATGGCAAATCATTTGCCAGTTGTAGTAATGATACAACTATTAAAGTCTGGGATCTAGAAAGTGGCAATGTTATATCTGAACTCACTGGACATACAAGTTTCGTATATTCCATAGCCGCCCACGGAGATGAATTGATCAGTGGTGGAGAGGATCGTTCAGTGAGAGTATGGAAGGATGGAAAGACTGTACAGGTCCTGACCATGCCTTTTGTGTCTATCTGGTCTGTTGATGTAGAACAACAGACAGGGGATATCGCCGTAGGAGGAAGCGATCATCAAATACGGATATTCACACGATCTGACGAACGAGTAGCTAGTGCTGAAGATATTGAGAGCTTCCAGGAACTGGTTGCCAGCTCGGGAATTGGGAAGGACCAAGCCACGGTTGAGCCCGATCAGATTAAAGATGCTTCAGTTCTTCAATCCGACGGCTCCAAAGAAGGTGAAGTGGTCATGGTCAAGAATGACATGACTGCTGCCGTAGAAGCGCACCAGTGGACGATGGGCCAATGGTTCAAAATCGGCGAGGTGGTGGGTGCCAGTGGTTCGTCTCAGGCGAAGAGAAGCTATAATGGGAAGGAGTATGACTATGTGTTTGATGTTGATATCGCTGAGGGCCAACCTCCTCTTAGGTTACCATTTAATGTTTCTGATAATCCATATGTTGTGGCCCGTAAGTTTGTCGAAACAAACGAACTGGCGGCACATTATGTGGACGAGGTGGCTCGGTTTCTAATAAAAAACACAGAGGCAGTGGACATCGGTGCTGGACCAGCAGAGGACCCGTATGGAACTAGATACATACCTGGCCAAACTGAGGAACCCAAACACGCGTCGAGCTCCAACAGAATCATTCCCCATCGAGAATATCTGAAGCTGGTATCTTATCAACCAACCGTTGTTGGCAGCGCAATCGAAAGAGAAAATTCCAAGCAGGCCCCAGAGCATCAGCTTTCGTCGTCCGAACTTGAGGAGATCAAGTCGTCACTGCAAAGGATCGACCATGGCTCTGCAGTGGTATTAATCAGATACGTTCTTAAATATAGCCAGGAATGGCCGCCGTCGGATATTCTGCCTCTACTGGATGCATTGAGAATCTCCATTCCCGCTGCTGAGCCATCGATTGTTTTGTTGCAGCTTCTATTTAGTGCGTTGGATCCGGGCGTTCCTAAGCATGCACTTCTGGCCACGAGGGGACTTGCCAACTTGTTTTCGTCGAATGGGGGTCTGAAGCTCATTGCAAGCTCTCAGGTTCGTGGTCATGTACTTGAGACCATTCAAAATCTTGCTTCAGAAACAGAATCGTCGGCCGGTAGAGACATTGCGTTTGCGACATTGATTCTTAATTACAGCATTGCTACAACTGGGTCTGTGGATCAAGCTCTGGCGTTGCTGGACTCCATCAAGTTCTTTAGTACGCGATTCAATGACTCTGAGTCTGTATATAGGCTACTATTAGCACTTGGCACTCTTTTGTCCAACAATCCAGGGATCAAGCAGGCAGCCAGAGACACTCAGCTTGCAGATTGGGTCATGAAGCCAAAGTTCGACGAAACGCGGTTTACAGATCTTGTTGCTGAGATCATGGCCCTTTATCAATAGATAGATCACTTCATTTTTTATTAACAACAGCTAGAACCAAGTCTTATTTCCCACGTGAGAAAGCAACTCTCCTGACTGGTGTGGGCCTGCAGAATGGATGAGCTTCAGCATGGCACTAACAGATTCCTGGGGTGGAATGCCCTGTCCATCCCAGAGGGGCATGACTTTCTTCCAGTCCTCGACGACCGCTGCGAACCGGGCCTGTTGCTTAGGAGGGCTTGGTGGCCCAGTTCGAGTAGCTTTGGTGTCGACCAAGCCCGGAGAAAGTGCCAGTACCACGAACCCTTCCTTTGCCAGCTCAGCAGCCATTTTTTGAACCCCAAAGTTCAATGCAGCCTTGGCCACTCCGTAAGCACCGAGAATGTCAAACCCAGTATCTTTAACGAGCTTAGGGTCTGAAACAGCAGTGCTAAGGTCAGCGATTTTCTTCAAAGTGCCTTTTCTTAACAACGGTAGAAAGACTTTATTTGTAAGCAAAGGCCCCACGCAGTTACTTTTGAAATTATCCAACAATCCTCTTTCAAGGTCTTCCAAACTATCTTCAGCCTGAAGTAAAGAGTTAAAACAACCTTCACTTCCACCGGCATTTGATATTAGAACGTCCAATGAACCACCCGTGACACTGGCGACTTCATCAGCGGCTTGTGACAATTGTTTCCAATCATTCACATCTGCTTGAATAACATAGATATTATCCCGTTCATCTGCAAGAGGTTTTAAAAACTCAATATGGGATTTGTTTCGTACTATTGCAAACACCTTATTTGAGCCATTTTCACTCAACTGACGAACAAATTCCAAACCAATTCCCCTTGAAGCACCTGCAATAACATAAGAAGACATATTTCAACCAGGTTGCCAGAAAGAACCAGGACGTGGGGGGGTCTTATATACCGAGACTTCGGACCTCCAATACCCCGAGAATCTCACCAATCACCCCCGTCAAATAGCCCGAATTACCGACATCTTCAATCTGATCTTGGATAGAATCAGTTCGGATAACAAAATAGAATAGTCGTAGATCTTTCTATCTATCACGTCGTTATCATACCGAAACATCGTGTTTTGATCCCAACTTTGTGCCATCAACGTTAACAAAGATCATGAGTTTATTGTACTCTTCATCTACGAATGAATATACGTTTTATTGGGATAATGATCCGGAGCGTGTTCTTCGTATTGCCAAGATCAGTGGTGAGATTTCCATAGTGAAGAAGGCTGATGTGGTGAGTTCACCAGGAACGCGAATTTACGGCATTTTGGGCATTATTCAGCTTCGATTGACCAAATATATCATTGTTATCACCAAGATTCGTTCTGTAGGGTTTTTTGCTGGTCATGAGGTGTTACAGACGGAGAAGTATCAATTGTTACCATTACGAGAATGGCGTGTGAAAGATGAAAGTGAACGTCAATATATCCGGTTACTTGAAAACCATTTGAACTCGGCTCAATTGTTTTATTCCAAAACTTGGGATCTGACAAATGCTTTCCAAAGACAGGCTAATGGAGCTTTGGATGACCGTTTTTTCTGGAATCGTTATGCCAGTGAGGATTTGATCGCCGCTTCAAAGACTCTTGGAGCTGCAGTTGAGGCATTTATCCAGCCAGTCATTTATGGAGTTGTGAGTCTACATGATACTTCGATCCATGGTGTTGAGGCTACATTTGGGATTATATCTAGAAGAAGCCGGTTCAGAGCTGGTACTAGATACTTCCGAAGAGGAATCGATCAAGATGGCCATGTGGCCAACTTTAATGAAACAGAACAACTTCTATTGATTAAAGACCAAATCTTTAGCTTTGTGCAAACTCGTGGAAGTGTGCCGATCTTCTGGGGCGAAATCAATAACCTCCGTTACAAGCCAATGTTGAGAGTGGGCACCAGCTCCAAGATTGCAGCAGAGAAGCATTTCAAGGAACAGGAGGAGATTTATGAATCGCCCGGGTACTTGGTAAACCTTGTGAACCAGAAAGGATATGAGAAACCTATTAAGGATGGATACGAAAGCCTGGTACAAAGTCTCGGAAACAACAAGTTGGAATATGTGTATTTTGACTTCCATCATGAATGTAATAAGATGCGCTGGCATAGAGTCAACATCCTGATTGATGAACTGGAAAAACTCGGACTGGACAATCAAGGTTGGTACCAGGCTGGGGTGGAATCCGAAAAGTCCAAGCCCATAGCCATCCAGAAGGGCGTTGTACGTACCAATTGCATGGATTGCCTAGATAGAACCAACGTGGTTCAAAGTCAGTTGGCACGTTGGGTCCTCAATAGACAGCTGGAGCAAGTGGGTATCAGTCAATGGGAAACAGACCTGAAGTTCCACTTCATCTTCCGAAACTCATGGGCAGACAATGCAGACGGTATTTCCTGCGCTTACTCTGGAACCGGTGCGCTCAAGACGGATTTCACTAGATTAGGCAAGCGAACTCCTGGAGGCGCTCTGGCAGACCTACAGAACTCTCTGAGTCGGTACTTCAAGAATAACTTCTCGGACGGGCCGCGACAGGACGGGTTTGATTTGTTTTTGGGCCAGCATCTTCCGTTTGAGACCGTGGACCCGCCGTTCTTCGACTTGCGGCCCTGGTATACCCAGCTGGTGCCATATGTGATCATGCTTTCAGCATTCATGATCCTGGCAGCAGTGACGTTCCCCAAGGAAGACAACCCCTGGATTGTGAACAGGCTGTTTGTGGCATTTTGGATCGTGGTTTTGTTGTATTCCTTCTACTGGGTTACCAAGAATGGCCTCCAGTTTGTCAATTGGCCGCGGTTATGTGCTACCGACTTTATTACGGGCCGCGAGCTCATTGCCAAGGGCGTCAACAAGGGCTGGGTATTCACGGAGCGGATTCTCGATCCCCATGGCGTGGAGGAGGGCAAACGCGACTGATAGCTTTTTCTATTAATTAGTCTTTCTATACTCGTTATATACACCTATTAAATATGCAATTCTCATCACCACCAAGTCAACCGCCATCTGGATACTGTCGCGTGCAAGCTCGATCTTGGACCCCTGGACCTCATGCCACGAGATAGCGACCTCTTTCACGGGGATATGCTTGCGCATGGCAATGATGAGAATCTCCACGTCAAAGATCCAGCCTTCCGTGTGCATATACGGGAAGATGAGTTTGACGGCATCACGACTGAACAGCTTGAACCCACACTGTGTGTCTCCTATGCTTCTGATGCCAAATACGTACACTAGAGTATGCAGACCGTACATGAGGAAGTTGCGCACAAACGAGCGTTTCACCACCGCGTCGGTATTCACCATATGTGCACGCGAACCAATAGCCACCCCCAGCCGGCCTTCTTCTTTGACAGCTTCCATCAGCTTTGTAACGTCACTAAAGTTCGAGGCGCCGTCCGCGTCGGCGAAGATAGCGTAGCGGCCCCTGATATGTTTCATGCCATGGGCGACTGCACCTCCCTTACCACGGTTA
This sequence comes from Diddensiella santjacobensis, assembly GCA_030574215.1. Classification (NCBI taxonomy): domain Eukaryota; kingdom Fungi; phylum Ascomycota; class Dipodascomycetes; order Dipodascales; family Trichomonascaceae; genus Diddensiella; species Diddensiella santjacobensis. The sequence goes on from JAJMEO010000013.1 coordinate 101,926, forward strand.
TGTTCGAGTTTGCACACTCGCAGGGCTGACCGGGGGGTATTATGGTCTGCAGCCCACTTGAGGGCGAACTCGGCCGTGCCATCCTTGGAGCCGTCGTCGACCAGCAGCAGTTCCCATGATTCGAACTGCTTTTCCAGCACAGGAATGCATTCTGTGAGCATGATTCCCAGCCGTTCGACCTCATTGTAGCAAGGAATCACCACTGTCAACTCCACTTCTGCTGGATCATCCAATGAAGGTAGTTTTTGAGGTTCCGTGCCTGTTTCTGAAACAAATGTCCTTTCCGAGCTGGTACTTGGTCTTGGAGAATGACTTAATAGCACCACTGCCAGATAAACCTTATTTGAAAGCCAGTTAGAAAGAAAAATAACAACATTAGACGATCACAAACAAACTTACCAAGCAATAGAGCCCGAATACCACTGCCAAAGTGGCTATTATGGCATACATTTGTTGGCACTTTTAATTGACACTCTGTTCAAAAGGCCCCGGCGCTTAACTTTCTTGGGACCCAACCACCATCACCAACATCAACATCAACATCAACGCTATCCGAGACTTCTATCTAATTATTATTTATTTCAGACGATGGATTCTTTAGATCGGTTTCGGGCTCAAGGACAAATCTCGACTTTGGAGAAGGAAAAGATCCTTAGTACTAATGATGATTCAAAGACCTTGGACCAACTTACAAGTGCATTTGTAGATACAGATCAATTAGCACGAAGTTTAAAGTTAGGATCCATCAAAACAATCATATGTTCTGATGATCAGCAAGTATCTACACAATCAAGGGTCGATGGTGGTGATGGTGCACTATTATCTACAGTTATAGCACCAACCACCCAAGAATCATTGGTTGCAGATGGAATATCAAGGGAATTCGTCACTGAAATGCTAAAGTAAAGAATAATTAAGTTGTTAAGTTATTTAATAGAAAAGATCCTTATGTTTATGTGAAATATCAACAAGAGCATCAACGTTTTTCATATCTGAACAAAAAATGCGTGGTTAGTAGTGTTCAGGATAGGATACCCGCGGGGTTAAGTATAAAGTCATAACTTACTGATATCGGAACCAAACGCTATAGCATCAAGTATCCGAACACTCAAATCCGACTCAACCTGACCGATGATTTCGTAATATTGGCCGGGGACCATTTCAGGATCCTGACGCACGTGACGCGTTAGTTAATGAACAGAAAAACACTGCGGATACATGGATCCGCTAAACTTACTGCTGTGATATTAGTGACTGGGACTTCACCAGACGCGTCGAGAGTCCCATGCGAGCCCGCCACTGAGGCTAATTTACCGATGATTCGGACCTTTTGGCCCGCAAATGATTGTCGTAAGTTTGCATTGATTCGTGGAGTTACGTCTGCCATGATGAAGAATACAAAGGAATAAGAAAGAATTCACGTCGTTACTTGGTGGTCTAGAATATTAATATAATTGGTGAGTGAATGAATCAAACGGTCGCGACTTATAAAGTGGGACGAAAGAGTCAAAAATGCAACTTTCCTCCCAAATTTCAGTCATTCCGCACCGGCTATAAGAATTTTTGAAATCATCATGGGGAAGGTTGTATTGGTCGACAATTATGATTCTTTCACTTGGAATTTGTATGAGTATTTATGTCGGGAGGGTGCGGATGTATATGTGATACGAAATGATAAAATCACTGTGGCTGAAATGGAAGCGTTGAAGCCGGAACGGATCATCATCTCACCAGGTCCTGGTCATCCGTTGACAGATTCGGGCATCTCAAGAGATGTGATTCTGTATTTTGCTGGCAAGGTGCCGGTTATAGGTGTTTGCATGGGCCAGCAGTGCATTTTCTCCGTATTTGGAGGTGATGTGTCGTTTGCAGGCGAGATTGTTCATGGCAAAACCTCCGCTATCACTCATGATGGAAAAGGCATATTTAAGGGCATTACACAAGAAGTCGCTGTCACAAGATATCATTCCCTCGCAGGTACACCTGTGTCGGTGCCGGATGTGCTGGAGGTGTCTGCGCGGTCCGGGTCCGGCGTCATCATGGGTGTCAGACATAAGAAATTCACTGTAGAAGGAGTCCAGTTCCACCCCGAATCGATTCTTACTGAAGAAGGCCGCAAAATGGTGCGCAATATGCTCGAGATCAACGGCGGAACCTGGTCTCACTCTTCAGCTGTAGACGCATCGCTCCGCCGTGACGGAGGTAGCATCCTCGATACAATCTTTAACCAGAGACGTCTCGATATAGAAGCGGCAAAGAAACTGCCCGGTGGATCGTTCCAAGACCTACAGAAGTCACTGGACCTTGGAGTCGCCCCGAAACTAATAGACTTTGTCGCCCGGCTCTCGAGAAGACAGCCAGGCCAGATAGTGGCCCTGATGGCGGAAATCAAAAGAGCGTCGCCGTCAAAAGGTGATATTTCTCTTGATGTCCACGCCCCAACTCAGGCTCGAATCTACGGTGAGGCTGGTGCGGCAGCTATCTCGGTGCTCACAGAACCTACCTGGTTTAAAGGTTCGATAGAAGACCTGCGACTCGCCCGTCTCGCAGTCGACCACCTGGGTGATGACCGCCCCGCCATCCTGCGGAAAGAATTCGTGTTCGACGAGTACCAGATCTTAGAAGCACGAATCGCCGGCGCAGACACAGTGCTGCTGATTGTCAAAATGCTCGATGACGAAATCCTATACAGACTATACGAGTATTCCAAGTCTCTGGGCATGGAACCGCTCGTCGAGGTTGCATCAGCGCCGGAGATGCAGCGAGCATTGAAGATGGGCGCTAAGGTCATCGGCGTCAATAACCGTGACCTGCATTCCTTCAAAGTCGACCTCAATACCACCACCTCGCTCATGTCGCAGGTCCCCAAGGATACAATTGTAGCCGCCCTGAGTGGGATCACCGGCCGCCAACACGTAGACCAGTTTGCCAGGGATGGAGTCAAGGCTGTGTTAGTGGGGGAGGCACTTATGCGCGCCAAAGACACTAAAGCGTTTATCAGTGGCTTGATAGACTCAAAATAATGACTAAAAAAAGACGTTTAATAATAGATTCAATAAATACAAGATTAATAATAAATGCAAAGCGAAAAAGTACAATAATATTACATTCAAGGTGACGTTTGCGGCAACTCTTCGTTGTTGGCATTCGACATGCCATGGTTGAGGTTGGTCCATTTCGACCAAGTAGGCGATTCTCCTCCGTAAAGGCCGAAAAAGACCGGCGGTGAGCTCGGTACTATTGTCGAGCTGCTCTCGGACGGTAGCGTAGCCATCTCTAGATGAAGACCCTGTACCAGAGTGTCGTAGAGTTCGGCATTGGTAGTGCCTGATGACCGCTTTGATGGCGAGTCCAGCAGCGATTTAAAGACCTCATCATCATCTTTGCCGTGGATTATCTTCGATATCCATTTCGACGCAGGTGTTATTGAACCCTGTAAAGAGATGGGTGTGGATCCCTTGCGGGGAGTTGAAAATAGCATCTCGATCTCTGGGTCATGCATGGACGACGAGCTGGATGGTGGAGGAGGTCGGTTTTCCTTATTGGACGTATCGCTACCACTTGCATCCTGCTCAGAAGCCGCCGAAGATGAGGCATCAGGCGACTTGGCCGTCGCTTTCTCTGTAGGCTTTCGTGGTTGGTGTCGAGTAGGAGGAGAAGAGGGCGCTGCGTTCATATTCATGCGGTCAAAGTCTGGCTCCGATAATGGCAGATGCAGCATCATTTTGCGTGCAGGGAGTGGTGACGACTGTGTATCTAGTGGCGAGATTGTATCGTCAGGAGTACGCGATACCGTATTGGGGTTGACTGTCGTGGTTGATGATGGCAGCAAAAATGTACCAGAGGACGATGATGCAGGGGGGTTGGCAGCAGGTGCACTAGCAGCAGTACTTTTACTGCGAGACTTGCCCTTGGACTGGTTGTCCCATAAATGAGAGGGTCTCATTTTCTTCTTGGAGATGTACCAAAGTCCACAGGCATTGCACAGAAGGTAGGACTTGTTGTTTTCCTTATCTTCAACCCGTCTCCAGGTGACAGTCCTTACATTCCCACAATTGTCGCAGTACGGGGGTACTTCGCCCTTTGTGACTGCCTCGTACAAATTCTTTTCGATTTGTTCGCTCCGTTTTGGCTTCTGACCAGGTCGTTTATTTGGTTTCTCTATAGTTTTGTTTTCGTCATCTTCGTCAGTGAGGTCCATAGATTGTTGTCGGGTGACATCGCCGACATTCGGTTTCGCGAAGGAAGCAGCCGGCCCATTGGCTACAGTATCTGGAGTAGACACAGGAGTGGATTTCCGAGAAGGCGGTTGTGGCGGCTGTGGCGGTGGTTGTCGTTGAGACGTGTTTCGAGCCAGTTCGGCTGCTACTGATAGTGGTGGAGATGACGCGAGATAGCGCGACGAGGAGTGCTGATGCTGGCCGCTACCGGGCTGAGGCATTGATGCAATTTTGGTTGCCTGAGAGGACGGGGTATAGCTAGAGAGGCGTAATGGTAGTTTGGACTGTCTCTTCGAGGCACCATGCTGTTCTTCATCAGCTTCTGTTTCTAGCAGCCGCTTTGTAGACATGACCTCATTATTGGCTAGGAACTTTGACCACTCAGGGTGGTTAAAATCCGCCGGTAGGAACTCGGACAAGGATTGATAGACCTTTAGAGAGCTGACATATTCAGCCTGACTGAACATGGTTGGAGTCAGCCTTAAATGCACTTCCAGGGTTTCTTTAGCCTTGTACAGCGGTAGGATGTTTTTTATGACCCGTCCTACAATGCAATTTTCTTGATACTGAGACCCCTGTTGTATAGTATTCTTCTTGGGTCGTGACAGTATCCACGAAAGCATTCCATGGCCCACCAATGGACAATCGGGCTCTGTGAAATCCATGGAATAGACAGTAAAGTCAACTGACTCTTGTGCCACAAGTTCTGGAGAAGCTTGGCAGATTTCCTCTAGACATGTCGGTAAATCGGCCACTCCTAACGGTTCTTGTCCACTATAGACCACAGGAACATCATAACGAACTGAAGTTCTCGCTATACACGTTGTGGCATGCCCCTTGTCGAAGGTATACAATATTTTGACTATCGAATTAACCCCATGATAAGAAACAATATATATAAATAATAGTAGTTTGCACTTACTGCACATGGACCGTGTGACGATGCCATGAGTATTCATTGTTACCGTCCCGTCCTGAGTGTATGGTCACCGTGTTGGAGAAAAGTTGGCGTATGGAACGTAAAAAAAGGGAAGACACTGCTTAGAGTCCAAGTTTCGCGATCGCGCACCGGCGCGTTCCACGCGCGTTCGCGCGTTTTGGTGGTGGATCGCTGACTCAGCGCTTACGTACGCCAAATAATTTCACGATTGGCACTTAACTTAAGCAAAAGTGATGAAGAATGAATGCTTGTTCTATTTGTAGATAACAGCTGTAATAATATGTAATTCAATTGATCAGTGCTATGACTATCTTGTAAACACATCAGGGTGAGATATTGGCGTTGAATGTGCTGTTGAAGGGGACCTATTGTAAAACTGGCCAAGAATACCATCTGCCCTGTATGTAACAGTAGTATAAAACTTTAATGGACTAATTCAATTGATCGGAATTCGAGATTGTTACGACTAGCTTATATATGCCATAATGCCAGAGTAAAGTTTGGAAGATGAATGTGCCGTTCAAGGGGGTGGTAAAGCAAAACTGGCGTAATACTTCTCTCCGTAAGTAACTATAACTAGCTGTAATGGAATTTAGCTATGTAAGGGACTAATTCATTGATATTGAAATGATTGACTTGTAGGCGCCAAGAGGAGGGCGTTGGTGTTGAGGATTGCCGTTGAAAGGGTGCAATTCACTAATGGTAGACCGGCACTTGTTTTGAACTGACGCTTCAAAGGTAAGGCAGGGATGACTGTGACAACTGTGTGGAGTGCCGTTTGTGGCAGCTTGTCACGATGGGTTAGGCATGTCAAACGTTGCTGCATCTGCAAGTTTCCATCTGGATGATAGACGGCCAACGCTTTCCAGAAAGCAGCACTCCGAGACATGAAGATCATCATCCAGGGGTGTGCGGGTATGCATCTTTAGGTAGACCAGTCTAGGTCTCAGCCATTCGCGGTTTTACTCTATCTCTACATTATTGGTCGTGCTTTGACAGACATATACCCGCTCTGCTGAGAGGTGCATTTGAAGGCAGAGCAGACTCAGCAGAGCCTATTTGAGACGTCGCCAAGCATTAGCGAGACAATTCACAGGACCGGGCTGGGAAATTTAATGTTTTTGGCCGATGTGTACAAGATGCACACAAGGGTGAATGAGATAAGGGATAACTAATTGATAATCACGATCGAGATCTTTTTGACATTAACAGCAAACAGTGAGTCTAAGATAAGTGAGGGGAGACTATGTTTAGCCAAAAAAACAAAAAACAATTGGAGTGGTAGGATGACGGGATCTGCTAGTGCATGTGTAGTCACTTACATATGTCTACATGAACATAACCGGACTACGAGAAGCTCTAGCCCCGTTAAGGGATCCGCCTTCAATTGCAATCACTAGGCAAGGAGTTAGTTGAACAATAAGCATTGAACAATGGCGAGATAACAGTTTCAAGGCTATCCCCTTAAATGAAATATTACATGCCCAGGGGAGGGGGTATTTTCTTCCGCATGACGATCTTTACTCATATCCTTTCTGGTTTCTCGGCTCATGCCAGATCCAAATGCAATTGGCCCCAAACAAAAGTGCGTCTGCAGCCGCGACACATGCGAAGAGGCCCCAAGCAAGATGCTTCCACTAGTACAGTCAGAATCGCTTTAGAAGGGGGAGCTCCGATCGATCGAATAAAATGACCCTTTGCCAGGAGGTGGGATTTCCGAACGACACTAGGCTCCAATTGGCAAACTAACATTTTCGCTCCGATCGGAAATTCAGATAAGCCAACAATTGAATGTCAACAACTCTGGTTCTTCCAAAATTTTCCACGCGGGTAGGCAGAGATTTCTTGCGTTCGAATTAATGTTGTTTCATCTGCGCTACGGAACCTCTCTTCCAACGCCTGACATACGGTGATTCCACCAACGTAACTGAGAACAGGACGCATAAGCCGTGCATATACATGCATAATGTCACAAATTGGTTGCAAAATGGCCATTTATTATTTTAATCAAACCCCCGGAGATAAGATCTCCAGAGATTTCCAGAGATCTCGAAACGAACAGAACCAAATGCTTAATTCAAGACAATTCGAGATATAAACAATCAATGGATCTTTCAAGATTGGAATATCAGGACGGACCATAATAATCAGTGGAGGCGGTATAAACGGGACTCAGGGGGTGAGAAAATGAATTTTTAGTGTGTGGGCAACGGCAGGAGTTAGTCGGCCCCTTTATGTCTGGTCAGTGCATTAAGCCGGATTGGGACAAAATGCACAAAAAAATAAACAAAACGCTGTGAGATCTCCATCTTCGCAAGCCGGCAAATGTGCATATATATATAATAAACACGATGCCCTTTCTACTATCATCCTCGACGTCTAAACACAAAATGTCGGTTGCTGTGAGTTATGGCAGCAATTCCGATCGGATGAAGAAGGTTGTTGCACAACGGAAACAATCATCGTCCTCATCATCTTCCTCGACGGCTTTGAATTCTCCATTCAGTTATGACTCGAGAAGTGCTTCTATGCTAAGCAATACGCGCTCTTACAAGCGAATGTCACCGGCCATTTCGTCGTCGGCAAGTTCGATATCCTCGGGAAGCCTATATTCAGATCCCCAGTCTCAAACCCATTCTCGACCGCGTCGAAATCCCAAGCGTTTGTATGAGAAATCGCCCCGTTATATTCATGCTCCAGATATGGTGTTGGCAGAGCCAGCCATGATCACTTCTTCTTATGACGATAATGATGACGATAATAATGACCTTTACGACACTAATACTTCTTCAACTGCAACCTCTAGCCCGGATTTTGAGGAACATCTCTATCATTTTGACCGCCATCAATCCAAACCGGACATGTTCCTGCCTATTTCCCTAGCAGCTTTGGACCTGGACTTTGATAATGCCATTCAAAGTGCTCTTATTACTTCCGCAAACTCATCCCCTCGTCGCTATGATGAAACCACCGGAAGTGACGCTGCAAATGCATATTATACAAGCGCCTTTTACGCGGCAGGACCTCCTCCCCCTCCTCCTGTTCCTCACGGAAACACAAAGAGATACGCTACTCTACCTGCTATCCCATCCGGAGAGGAAGAAGACGACGATTATGAACAATCTAAAATTCTGTCGCGCAAATTAAGCAAATTCGGATCTAGCATCAAGCGCATGATCAAGATTCAGTAGTGCTTTGTCGCTCGAAGCACTCTATGTACCTACCTCTACTAGGTCTTTAACGTTGTAACGATTTTAACGAAGCTTTCTTACTCATAAACCTCCTGCAGTAGCCCGCCCGAAACCATGCATGTCTCTCATGCACGCTGGCCCCGCTCAAAACTGTCAACTCTGCAATCCATCACGTGATGGATTGGAGATAACTTCGGTAAGAGCATAACGATTTTCATTCAATCAACCATAGCAAAAACGGCATAATAGCTGGTAACAGGTTATTATGTTTTCTAGAATAGCAGTATTATATACAATATGGTAGCTCTTGCTTCATTTTTAACTTTTTCTGTAGCTCAAGCGGACAATGAATCCGAAGTTATCAACCTACGGAAAGCATTGCTGCTAATTTTCTGGCAGGAAGCAGAATCAGGGTAACTAGATAGATTCGAAATTTGAATTGCAATAATGATTAAAGGCTTACTCTTAAGCAAACAAGGCTTACTCTTAAAGGTTATTACGTGACGCATCTAGCAATAATTACGTACGCGATTCGAGGAGTGGGTAGGTAGTTTAGTGGTGGGGAACCAAGAATATCTAGCTATTTTTATCTAGCATCTAACCTGCGTTGCAGAATTGAAGTAGTTTTATATAGTGTAATCAGACATGACGTTAAAAGATTTTTAATCAATCAATCGGTTGAGAACACTCAGTCGAAGTACAGCGTAACAGTAAGTTGGTCGTATATCGATACAACAAGGCATAAAATTAATGCAAGTGTATTGAATAATCTGAATTGAATGACCCTAAATTATAAAGTAAATAATTGTGGCATAACGAGTTACTTGGTGGTTACGAGTGCAGTGTAATTATGAGAGCATAGAGATTCTCCCAATTATTCCGTGACCAAAATTATAAAGACCAGTCAGATTCTGCTCGGGTGACGGAAATTAAGGCACGAGTAACTGAGGCAAAGTCTTGACTTACCTCAGACACTCAGGAACTATTTTGCCAAATGATTTTGTCCTAGCAACCAAAATTTTGCCTAAGTGTCTGTGGTAAAGTCTTGGCTAGACTGAAAAGATAAGGTGGCTACGTAGTGTGAGGCGACTCAGGCCCCATTGCCGCCCCAAGCCCAAATATCACCGGAGTACCACCATAGTTTCCTCATGTTAATAACACTAATAATATTTATTTTTATGCATTATCGCAGATCAATGCATATCCGCGTAAACTTCAGTCCGTGGATCATAAGCCGCGTAACAGGCGGCTCAATACGCCGCACGTGCATATTCGGCGCTTACTGAGAGAAATTTCAGCGACTTTCCCCCTCTGTTGACATAGTTGTAGTAGAGTTGTATAGAGTTGTCTATGAAAACAATGGCCAGTACAGTGAAGTTAGTTTCTGGAAACGCGATTCCGGTAGTAGGATTTGGGGTTTATTTGATTCCTGCCGAGGACACTGCAGCGGCCGTCGAGAGGGCGCTAGATGTGGGGTATCGTCATATAGATAGTGCTAGTTGTTACGAGAATGAGGCTGAGTGTGCTCAGGGGATCGCAGCCTTTTTACGAAAGCGTCCTGATGTGCTGAGAAGTGATATTTTTTATACGAGCAAGATCTGGGTGCCTGATTTTGGTTACGAGAAGGCCAAGGTTGCAATCAGGAGGTCGTATGAACTTGTGGCCAGCGAGCTTGGATACATTGATCTGTATCTGATCCACACCCCTGAGGTCAAGGAAACTCGGCTTGAGACATACAAGGCCATGCAGGAGGCTGTAGAGGAGGGTCTGATTCGAGATATCGGTGTCTCTTGCTACGGAGTACATCACTTGAAAGAGCTATTACAATGGACCGAGTTGCGAGTCAAGCCGGCAATTAACCAGATTGAGGTCAATCCCTGGCTCCAACACCGGGATATTACCGAGTATTGTCACGACAATGGCATTGTGGTGCAAGTATTCTCGCCGTTGATGGCGGGGATGCGCTTGGACGACGAGCAGCTAGTGAACTTAGCCGCCAAGTACCAAAAGTCGCCTGCTCAGGTGCTATTAAAGTGGAATTTACAAAAGGGATTTATCCCACTCCCCAAGACAGTGAGTGAAAAACGTATGAAGGAAAATATCGACTTATTTGACTTTGAATTGGCCCCAGCAGACGTCGACAGCCTGGGGGACGAAACCGCGTACTTCGTCACGGTGCCGGAGTGGGATCCGACCGTTCTTCCGTGACGGAACTGTCACTCCACACTTTTCGGTGGCCGCAACCAACAACCATAGCACACAAGTAAAAATGACGACTAATCTAAAGCTAAATTCTGGAGCGGCTATTCCTCAGATTGGACTGGGATTGTATTTAATCCCGATCGACCTGACTGCCGAAATCGTTGAGACGGCCTTAGCAATTGGCTACCGCCATTTCGACACTGCTCGCACCTACAACAATGAGGAAGAGGCCGCAAAGGGCATTGCTCGGTTCCTAGATGGCAATACCACCATGAGTCGGAAGGATATATTCTATACCACCAAGATATGGCCCGACGATTTCGGATACGAGGCCACCAAGCGTGCGGTCGAGGATTCGTACAGTCTGGTCAAGGACTATCTCGGCTACATTGATCTGATCCTGCTGCATTCCCCGGAGGCAACGACTGAAAAGCGTCTCGAAAGCTACCGTGCTCTGCAGGATGCAGTGGATCAGGGCATTGCAAAGAACATAGGCGTAACTAGCTACGGAGTCCATCACCTACAGGAGCTGCTGGAGTGGCCGGGACTTAAATACACTCCGGTGGTGAACCAAGTGGAAATCAACCCCTGGTTACAGCACGCCGATATCACAGCATTCTGCGAGAAACACGCCATAGTTATCGAGGCATTCTCGCCGCTCATGATGGGCAGGCGCCTCGACGATCCGCAACTGGTGGCTCTGGCTGACAAGTACAACAAGTCGCCCGCCCAGATCTTGATCCGGTGGAACCTGCAGCGCGGGTTTGTGCCAATCCCTAAAACAGTCCACCCTGAGCGGCTAAAGTCGAACTTCGGGGTGTTTGACTTCAGCCTATCGCCGTCTGAGCTGGAGGGCCTAGGAGACAGAAACGACTACTTTATCGTCAACTCTACAAGCGACCCAACCAACCACCCGTAAAATCATATCGGTTCTATTTGAAATCAAATTATTCTATTTAGTGTGCAGTTCCCGCCGTCATACGCTCGTGAAGACTACCGGAGGCCCTGGCCATAAACTTGCTGTTCTCCTCAATTCGCTCCTTCTTCTGCGCCGTGCTCAGTCCGTAGCCACCTCCACCAGGAGTCCTGATGATTATACGGTCACGCGGTTTCATGTGCACAGTGTTCTTGCCCCCCAGCGAGATGGGCCGGTACTTATCAGCATCCTGATCCCACCGCATCCATACATTCTGGCCCGTCTGGCCATTCTCCCCTCCATCCATGCCGTACGGCGCAATCACACGCCTCTCAGACAAAATTGACACCTGGACATCGACGCGGAACTCGATGTCTCGCACTACACCATCGCCGCCTCGATGCTGGCCAGAACCGCCCGAGCCGTCGCGAATCGAGAATTCATGTAGAATACACGGATATCGCTTCTCGAGAATCTCCGGGTCTGTCGAGCGGGTATTGGTCATGTGCACCTGCACACCGCTCTGGCCCTCCCACTCCGGGCCTGCACCAGCACCGCCAGCTATGGTCTCGTAGTAGCCGAATCCCCCGCCGTTCTCAGACGAGTTGGGCCGTCCGAATGTCAGATTGTTGCATGTACCCTGCGACGCACCCATTGCATGGAACGCACGCAGCACCACATCTGTAATACGCTGCGATGTCTCGACGTTTCCGCCAACAATGGCAGCATCCGCAGAAGGCGATAGAAGCGTTGACTCGGGGATGATAATCTTGAGCGGCTTGAGACAACCCTGGTTGAGCGGAATATCGTCCGAGATCATGCTTCGCAGCGCGTACAGAATGGCAGAGTGCGAGATGGACCGTGGCGCATTCAGGTTGCCGTATACCTGAGGGCCTGTGCCGGTAAAGTCAAATTCTGCGTCGCCAGTGGACTCGTCAATGTTAATCTGCAGTGCAATGGGCGTTCCGTCATCTATGTAATCGACTGCAGACAGCGAGTTGCCAAACTTTGACACGACGTGCTTGAATAGCTGCCGTACACTTGTCTCGGCATTGTCCTGGATCCCCGTCATGTACAGCTGAACCACGTCGAGACCGAAGTCCTTAATCAGCCTCTTGAGCAGAGTAATTCCCTTGTTATTGGCGGCTATTTGAGCCTTCAGGTCACTAATACTATCACTCAAACTCCTCGATCCACTACCTCCCGGATACTTTGCCGGCTGCGTGTAGAACAGATCCACAATGCCGTCTTCGTCAAACTTGAAGTTCTTTACTACCTTATGACCCTTGATAGTAGCACCCTCCTCCCATAGCTCTTTGCTGAAGGGAGGCATGGAACCCGCTGTGATGCCGCCAATGTCCGAATGATGGCCACGGCTCGCTGCCCAAAAGATGATCTTGCCATTCTCAAACACAGGCGTGATTGCAGTGATATCTGGCAAGTGAGATCCGCCGTATGCAGGATGATTGGCCACCAAAACGTCACCGTCTTCGAGCTTGCCCTCCCACAGATCACGCTGGAAAGACACGGCACTCGACATGGATCCTAGATGGACGGGGATATGGGGAGCATTGGCCACCAGTCCTCCATCGGGCCCGAAAATCGCACAAGAGAAATCCAGCCGCTCCTTGATGTTGGTCGAGATGGAGGTTTTCTGCAGCGTTTGGCCCATTTGCTCGGCAATCGACATGAAACGATGGCCAAACACTGACAGCTGGATAGGGTCGATAGTCAATTCCTGCTGCTGCTGCTCTTGCTTGGAGATATCTATAATGATATGGTGTGGAAGCGCGGTGGCCACTGCCTCTGGTGTCACCACAATTGTCTGAGTCTTGTCTATAATCATAGCCGGGCCCTGAATCTTGACTCCTGGTTCAAGAGACCCGATCTCGTAAACATTGGCCTCTGCCCATCCGGACTCGAAGTAAACCTTCGCAGTGGTTGAAGCCCCGGGTGCGTCTTTCTTCTCAGATGCATATTCTTCAGAATGGGGCACGAGCCCGTCAGTCGGTATTCTACTTTTGCCTACTCCACGAACGCGAATGTCGCCCACGAGAATATCGCGCTCCAAGGAGAAGCCAAATTCGGTCCGATGCTGTTCTACAAACTGTGTTTCAAACTTCTCGTCTGGCTTGTCTTGGATCATAAGAAATGTCTCAGTGCCTCTGTATTTCAAGTTTAAGTATCTTTCCACAGTTATATCGCGTTCCTCGAACCCCTGCTCCTTGAGAGCACTTAATGACTCTCTGCTAAGCTCGTCCAGTCGGCCGTTGAGCTTTCCAAGAGACTCATCAGACAGCTCGATAGACTCGGGTCGCTGGACCTCGTGTACCACATCAGCCAGGGCCATACCGTAAGCACTAAGCAGTGACGAGTATCGATGTATAATGACCCTTGATATGCCAAGGTTCGTAGCCACGGCACATGCATGCTGTCCTCCAGCACCACCAAAACTCGCGAGATGATGCTTGCTGGCAATGTAGCCTTTGCCTTCAGTGAGCGATCGGATCGGTCTGCACATGGCCTCGTTGGCCACAGTCAAGAACCCCATTGCAACCTGCTCCACAGAAAGGTCTTTGCCTGTTTCCGAGTTGATTTCCTCCTGAAGAGCCTTGAACTTTTCCCCGACAATCTTATCATCGAGAGGTTCATCTTCATTTGGACCAAAGATGTTTGGAAAGAACTGCGGCAGAATGCGGCCCAGAAACAGGTTCGCGTCTGTCACTGTGAGAGGCCCGCCTTTTCTATAGCATGCTGGGCCGGGGTGGGCACTGGCGCTTTCTGGGCCGACCACAAAAAGGCCCTTTTTCCAGAACAATATCGAGCCACCGCCGGCTGCTACAGTGTTGATATCTAGCTGGGGTGACTGGATCGTCACTTGGGCTGTAGTGGTCTCGAAGATATGTTGTAGAGATCCGTTATATCTGCTGACATCTGTGGAGGTGCCTCCCATGTCGAACCCGAGAATCGGCACGTCCAGCTGAGAATCAAAGGACGTCTGAGCGTAGCCAACCACGCCGCCTGCAGGGCCGGAGAGGATAGCCTTGAGGCCGGAAAACTTTGACCATGACGTCAAGCCGCCGTCCGACTGCATAAACAGCAGTTTATCACCGACCTGCTGCAGTCCTCCTTTGAATCCTTTTCCGAAGTTTTGGATGTAGCGGGTGGTGATAGGCGACAGATAAGCGTCTGCGGTCGACGAGTTTGCTCGTGACACTAGCTTGATCATCGGTTGGATATCGCTTGATACTGAAATGTCTTTAAATCCGATTTCACGGGCCAACTTGGCGACCAGCAGCTCGTGTTTGGGGTAAATGTATGAGTGCATAAGAGCGATTGCGAGGCTTCGTACCCCCGAATCCCAGATCTGTTTCAAGACTGACTTAATATCATTCTCCTTCGGCTCTTTCAACACTCGGAGCACTTCACCACTGACTCCTACAGTGAGCTGAGGATCATTATCGACATCAAACGACTCATCTTCGCCATGGTTCTCACTGTAACCCTCTACTGTGACGCGTTCATCGATCTCATACACGCTTTCATACAATTTGCCAAGTTTTGCAACTGACAAGTCGAAAATGTCCGGTCTTGCCTGCTGACCAATGCGCAATATATCCTTAAAGCCCTTGGTGACTATAAAAGCAACTCGATCACCTTTCCGTTCCAATAGAGCATTGGTGGCTACAGTAGTGCCCATTCGAATACTTTCAACCTCACCCAAATCTATAGGTTCTCCCTTAGGAT
The DNA here is from genome assembly GCA_030574215.1 of Diddensiella santjacobensis. NCBI lineage: Eukaryota > Fungi > Ascomycota > Dipodascomycetes > Dipodascales > Trichomonascaceae > Diddensiella > Diddensiella santjacobensis. Next base: position 117,142 of record JAJMEO010000013.1, read on the forward strand.
ACTTCTTCCCAGTAATCTGCTCCAAAGCCCTTCGAATGCCCTCTACTGGAGCATCCTCATAATTCGAAGGATCCACACTCAATAACTTAAGTACCACATCCTCACCGTCTTGACTCTGGGCAACTATATCCGTAAACGTACCACCCCGATCTATATATCTCAATCAATACCCCATAATTAATGACCTTATCAATAATAATACTCACCTATAGCAATACGAATTCCTTTACTGTTCATCGTAGATTGTTGAAAAACCCCGTTACGTAAGCGGGGGGTTTTAAAGGGTGGAAAAGCGGCAAGCGAAACCCGCGTTTTACCACTTAGAAATCAGCGAAGATCGCGATAGAATTAAAGATGGGGCGACGTTTGATATTGGTGGTGGTGATATGGATTTTAGGTGTATGGGGAGCTCCGGTTAAGCAGGTTGATGATTTGAATGGGCCTCCTACTTTAAAGACTAAGGAATTTTATCCTTCGGTGGATTCTGGAGTGTGGTGGGTAGATTTTTATTCTCCATATTGTCCTCATTGTAAACAATTTGCACCGACTTGGACTGAGTTATATAAAGAATTAGAACCTAAAGCTAAAGGTTGGGATTTGCATATGGCCAAGGTGGATTGTGTGGAATCAGGCGATCTATGTAATGAGGTGGATATTATATCTTATCCTTCATTAGCATTATATCGAGATGGAATCAAATTGGATATTTATTCATCCGTGGATAGAAGTAAAAAAACTCTTTTAGAGTACATTTCATCGAAAATGAATGGTTCTTCTAGTCCAGTTGTGGATGAAACATCATACAGCAACAACAATGATAATGAAGTTGTTGTACATAGCAAACCTTCTTCTATGACGGGAATCGATTCTGGACCGGTGGTATTAACGGCAGAAACATTTAAAGAAAAGGTGTTGGCAAGAGAAGAAGGATGGTTGGTCAAGTTTTATTCTCCCCGATGTCCTCATTGTACCAAAATGGCCCCAGCTTGGGATTTGATGGCCAAATCGGTTCAAGGAAAAATTAATGTTGGAGAAGTGAATTGTGATACAAATAATGATGTTTGTCGTAGTAATGGAATCACTTTGATTCCAACCATCCGATATTTTGCTACCATGAGTGAAATCGATTACGACTCATCTCAAGGATTCGGGAATTTAATGGAATTTGCAAATGGAATAGTGGACGCCAAGAATATCGAAGAAATCGACGATACAAAATTGGACCGGCTTTTCAAAACCCAACAGGATTGGCTGCCATTTATTTATTTTTACGACCAAACTTCTACGACCGAAGAAGACTTCTCTGCATTGGAACATTTGTCGATCGACACTATCGGCAAAGGGAAAATCTTTAAGTCAAATTCTAAAAGCCTCGCGAAACAATTCAAAGTACAGCAGTTTCCGAGTCTTTATGCAGTAGCGGGATTGAACCATGATCACCCGATCCAGTATCCAGCAAATACCCCCAGTGACATGCGTAATCACCGACAATTAGCGGCATGGGTCACACAAACTTGGCTTTCTTTAGCGCCTCAACTGACACCCGCAAATGCGCGCGACATCCTGACTTATGCACAATACATTGCGGTGGCGATAGTTAATCCCGGCAATAAGTATGAGACCCAGGAGGCGATCAGGGAAATGAAGGCGGCTGCAGTTCAGTTTCTGGACCAAACCCAGGTGGACCGCAGCCAAAAGCTGCAGCAACGGCGTCTGGAAAAACAAGCACGCATAGACGCGGCATTAGCGTCCAACGATGCCAAAGCAGTTCAAAAGGCCAAAGAAGAGATGGTGGTAATTGAAGATCCTCCAAAGGTCGGGTTTGCATTTATTGACGGTATAACCTATTCAGAATGGATTCAATCTACTTTTGGAAATGATTACGTCAACCAATTTCCCCGGGCCGTGATTGCCAGCCAACGAGCATCTACCTATTGGCAATCAGTGGCTGACAATAGCCAACCTTTGCCTGTATCTAGCCAAGAGCTTGTGCGCGCATTAGACCTGGTGGTTCATAATAGTAACGCCCTACCTGCCAGGGTTCTCTACACAGGTCCACTAAGCTATATCTGGCTGCTGCGTCAAACGGTGATCGATGAATGGAAGATTTGCCTTATTGTAACAGGACTTGTGTTTGCTTTTGTCTACGGCAAAAAAAGAAGAATAAGAAAACACTCCCATTATTCATCGGCACCTCCATCATTCGGCAAGTTGGACTGAACTCCTCCCCCAACAAACTAGAAGAATGTCAGCCCATCATGTAATGTTTGTTTTTGTTAATTTTTAGTCTTGTGCCCTAGCCAATCATTTCCGGAAATTGCCTGAAATGAGGCGCAATGCAATCTCAGGCCTTCTATGCTCCTGACGTATTGGGATACCCCCTAACCCTCGAGCCCATTTCCACAAAACATATGATTCTTTGTCCTGAAAGAGAATAGTTGATATGCACAAGTTTGATTATATATATATTGTATATCACAATGAAGTGTGGATTATGAATGACAAAGATATAAACTTAGTACTTCTATTTGATAGGTTCAGGTGGTGCTTATCGTGAGGTCAGGACCATATCGGTCCGGGGTGTTTTATGGTTACTTTTTTACAAGTTTGTACATGATTTGTTTTTCCTTCTTCTTTCCATGGAATTTATCTTGGCCCAGGTAAAACCGCAACGCTTCAAAATCGGCGAGATTGCTACTGGAGTTTTCTTTTCCGCATAAAATGACAAAAAATCATGAGATTAATATAACTTTAACCCGGCAGCAGCATGTCGAGAGATTAAGCTCTTTTAAGTTTGATGGCCGCCATCATCAGGGCAAAAAGATAATCCACACACCACCCAGCAATCAATCGAACAAATGGGCACTCCGGGAAAACAGCAAGCAGCCTTAAGCGCCGGACCGTTTCATTTTGGTTCTAGTCGATGGGAGGATCGACAGGGACGCAGCTGGGCGATCCCGATCGGCGCTCTTCCATGCATATGCCGGAGAAGCAAAAATTCAACATCTTTTTTAGGTTCGGGGGTCTTCTGTGCACGAAAAAGTAACGGGTGCATGACCCCAAGAGCGTCCCAACCTCAGTCCCGCACTATACAAGTACCATCCAAATATATATAGAAAATACAATATGTATATATATAATCGGGTATTCGTTGTTCGAAAGGGGGTAATCTCTCATTAAGCGAAATTGGTACCAACCCATTCTTCTCTGGTTTCCCCGACAAGGCATTTTGATTTCCTCCTCATCTCTGTTTTCTCTTCTTGATTTTTTATCTACTGTCGAACATTTTATAATTTTCCTTACTGTTGAGTCTTTAAGCTCGATGGACTAATTCTTTTACTGCACCTCACAGAGTTATTTGCCTTCTCAGCAGAAAACTATAATCTTGTTTTGAGCCCGGAGTGTGGGTCCCCCTCTAACTGCTTATACCTTCGTTTTTTACGTGGCATCGTCATCCTTTGTTGCATTCATTTATTCATTCTTGCCTGTCCTTTCTGTATATTTGAATTGCCCTTCCTCTATTCTTGTTCGGATACTCCTTTGTCCGATACCCTCAGTGTGTGAGTTTGTTTTGCGTTTAATTATCCCTGTGGTGTGATAACGTTTAATATCCTGGAAAAGACGGAAAAAGTCTTAGTTACACTCCAAGTCTCTCTTCCCTCGACCTTATACTTTTTTCTTAATTCTTATTCTCTTTTACGCTTTGAAATCTTTTTTTTTCAAAAACCCTCCTCGTCCATTGTTTGCAACCTGTCGATTAACTTTTATTATGAGCATATCAACCTTGCAGCCAACCTTCTCAGGCTATGTGGCTACAACCCAGGATGCGCTGATTCTGTTTCAAGCTACGATAAGTGGATATTTGCCCCAAGTGACTCGAAGGCCTCATGATCGAGAAAGAGCTGAGCTCATCAAATCTGGCACCGTCTTCATATTCAGTGAACAGGGATCAAACATAAAGAGGTGGACTGATGGAATCGCTTGGTCTCCATCTAGAATACTGGGCAACTTTCTTGTCTATCGCCAGCTGGAAAAACCATTTGCCCCCGGTGAAAAGAAAAGAACCTCAAAGAGAGGCCGAAAAAAACACGCCTCCTTTAGTGATCCTTATCATCACGTCGAAGCGTCCTCTGCTGTCTCTTCTACCTCATCGTCTTCTTCCGCCAATGTTGGCGCGTCTGCAGCTGTCTCGTCCACCCCCAACGCCTCTGAAATTATAGACCCCATCACGGGTACACGCTATCCGGGCTCTTTACCTTTGTCCCATGTCAAGGCTGAGCAAGATGATCAAGGCTTGGAACTCGATGAGGCAGGAAACCCTATAGATAGGAGCAATCTTGCGGCTGAACGCGCTCTGGTGGGTTCTCTGGTTGATTCTTATGGCTTCAAGCCTGACGGCTTAATAAAAAAGACAATGTCGATTCTCCTGAATGGTCAGGCCCATCATCTGGTATCCTATTATCGCCCAGACGATGTGGTAAACCGAGCGTTCCAAAGCCCTTCCAATACACCTGGTCTAAGGGATATCACTATCTCGGACGAACTTATCCGAAGACAAAATTTCCGAGTCCCATTGGAACCAATTAGTTTCGAAGGTCAGAACCATCACCAGATTTCACGTCACACTCATCAAGCCCAACAGCCTAACCAAAATCAAATTCAGCACCACCACCAGCATCAGCAACTTCAGCATCAACATCAGCAACATCAACGGCAGCAGCAACAACAGCATGAGCAGGAATATCAACAACAGCGCCAGCAGACATCTCATCAGCAAGGATATCAGGACTATACATTAATATCCGGTAACTTGAGCAGAGATGCACATCTCGACCTTGGCTATGATATGGATATCTTGGAAGCTCCACATTATAGAAACCAAGGATATGTCAGTGGCTACCGACCATTCGGTACCGCTGGATTGCCTATCCCACAGACACAGTCTCTGCCGCCGCCGTATGCGAGTGCCACCCAATCGCCGGACGCGTATTATCAGCTGCCACCACCACCGTCGTCATATCCATTCAATGCAAGCTCTACGGCCAGTTCCACACCTGCTACCTCATCCTCTCGCCAGGGAAGTATCACAGCCACGCACTCACCTTCGCTGCCGCCGTTAACACAATCTCAGACCTATGCCTATTCGTATGGTCACGAGTACACGAGCTCGTCTGATCCCCGAAAGCTGCCGGACAACATCAGCCATTCGCCGCCTCTACAGCCTCGTCCAACGCAGGGTCAGGATCAGGGCCAGGCATACACGTATGGTTACAATTATCAGCAAATGAACTGGCAATAGAGTCCGGATATCATGTACTATTTATTTTTTCCTTTCCATTGAACTTTGCAGATGTGTAATATCGTTGTAGTTTAAAAAGCTTTCTTGTACTATGTCCATCCAATTGCAACCAACTAGCAAGTAGCTACTAAATTCGACCGATGCTGACGGTTAACCATTAACGGCTGTAGGTGCCGCAATGATTTGTGCGGCTTTGGTTGTTCACGTGAACGATCTGGCCGAGGCCCATTATAAATAATTAATATTCTGTCAGCCGTTAATTATTCTGTCTTTTCGTTTCGATTTGGTATGAATCTTGTCGTTCTCGCATCATCTAGCAGAATGCAACATGGTCACGCATGCACTTTAAAGTTTAGGCGTTAAGCAGCGAATCCGCCGGTGATTTAGCTGTTTTATGCGTCCTAAATCACTTGTGTTCATATGCGATTTTAAGCGAGAATCTGCTGCAGTGCAGCTGCACGACAAGAGGCAGGGTAATATTGTGCTCCGGGCAACCCGCATTACTCGGGGATTACCCGGGGTCCAGCATAAAATCGTGCGGCTTGCAGAACTCAGTACCGAGCAGCACATGACATTGGGATTAGGGCTGTTACCGTTGTCGTGTGAGTCTGTGCGGGACGAGTATCCGAATGTGGACTCACTTGTGTGGCTTATATTCGGTGATGCGAGTCGCAACTGTCGTGATATAGTGGCGACTGTGCTTGAACGGGGCGACAAGGTATACTATGTCACTGACACAGGTGCTGCTGGAGGGTCGCCGGGGCCAGAGAGTCATGATAGGTTGGTTGAAGTGAGGCGGAATGATTTTTCTGCGTCGTCCATAGCCTCGCTGGTCGAGGAGTGCCGTGTGCGGTATGACCAGATTGACGTTGTATTATACTGGATCAACAAGTTTGATTCTGCACGATTTGACAAGGTCATAATGCAAGGAGAGTATGTCTCTCCTCCATCACCAGCCTCTTCACTTACAGATGAGCTGATGCGGGTTTTCAACATCATCCACCACACATTACCAGTACTCCGCACCTGTCCTGGCACTAAATCGGGCAAGAAGATCATTGCTTTGTCGTCTTCAATGGCGTTTCTGGGCGTGCCTGGTCATGCTCAGCATAGTGCCAATCAATGGGGTATTGAGGGACTCATGGAATGTTTAAATTTCGAAGTCCAAGACTTTAACATCAAAACCATCATTCTAGATGGCGGACTGGCCGATGCAGATGCATTTGAAGCAGATATCGGGGATCTTCTATGGGATCTGGGCCATTGTCTGGAACCACCCATACGAATGGCATATACTCCTAATGCAAATCGAGCACTTCGTGATAAATTGCGATCCACAGTAGAAGATATTGAAGATTGGAGATTTCTTTTCAATGAAAACTCATAATAAACTTATTTTTTTGTAACTATATACCCAACTCTAATATCTTGGATGCTCATCAACATCACTTTGAGTTGAATTCCAATTCTTCAATATTGAATGTGTGACGTAAGCCCGGTTACCCGGGGGACCATTTAAGAACTGGCCTGTGCAGGGACTCAAAAAATTCAACGTTGGGAGATGGTGGTCACAAACAAAACAAGTCACTAACTTGCAGAGAGCGCAGTATCGCCATTTTTTTTCACCTTCAGTCTTTTTTGCAACTGTTTTAGTGATAATAATCCCGGATTATTCATCCCCGACGCAATTCTTAAGTTTGTGTGGGTTAACCAGAGTGGTTATTGGATTGATTGACGTTTACGGACAAGAGAATATCTCGGATAAAACAACAAAGTTACGATTTGGAAAGAGATATTATCGAATTGCGTCTTTGAAGAAGGAATCTCCTTTAATGTATTAGTAATTTGAAGAACGGGTTTATCAAGCGAGAATAAAACATATTGAAAGAAGGTCAAAAAAAGAATGAGTTATCCACCTCAAAGAATGATGGCTCAACCGGGTCATCGGCTTAATGAATTACTTGACGCGATAAAACAGGAGTTTGAATCCGTTAATAATGAAGCTTCGGTATATCGAATGCATAAAGATGAATTTGATCATAAGTGTAAGTGTTTATCATTGATTAGTGATGATTGGTCCCTCATTTTAACATATGATAGTGGTGAGCCAACAAACTACCGAAATGCAACAAATAAGACAATCGATATTCGAATTGGATCTGGCCCATCGTAAAATGAAGGAATCTTATGAAGATGAAATCGCAAGATTGAAACGCGAACTCGAGGCCAGAGGCGGACCTGTCGCCCGTCATTCTATTCCTCAACCTCCTCCTTCTCAACAACAACAACAGCAGCAGCAGCAGCAACAACAACAAGCACAACAAGCACAGCAGGCACAACAAGTACAACAGGCACAACAGGCACAGCAGGCACAACAAGTACAACAAGCCCAACAGGCCCAACATGCTCAACAACAACAGCAACAACAACAGGCACAACAGGTGGCTGCTATCCAAGGAGGAAGCCAACCTCCGTCGTTGGGCCATTCATCGTCCAACGTGTTTGGAGGAATCATGTCTGGAAGTGGGGGACTAGAACCTCCTCAACAATCGGGATACCAGGGATATAACGGTTACCAAGCGGGCTCAACACCTCAACCAGGGTCAGCGGCAACCGCCAACAGTACCGCTCCTCCAACAACAGTAGCACCAGCACAAGGGACTCCTTCTGTAGGCCCAGCAGGCTCAACAGGAGGAGCCGTGCCTCTATCAACATCCGTTACGGGACCTGGCGGTACGCAGCCGGTTTCACCTGGTACCAAACGTGAGCCGGGTGGATCACCGAGCATTAACAACGCTGTGACAGCTGGTAGTGGAGCAACAGGTAATGCCGCCACTAGCAATGGCGTGCAGACGGCTCAACAGCTGGGTAACAATCTTGGCGATCTGGACATTGAAAAGGTGCCAGCAGAATTCAAAAAACAAAAAGATGACTGGTTTGTACTATATAATGAGAGGGCGCCTCGGCTGTTAGACGTTGACATGGTTCAGTCTCTTGAGCACCATTCAGTGGTATGCTGTGTTCGATTTTCAGCCGATGGCAAGTACATTGCCACGGGATGCAACCGCAGTGCACAAATCTTTGACGTGCAGACCGGGAATTTGATTTGCCGGCTTCAGGACGACTCGGTTGACCGGGATGGGGACTTGTATATTCGGTCTGTGTGTTTTTCACCGGATGGCAAGTATCTTGCGACAGGGGCCGAAGATAAGCAGATCCGAGTGTGGGACATCAAGAACCGCACCATTCGGTTCTTATTTAGAGGACACGAGCAAGATATTTATTCACTAGACTTTTCAAGAAATGGCCGACATATTGCCAGTGGTAGTGGGGATCGAACGGTGCGGATGTGGGATATGGAGACTGGTCAATGTATTTTAACTCTCAGCATCGAGGACGGTGTCACCACCGTGGCCATCTCACCCGACGGCCGGTATGTGGCTGCCGGCAGCCTTGACAAGACTGTGCGGGTGTGGGATACTTCCACCGGTTTCCTTGTCGAGCGTCTGGAGATTCCTGATGGCCACAAGGACTCTGTCTACAGCGTAGCGTTTACGCCCAACGGCAAGGATTTAGTATCTGGGTCTCTGGACAAGACCATCAAGTTGTGGGAGTTACAGGCGCCTCGGGGCATCCAATCCACTCATAAAGGAGGGGTTTGTGTCAAGACCTTCTCAGGCCACAAGGACTTCGTGCTATCGGTAGCTTCCACTCCCGATTCACAATGGATTTTGTCTGGATCCAAGGATCGAGGAGTACAATTCTGGGACCCACGCACTGCACAAGTGCAATTGATGCTTCAAGGTCACAAAAACAGTGTCATCAGCGTGGCTCCATCGCCCACAGGCGGACTTTTTGCGACCGGCAGTGGAGACTGCCGAGCCAGGATATGGAGATACTTCCCAGTCGTGCGCCAGTGAGAGGGCGGAAGTGTTTTTTTTTGTTTTTCGTGTGACCTTTTCTTCTTTTTCTGTTTTAGCTATACTTTTTTCTACGTTTGTTTTGGATTTCTTTTAATTTGATAACTTAAACATCTCTATTCCATTGATGGACCATGCAAGATCTCCATCGAGAACATGCCGAGATTGCCGGCATTCGTTGCACGGCGCTGGAAACTCGCTGACGTGGCATTAAGCCTATATTCCTGCAGGCTCGTAAGCGGGGAAACCCTCTAGGTGCGGACTCCGGGGGGTCCCGTGTAAATTTCTTGTGCAGCAGTGTTACGGCACCATCGGGAGCAGCGGCGTAACTACGAGAATAGGACTTGTAACTATGAGCACGGGAATTGTCATGGTAACCACCAGGGTTAGGGGAAACTTTAGGTCAAATTCTAGTTTCTTTTGGAATTTTGCTTTTTCACGAACCCACACATTTTTTTTTGATCAAAAAGCAACCTTTGCAAAATATTCGCGAAAAGCAAAAAAATACCCTATTGAAAAGCCTAACTATCAGGTTTGGGAGGCCACGAAGGTTAGAGTATAAGGAGACAAATCTTAATCGAGATTATCGAGAGGGGGTTTTATCGGTAGGCGTTTGAAAGTGTGGAATTGCATTTGGGAGGCGAAATAAGGGGTGTGATTAAGGAGGATTGATTGTTGTTTGTGACCAATCAGGTGTCTGGGATCCTTGAATAAGTGTTTAAACAACGACAAAGACATTAAATCCATCAATATTTCCGTATTTGATGGTAAGAATTGAAGGATTAAAGCGGATTTATTATTAAAAAGTGTGTTTTATTGCATTCTAACAAGGTAAGTAAGTGATGATAAGCATTTAATGATGTTGGAATGGGTATATTAGGTAATCTTGATCGAATCTTATGGATAAAGATAAGATAAGAAATAACCGTTAATGCACTCTGACGATCATTATTATATTGATAATGGATTTATTAACAAGAAAAGCAAGCGTCTAACCTTTCAGTTAAGTTTGACAGTGATTTTGAGTGTTTTGCTTTCTTATTCGTTGGGAACGTGGAAGAAAAAATAAAAACCTTTTTCTTTCCACCACACATAAACAAAAAACAAATTCCAGTCGTTTGTTTTGGTGGTGAGTTTAAATGTTGAATCCTCAATATCAACTTCAACCTCAGCAAGCTGGTCAACAGACCGGTCAACAACCTCAACAACAACAAGCTGGTGGTGGTGTTGTTGGTGGAGGTGGTGGTGCCGGTACCACTGCTGGAGGTTCAGGTGGTGCGGGTGGATATGGAAGACCTGTTTATCAATGGGGTAGTCATCTTCAACCCATGAATGCAAGACAACCTCCATATTTGTCTTATCATCCCGGGGTAGAACAATCTCCACAACCCCCTCAACAAACAACACAACATCTCAATTATCAATATCAAGCATCTGCTCAACAACCAAGACAATCATGGCAAACAACCGCCCAACAACAACAACAACAACAACCTCAGCAACAACAAACATCCCAACAAACCCAGCAACAACCGTCGTATATGTTCCCGGACGCTTCGTACCAATCCATGTACGAAAGCTCTGCCGTGCCGGCCAGAACCGCCAGTAACGCTGCAGCCACAACCAACCCAAACTCCCGACAATCAAGTCTAAACGCTTTGAACGCATATGGTGGTTACAACGCTTTGGGACTGGGTGCCGACGCCCTCCAATCTGGTACCGGCTCAGCATCCCATTATAGTACTCAGCAATACTATGCAGCGGCTGCAGCCGCCACTACTGCCGGCCCCAGCCAGCCTTCGCAATTGTCCGGTGCAACGGCTGCTGGAAACAGCTATTACACGAATCAGCTGCCTTTGCCTCCACCTCCACGACATCCACATCCTTTGACTCTACAACCACAGCTTCATTCAGCCGTTCCCGGTCACCATGACGGGTATCTGGATGAGCTGTCCAAAAGACACTTGGAACAGCAGCGCCAACAACATCAACAGAGCCCGCTACAACAACAGCAGCAGCAACAACAACAACAGCAGCAGCAGCAACAACAACATCATCATCAGCAGCAGCAGCAGCAGTTGCAGCAACAACAGTTGCAATACCAGCAGGCTCAGATGCAGCAGCAGCAGCAGCAACAACATCAGGCAGCAGCGGCTGCAGCCGCTGCTAGCGGGCCACAGAAGATGAGTGTCTCGGCTGCAGTAGAGGAAGAATCAAAGTCAAAGAAGCGGAAAACCTCACGAAGAGTGACAAGGAAGACTGAGGAGCAAGAGCCCTTGACATCTGCTCAACAGCAACAGCCACCGCAGCGACAGGCTACTCAACCTATGGTACAGGCTATGCAGCTTCAACAGCAACAGCAACAGCAACAGCAACAGCAGCAGCAGCAGCAACAACAACAACAACAACAGCAGCAACAGCGACCGATGGAGGAATTGGAAGACGAGGCTAAACCCATCATTGGTGCTACAGAAGTGGACCATCTGATGCTTATCATCCAGGCACAGGCGAAGCATGCTGAAAAAGTATCAAAAGGTGAACTTGCTGAACCGTTAAAGTTTGACGAAGAAACCAAGTTCCTGCCGTCGCGAGGGTCATTGAATGGCGGAGTGGGTAAGCGGTCGTCAGAGACTGTGCTTAAGTATCAGTGCAAGTTTCCTGATTGTCACAAGTCATTTAGTCAAAAGACACACTTGGACATTCATGGTAGGTCGCATACCGGCGAGCGTCCATACAAGTGCGACTTTCCTGGATGCGGCAAACACTTTTCACAGCGGGGAAACCTGCGCACGCATAAGCGGTCGCATACAGGCGACAAACCCTATGCGTGTGAAGTATGCGGCAAGCAGTTTGCGCAGCGAGGAAACTTTAGAGCGCATAAGCTGATACACGAAAACCATCGACCGTACGTGTGTAAGTTGGATCGATGTAACAAGACATTCACGCAGCTAGGAAACCTCAAGGCGCACCAGAACAAGTTCCATTCCGACACGGTGGCGAACCTCACAAGCCGGTTCAAGTACTTTACTGTTGCCAACATGGACATGATCCCGGCAGAGGATCTGGAGCTATTCAAGTACTTTGCGGACCTGTACAAGAACTCGAACCGTGGTATCAAGGGCCGGGGTAAGAATGGCAAGGTTGTTCGTGACCCGGATGCTATCAAGGCTGCCCAACAGCTCCGCAGTCCTGTGCCTAGTGTGTCTTCGACGGTGGTGGCAATGCCCCACTCGGTAAGCCCCAACGAGGGTGGGCCCACTTCCAAGATGCCAGTGCCTGTTCAACAACAGGTGCCAGGATCCCAGCAGGTACCCCAGGCGGGTGCATCGCATGGCCAGCAGCAGCACCCGGGGCCCGCTTACCAGTATCCGATTCAGCAGACACAGATGCTTGGACAGAACTTATTCCCCGGCGACCGAGACCAGTCACTGCAATTCCCGCTGGGCTACTAAGCACAAATTAATGTACTTTCGTTTATATCTTGTTTTTTTAAGGTGTTATATACATTCATGTCAATTCGTATCGCATTTGTTCATAGACGATAAACGTGATGCAGGTGCCCGGCACCACCCTTAGCAGATTAGCGGCCAGGCCCTTATAGAAGCCATGGATGCCTTCTAGCCGGTATACCTTGGTCACCACGTCGCGCGACGACAGGTACAGGTGTCGTGAGTTGTACATCTGCAAGCGTGCGCGCACCACCTGGTATGGATACAATGCCACCGTCGCCAGCGACTTGGACACCGCCGAGATGCTCAGGAACTCCACCGCCGAGGGTCGGCCTTCACGGTCGCCGCTTTCGCGCAGTCCTGTAGTAGTATAATTACGGCGTAGAGCTTCATAGATGCTAAACTGGATGGAGGACTGCACTATGCCAAACAAGCCCGGCACGAAGCCCCGCCAGAGGCCCTTGGGTCCATCTTCGGCCAGGATCCTGCGGACCCCAGCGAGCATGTTCTTGTATGCTCCGGGGTCTCTAGCTGATGTAGAGAGCATTCGGGTCTTTAGCACCCATAGAGGGTTAGTCAGCAGGCTTGTGAGTGTCCCTGCTGTGAGGGCGCTCAGTGTGTAAGAGTTGTTTGTCAGGGTCGTCAATTTACGGTAAAGCATGAAGTAGACACCCCATGACACGGTATTGCCTAGCATATTGGGTCCTAGGCCTCTATAGAGTTCGCGGATGCGAGGACCATTACCAGCCCCATTTACGATTTGTTTGATGAGCCTTGGAAGTGCACCCACTCCATGCTGTTGTGTCTGATAATCTACCTGGAGCCGGACTTTCAGCAGGTCCAAAGGTTGCATCACCAGCGTGGTAACGGCACCGGCCGTGAATCCAGATATGAATTCCACGCTGCTCATATACTTGATCCCAAAATGTGTGTAAGACGCTAAGTTCTCCACAACCGCTTTTCAGAACCACGTTAAATATATGGAGAAAAGAGATTATTTTATCATTATATATATATACAAACGTATGATAACTAGGGTGAGGGCAATGGTGATAGAAGTCTAAACCTGTTAGAGAAAATCCACCAACCGTATCTATAAACATGAACATACTTAATCAAACTAGGTCGAGGAACACTTTGAGTCCATCCTGTATTACAAGTTAGTTAGATATTCCAATCTCAAAAACTAGTTACCAGAAATATATACCGAGATAGATGATGAATGGAATCCACCCGTAATGAACAGCCACTCGGCCCACATCCAACAACCTGGCAACACGCTCCTTCATTCATTAGCAACTACAAAGATCAAAAACATAAACATCTTAAACCTACTCTTGACTCTTCTGATAAACTGAAGTACATTGATGTTTGTTAACAAAATGGAATTTTTTACGTGTGCGGAGTTGGCGGTATATGAGAATAAATGTCACATGACGAAAATCAACTTTTGACTCGAACAAGCCAGATGTAAAGTCCAGCGCTAAAGAAATCACAGTCAAACATGCCAAATTAGTTTAGTTCTAATGTACTTGGCTAAGGAATAGAGAAAGTGGCTTTCAGTTGACTGACAATCGAGGGATCCTGCGCCCCAGTGAGTGCTACTTCGTCTCAACCAGAAATAGACCCGTTCGATCTCTAAAACAAGCATGTCATGAACGAATGTAGTTCTCTGCAAAGGCATTAAATGCCTTCACGTAGTAGCTTCTATAAAGACATCTAGTCTATAGTAAGACGCAATTAGGCAATCCAACCTCAGATGAGCTCTTTACTCTTTACTGTGTAACTCGATGGAGTCTCAATCTAACATGGAAGTAACTATGAATACCTGCTGAGGAGTAACTATAGTGTAGTATGTAAGGGAAGAGAAAACCTCATCAAGTAGAAACACCTTTGAATGGGTGAATGGGTTTTATAGATGTACCAGCATTTTCTTGAGACAGAGTTTTACTGGCCTTTATTGTATGCTTGGAGGATCCAGGTCAATGATCTCGCTCATAAGTTGTGAGAAGTTCTCGGGCACGACTGCCTTGTCTAGTTTGTTGAATTGGGTGTGGAATTTGCGTATAAGTGCACGCGCGTAGCCCTTGTGCCACCAATTGACCCATTGACTGGTGTTCTCGGTGGAGGTTGCTTTGGAAAGCAGAGAAAGCGTCTCGACGTAGAGCTCAGTCTCATTCTCGTCATTTTCCACTAGTATATACTCTGTGAGAGTTTCCCAGCCACAGCTGGAGATGAGAAGCTCGTCGTTGTTGAATATGGTTCGTAACACAGTGAGTTTGGTCACAATACCCTCTCGTACAAAGTTCCGTAGAACCCAAAGGCCAACAAACAGCTGCTGACTCCAGAAGTCAAGCACACTCGCAACGACTATAGATTCGTCATCACCGCCATCCTGACTAAGGTTGGATTTGAGAATATCGGCGGTACGACCCACCCATGTTGTGGAGTGCGACAATGAACGCTTTCCGAGGAAACAGGTCGTAGAAACGAGAATATCAAGCAGCTTCTTGGAAAGGTCGGCGGCCGCACCTCCTACACTCTCACTGGTGACCTTGTCTCTGATCTCACTCACTGCAGTCTCAATGTCGGCATTTTCACGCAGAGCAGCAACCAGCCTCTGTACGCTCTCAAAGTATGTGCTGCCGGGCTCGAGGTACTTGAACGTGGGCTCGTCCGAAGCCTGCGCAGGAATAACATCGTCAAACTCCGGGGGAAGCGTGCCCTTGACACGCTCCACATAACTAAGTCTCAGCTCCTTCAGAACAAGCTGGGAAATAAATAGCCGTTTGGGGTGGAACACATCCTTCTCGTCCAGAAACGGAGCCCATTCCTGCCATTTCCACGTAAAGCCGAAATTGCTCAGATGGTGCGAGAACCACGATAGCAGCCGGTAAAACACCTCCACATCGAACTTATCAAGATGCTGATACATGAATCGGATTGCGCGCCCGAATACTGGCGCAATTGCCTGTGGAGCCATGATGCAAGCCTCAATAAGAATCGTGTGGTAATATACAGGTCTGTGAAGAGCTTCGGGGAGCCTAAAGATGTGCTCGAGAATAGCTTCAAGAGCCACATCTTCGACTTTCAAAGTCGATTGTCCCTCCTCGAGTGCCTCCAATCGCTCCATCGAAATACCAGGCTCTGCAAACGTCCCACTCTTGAAAAACAGGTCCAGCGTAATAAGCTGTCGCGTCACTTCCTTGCGATTGAAGTCCATGGCACCGATAATATCCGTGGCCATGTCACGGGTCAGAGCAGACTCGTACGATTGCACGTCCGGCACCGTGGTGAGCACAGGCCCTGGAAGGTACACCTGAAAGGCAAGACGTGGATAACGGTAAATGGTACGGCGGTCCAACACATCCAGCTGAGGGATATTTACGGCTGGAAACGAATGTCGTTTGGCTTCCTGTGCAGAAGTCACATGCTTTGCAATCGACGCAAAGTTGAAGAGAGTCTCTATGACCCAGCCATTCGCGCTCACTTTCTCCACAGCAGCACGTACGAGCGACACATATTCCTGGACCTCATAAGGCCGTTCTTCAGTGCTCACAAACGGCGATACAATCTTCTCCGACTCACGGTGCACGATTTCAAACTTTTTGCTTCGCTCAAGTACCTGGGTTGCCTGTTCTTTCGAGCCGTAGACTGCGTAGTATGGCAGAGCAAGCAGAACAGATACGAATAGCTCTTGAGCTACAGGCACTGCCTGGCTCGGCACCGTGGTTTGAGCATTGATTGCAGCGTCGAGCAGTCCTAGTAGGAGATTGGTAATTCCTTGAAGGTCTACGATTGGTGCTAGAACAACCAGAAACCGAGTAAACAACTTCAGTTTTGTCCATTCGCCCGCGTCCACGTACTCCTGGATCTTGCTGTGGACAAACTCTACAGTCACCTGACCCATGGTCTCATTCTTGCCATTTGCAATCTGAAAGACCCCGCCAAGGAGAGGGATCTTGTGCGGTTGTTCCACAATTCTACTCTGTCAGACTCACACTCGTCCAGATCCGTCACTCCAACAATACTTACACTGCGGTTAATGTCTGCAGTACTCCATTACGGATTTCATCCGTGTCAATGCCAGCCAATCCCTCACCCAGGTGAAATATACTCGAAGAAACCTTATATCGAGACTTATAAACACTAGTCAGAATATAAACTTCCAAAAAAACAAGCCAGTACATCAACCTACCGGTTCACCAAGCTCGACGACTTGACGACGTAGTCGAGACAGAATCTGTTCATGCGTAGTCAGCCGTGGACGCCGATGATCGTCATCATTTTCTACATATTCTGAGTTACAACCAAATCACAGAATCACTCCGAAAATACACTCTCATACCTCTTCGTCGCTTGCCAATGGTCTGTTCGGGCATCCTATATATATTTTATTATGTTTTCTATTGTTCTTCTTCCAAAATGAACTTTCTAAAAGGTGTGTAAATCGTATACCGGACATATCTACAGTTCAAACTTCAGCGGCACTAACGCCAGTGAAGGCCATGTTGAGCAATTGCATGGAGGCTCCTGAGGCTCCTCGGGGCGATAGTTGCCGGTAGAGGGTGAGGCAGTCGTCTTGGACTATTCTGGCTGCTAGAGCTTCTATACCTTTTGCGTCGAGTGCAGGCAATAGGTCCGTAACGTAGGTGCGTAGTTTAGTGGATCGCGAGTGCCGGACCTTGTATGGGTCGGCGCTACTGTAGAAGCGAGCTGTTAGTCGAATGCCGGTGGGCAACCCGAGCCATTGCACATCATCAATCAGGTCCATCTGGGTCTGACTGAGTAATGAGCTTGTCAGCTTGACCAACTCCTGTCTTATATGAGTTGCCGTATAGACCTGGCCCTTTTTATATGTATCTTCAATCGACACTTGAGTAGGAACTTGTGGGGCATCACTAATAGGAACAGTATCCTTACCATGCAGTAGATCCCACAAGTAAGCCGTCTTGGTGGGACCAGCTATATTTTCAAGGAGTTTATAGCCCTCAGAATTGGTTCGTAGCTGTTCGACCGTGATTGGAGACGGGGATGACAGAGCATCTTGAAGAGAGTGCTTGATCACTGATCCGAACCCAGGGATCTTACCCACCGGCAATGGATCAAGATATTCCTGATTCAAATGGGGCAACAGCACACTCAGGCCGTTTGGTTTGTTCAAGGAGCATACCATCTTGGCCAACGTTCTATTTTCGGCCACTCCTATCGAGCATTTGTAACCCATCTGTAAATCCATTCTCTCCATGACATGGTTGGCGACATGAGCACCTATGTAAAACTTGAAATTTTCCGGCTCTGCACAGAAGGATGGGAAATCATTGTTACCAGCAACAATAAGACCCGGTACTGCGAAGAAGAAATCATCACATATAAATGAGGAGTCAGGATCTGAAGGGGATAATACCAATTCCACCCCTTCAGCAGCTTCATCGTCGACAACGTCTGCGCTAAGCGGTCCCAGGAGATTATAATTGTAATCCACACAATCCGAGATATCTATCCGGAGTTCCTCCAGTCCGAGACGTTCGACGGGCATTCCGGGGAACAGATCTCTTACAAATTGCCATAATCGTTTACCTTCGTGTCGGTACTTGACCAGAGATTCGCCGTTTACAAGACGGATATCGGGAAATTTGCGCACAGCATCTGCGACAGAGCCCAATTTCTTCAATCCCAAGGCTCGAGCAGGATATGACAGAGTGGCGATGCAATTCTTTTGATATACGATAAAGGGTGTTTCTTCAGTCAAAGTATGGTCATGGTGGCGTTCCACTGCACAATAGAAAGCATCTAGATCAATGGAGATAGCAACCGTCATGCATCTGAAATATTAGCTAATCATATAAATAAATAACAAAAGATAAATAAAATGGCCAAAAAACCTTCAAACTGCCCAGGTCGAGGGAATTTGTCACGAAGTTGGGATTTGAGGAGGTTGGGTTTTTGGGCGGATTCTCCCACACAAATGAGTTTCAAAGAAAGCCATAAAAACATCACTCCGCCTCTCCTTTTTGAATTGTTTTGTAGCAAAGGAGTGGACAGAAGTATAATAAGAAGGTTAGAATGGCATCTAGAAAGAAGTCCATGTTAAAGGTTATAATCCTTGGAGATTCCGGAGTAGGGAAAACATCATTAATGTAAGTGATTAAAAAGAATATTATGGTTGGTGGTATCAATGATGATGTTAATTGATAGGCAACAATATGTCAACAACAAGTTTTCTACACAATATAAAGCTACTATTGGAGCGGATTTCCTAACTAAGGAATTATATGTTGATGATCGACGGGTTGTGATGCAAATTTGGGATACGGCCGGTCAAGAACGATTCCAATCTTTAGGAGTAGCGTTTTATAGAGGCGCGGATTGTTGTGTATTAATGTTTGATGTTAATAATGTCAAATCGTTTGATGCACTTGGGGCTTGGATGGATGAATTTTTGGTTCAAGCAAATACAAATGACCCAAGTAATTTCCCATTTGTGGTGATTGGTAATAAAATCGATATTGAAGATTCAAAACGAACAGTCACCTCCAAACGGGCCCAACAATGGTGTACGGAACATGGAAATCTACCATATTTCGAAACAAGTGCTAAAGAAGCCACTGGGGTTGAACAAGCTTTTGAAGTGATTGGACGAAATGCTCTTCAACAAGACGATGCTCATGACTTCAACCAAGAATATTCAGATGCTATCAATATTAATCTGGATTCTGATAATTCCGGATGTAATTGTTGAATTGGAATATCTCTCCCTTTGCCTTGCCTTGCCTTGAATTGACTTGTAATAATGCTTTTAGTTTTCGTTTAATGTCGTTTTATTAGTTCCGGCCGTCCATACGGATCAACGGAGGTTTTAACCCCCCCACCAAATCAAGTAATATAAATACTCCATGATTTCCCCGGACATATTGCCGGTCTTGACATTTGATTGTTTTTTTGGGGTGGGATAGAATTTCTTCCACCAATTATTAGAGTTACAGTGAGAAATTACTTATAAAGTAACGTTACAGGTTTTCTTTCGACATTAAATTTTGTTTTCTCGGTTACAATTACGACATTTTTTAAATCTATCGGTGAAGGTGATTTTATATATATCAATTCACCACGGTTTTTAATTTTATTTTCAATCAATTGAATCCCGATTATATATAAGATGGTTGTTCTTGAATCCCATACTGTATTGGCTAGAAATACTCCAAAGGCGTTTTATGAGTAAGTTAATTTAACCCATGGATGGGTTTGACCCCCGCCGGACCCATATACTAACGAGGGGTTGAAAAATTGTAGAAAACATCCTTCTAAAACCCATTTGAAGGATTTACAACATTATCATGATCTATATAATCAATCCATTGAAGACCCAGAAACGTTTTTTGGGAATTTGGCCCATGAATTGCTAAGCTGGGATCGTGACTTTGATACCGTCAAATCCGGTGGTTTCGAACATGGAGATGCTGCTTGGTTTCTGGAAGGAAAATTGAATGCCTCCTATAATTGCGTGGATAGACATGCTTTCAAAACCCCCGATAAACCTGCTATCATCTTCGAAGCTGATGAACCAAATGACTCCCGAATCGTGTCATATGGAGAACTGCTCAGAGAAGTGTCCAAAGTGGCTGCCGTTCTACATTCATTCGGTGTCCGTAAAGGCGATACAGTCGCGATCTATCTACCCATGATCCCTGAGGCAATCATCGCTTTATTGGCAGTCGCGCGTCTCGGTGCAATCCATTCCGTCATTTTCGCCGGCTTCTCGTCGGGATCATTGCGAGACAGAGTAAAGGATGCAAACAGTAAGGTCGTCATCACCTCCGATGAAGGCCGAAGAGGAGGAAAGACAGTCTACACTAAGAAAATCGTCGACGAAGGCTTGAAAGGTACTGACTCGGTCGAACGGGTCCTCGTGTTCAAACGTACCGGTAACGAGATCCCTTGGACCGAGGGCAGAGACGCGTGGTGGCACGAGGAAATCGCCAAGCAACGCCCCTTCCTGGCCCCAGTGCCCGTGAACAGTGAAGACCCACTCTTCCTACTCTACACCTCGGGGTCCACGGGATCGCCTAAGGGCGTGGTGCACTCCACCGGTGGTTACCTCCTCGGAGCAGCCGCAACCACCAAATACGTGTTCGACATCCACCCCAACGATATCCTCTTCACAGCCGGCGATGTGGGCTGGATCACCGGCCACACGTATGCACTCTACGGACCTCTGCTACTGGGCGCAACCACCGTCATCTTTGAAGGAACCCCGGCCTATCCGAACCTGTCGCGATATTGGCAAATCGTCGAAAAGTACAAGGTGACACAGTTCTACGTAGCCCCAACGGCACTGAGACTGCTAAAGAGAGGTGGCGAGGACTACATCAATGGCCACGACTTGTCATCGCTCCGAACGCTGGGGTCAGTGGGCGAGCCCATCGCCGCCGAGATCTGGGAATGGTACCACGAACATATTGGAAAGTTCGAATGTCATATCTCCGATACCTACTGGCAAACAGAGACCGGATCCCATATCATAGCACCATTGGCCGGAATCACACCCATGAAACCCGGAAGTGCCTCGCTGCCATTCTTTGGTATCGATCTCGTCATCATCGATCCCGTCACCGGTGCCGAGTTAAAGGGTAATGATGTCGAGGGTGTGTTGGCAATTAGAAGCCCTTGGCCCTCAATGGCCCGATCCGTATGGGGAGCCCACCAGCGGTTCTTGGATACCTACCTTAAGCCATACCCTGGATACTATTTCACAGGCGACGGTGCGGCACGAGACCATGAGGGCTTCTACTGGATTAGAGGCCGAGTCGACGATGTCGTCAACGTGTCTGGGCATAGACTGTCGACTGCCGAGATCGAGGCGGCACTGATCGAACACCATTCGGTAGGAGAATCGGCGGTGGTTGGTATTAACGACGAGCTGACGGGTCAGGCAGTGGTTGCATTTGTATCACTAAAGGGCGACTTTGTATCGTCACAGGAGCTCAAGAAAGAGCTCATTCTGCAGGTGCGCAAGGAGATTGGACCCTTTGCCGCACCCAAGTCTGTATTATTTGTCAAGGACTTGCCCAAGACTCGATCCGGTAAGATTATGAGACGGATTCTGCGCAAGATCCTTTCTGGAGAACAAGATTCTCTAGGTGACACGTCGACTCTAAGTGAGCCTGCGGTTGTAAACGATATTATCACTGCTTGTAACGAGCAGTTTTTCAGATAGATTCTTTAGATTATAATCATTATATACCCTAATACAAGTTTTATCATGGATGTCTTGAAGTGCATACTACCGTATATCATCCATACTTCTCTAATACAAGGGTCTTTTATTATGGACACGGACATTTTGGAGCTCTTTAGAAGGCGTTAATGTTATCCATATCGTCTTTTTGTGAGGCATAAGTATATTTCTACTTGTCATGCGTTTAAAGATTTTTCAAGTCACAGATTCCAATAAACCTTCTCCAGTAGTAATCTATCGAGATGTAAATTTGTTTCTACGGCTACTACCTCTGCAACAGGGGACCAAACGAATCAAATTCTGGGAGTCAACGTGATTCCAATTAACATCATAACTATATAGTACATTAACTAACCTTTTTAATCAGTATTTATTCTCTTTCATGGCGTGTACGAGTGTCTCCAGGGTTATTACGCCCATAGCGTCTGTTGGATCTTAGAGAGATTCCAATAAATATCTCGAAGTGCTTATCATACGACATTCACCTACGATTCCAATAATAGAATAGTTCTCTTTCAAGGGGTATATGTTATTGTAAGTGGTGGTGTATAACTCACACCACATCTAAGTCAACTTTATTCTGCTGCTTATACCTACGAAATGAGTTAGTATATAAAGATCTATTTCCCATATAACATGTTAGTTTAGTTCTTTAACAAGATATATTTCGATTTAGGCATTGACGATGGCGTAACATCAGACCACCTTAAGGTATCTGAACAGATTAAAGAGCCCTGAGGCGAGATCCTTCCTGACAGTTTTATTGGAAGCTGTAAAGCATAACCGTGGAAGATGGATTTGGAGGAATGTATCCCTGTAGGACTACCGTCAACAGCGTTGGAATATTTCAAAACTGGCCAAGTCCCGAAAGTCAAGGATTAGAATGAGCATTCTCAGTTTTGGAGAAAGTTATCAAGCAATCTGCGGATGATAAATTCCGAGTTCAAATCAAGAAAGGAGGATCACGGAGAGATTGCAAATAATGCTGAGTGACCAGGTAGCAAAACTGGAAATTCCAGATATCGGGTGGAAAATGATCAGGGCCCCAATCTGTTATCAAGACTCTTATGGTAAAGAACTCGTATTTAATTGTAACAATAAGGAAAGAAACCAGAGAATAATAATGCGAATAGCTGATATATCAGAACTTAGTTCTGCCACAGTGCCAATGCCATTGCCAAAATGCCATATTTGCCATAAGCCATAACTTAGCCATGATAACTAGAACTAGTAGACTAAGTCACAATAGCCATTTTCGGTCGCCCTTGAAATCGTCCTTCACCATCTCAATGTTACGTGAATCCTTGACTATCCAATCATGATTCATGATCAACCTCCTCCCCAATTTCAGTCTTTATCGATTTATCATTATTATGTGGCTGCCTCTTCTAGTGCATTAGCACAGTCCCACTTGCGTCGTCAGAAGAGTCATGCATTGGTCATTCGGACTCATTCCCTACCCTTGTTTGTTTTTCTTGGTCTTGGTTTTCATCCTGAAAACCCTGATCTTCATTATATGATCTATCTTCATTCCTCTCTCGACTTCATGATCATGGCTGCTTCAAGAACCCTGTATTCGGATCTTTGATTTTAAAGCATGGTTTCATTATCAATATCCTTATTATTTTCCATTCTATTAGTTCCTCAGATTCTTCAGAATAATCGGTTTTTGAATATACATTCTTGTCTATAAATTACTACTCCAGTAATCAACGGTGATTTTGCAAGTAAGTGGAAGCTCGCTTTCTCACGATGCTTATTAAATACTTGAGGCAAGCTCTGCGTTTGGAACTATAATAGGTGATCCTATGACAGTCAATACCAGCTCATTAGACATCAGTGTTCAAAGGATTTACCGGTGTTATGTAAACACTTAGTAAGCTCCCATTCAATTAAATATTTGGTTGAGGTTAGGGTTGGCTATTAGTAGACGATAGTCGTGATGTTATGCAGGACCCTTTGACTTGCATTAAGCGCTGACCTGCACTAACGAACAAATTAAGAATTGAGCTCAAAGTCTGTCACAAGATGCCGTCTAACGAAGCTGTGCCTTCCCATTGGAAATACATTAGTATTGCTATTAAATGTGCTCCCGGTTTGAGAGCTGATATCACAGTAGCACTTCATAATGCTTTTCGAAATTTAAGGTTTAATTCTTTGGAATCTGCTTTCGCCGGTTTTTTACTTAATGTCAACGCGCCAGGAAATCCCGGTGACATTATTGCAAAGCTGCTTGGCAAGACCAAACTTTCCAAGGCGAAACATATTATTCGGTTCTGCAGAGAGCTTGCAGAGCCCTGGCCCATCACCGGTGACGAGAGAGTGCTTTTCCGCCGTCCTCTGATGCCCTATCCAACCGCTTTCGAGGATGCCGATGAAGTGCTGGCCGAGCTAGAGGGCGTTGAGGCATTTGTGTTTGTGTTAGCTTTCAACCCGGCTGTGAGCAATACTATTAACTCGGTAGTTGCGACTTATGCTCCAGCAGCACAAAGGACTCACTATGAATGCGTTGTGGACTGGGAAAGTTCGAAAATTTGGAGAAAAGAGGATTTGATAGATGACGCTCAGAATAATATTGACCAACTTATTTTGCGGTTCATCAAGAGGACGCCGAGGCTGGATTACTATCGTGTACTGAGAACTGTACTTAATAGACAGTTCTTTGACCCTGAAGATCAGCCATTTACTACTTCCTGTGAAGCTGATTCCCGCGATTTTATGGTCGAAAAAGTTTTAAAGCTAATTGCTCTTCTGCTTAAACATATCTTGAAACCTGACCGTCCGTTTATGAGGACAGAAGTGACCGCTGTGGCCTTTGATGAGAGAACCAGAGTTGACTGTGTATATCAATTGCAAAAGGACGGTATTGAGGATCTCTTTATCCTATGCCCGGTTGAAATGAAAAAAGGTGAAAGTCGATGTGTGGAGGCTCTTGAAGATATCATTGTGCACCGTTCAGCTCCTGATTATGATAAAATGTGCTTAGATCAGCCATCTGATGAAACCCGTCCAACGGATACTATGAAGAAAAATGGATTTCAAATGTCGAGACAGATCATTAAGCAATGCATGTGCTGTCGTACTCCTTATTTTATGATTTCTGATGCTTCCGAGCTTGCGATAGGTGAGCTAGATGGGACTGCTCACCGAGCACAAGCACCAAACTCTACATATTTCTTTAAGGCACCGCTGAAGCTTTTTCGAGTACCTCAAGATTGCCAGGACTTCACCTCTTTCTCAGTCATATTATACATCTTACTGAAGTCCTCAATAAACAATGGAGCATCACTGATGAAAGGCTTCGCGATTTCTATGCGGACCGATAGTACTTTCATCAAGTGCAGGTTCATAAGCGCTGCCCGAACGAGAACTGGGCCGTCTGGACTTGGGAATGTAAGCGTCATTGCTCAAGATCCGGTTCCTTCTGATTCGTCGCAAGGCAGGACACATCAAGTGGGCATGAGGCGCTGGTCGCAGGTCGTAACTGTCGATTCTTATAAATGGTTTCAAAGGGCCGAGGATTTATCTGGTTATGTGTATGGAAACCACGATCCGGAGGTTCGGATGCCAAGCGATTCTCTTCCACCTGAGACTAGCGACAAGAGTTCTGCGAATCGGAATTGTCTACGTGTTGATGCGGTAACAGTCCCCTATAATGGGGAAAGCTGCAGTGACAGCGACGACTCGTCTTCTAACAATTCTGCAGTCTCAGAAGACGTCTACTCCTTGCGAGATTCGACTACCGCTTATTCCACGCTGAGGAGTGACCCTGGAATCGAGAAATGGGACCGCACCTTATTTCCTGTTGGTTCTGGTAGTTTTCTGCTGAGATTTCCCGCCATGTGCTTGAAAGTATTTGTCAGAGAACTTTTTGACACAGACTTTGATGACTGCGAGGTTCCTATTGGCTTTGAAGATGAAATTGCGCGCTATGAGTGGGAGGCCTACGAAAAGCTCAAAGAGATCCAAGGGTTATATGTTCCCTATGTCTTCCAATACGGTCTTTTGCTAGATCTTGATCCCGACCCAGCAAATGGTATTGGATACACCGGGCCCTTCATTTTAATGGAGGACCTAGGCTCTGTATCACCAGATCCAGCAGATCACAGTCACTATCAGATGGCGGTGGAAGCCCTAGACGCTATCCACAGGCGGGGAGTTGTGCACGGCGATGTGAAGCTGAGCAATATGCGTTTGAAGGACGGACGAGTATATTTTATTGATTTTGCTGATTTGTCTCTGGGACAGGAGTGCAGCTCGAGATCCGATAATGCCGACCTAGAAGAAGCTTTTCTGGTCGCGGGAAACGATTAATTGTCGATCTCGATCTCTAGCTTACATAGCAAGTATAGGAATACCTTTAAATTATGAATAAAATTTTAGATTGTGTGAGAGAATATTCGATCCGGACTGCCAGGGACTTCTCTCTGAAGCCATTGTCCATCGGGTGATGCGAGGTCTACTCTATAGCGAGCTCAAGTGCCGATATGTGCAGATTCTGACTGTGTTCTCTTCATGAGATTAAGTATAGTAGTTTAGAGAGAAGAGAAGCGGCGAACAAGTGTTTGTGCTTGTGAAATCCTATTAGCTCGATTTTGATAGGATAAGTTGGTATCATCAGACCACCTTAAACTTAAAGGTATTTAAACATAACGTATACGTTATATATATATATCTAGAGCTTATAGAATGATTTGGAAAATATTTATGAAATGAAATTTCAATTAATGAATCTTTGAAAAGTAAAAAGATTAAATCTAATAAAATATTTCTATAATATAAAACCCTTTTTTTATATCAAATCTGGTGCAAATGCATTGGTTGAAAAAGCTCCTTATCTTATCTATTTAGTGTTTCTTTTAGCCCGCAACATTGCAGGCGTGGTTGCCGACAACACCAGATTTGATTGATTTTAACCAACCATTAAAGTTGTTAAAAAAGATTGATTCTTTTTGATTTGGGTTAAAAAGAGTATTATGAGTGAGGATAATAATCATCATAATCAGGGTATATCTGGTCAAAGTTATAATTCCATTGATATCCCCACTATAACAAGAAGGAGGTTATCGGGGGCATGGGATACTGTAACCCCTGGAGTGGTCAATTCCATTGAACATTTTGCCTCATCATTTTCTCGAGCACAGTCATTTTTGGCCATTGAGACTCCTCAGGAACTTTCTCGTGCTCGGTCCTTTTTCGTAGATAATAGTCCTCGAACGGTTTCAGAAATCGACTTTGGATCTTCTGCCGTGGAAGATGAGGAGGAATCATCGGCGTTTCTCGAAGATTCTTATGCTGATTTGACGTCATTGTTGAGTCATAATAAGTCCTTCAGGAGTCGGCGGCGATCCAGCTATACAGTGGTCCCTCCAGATGGGATTCTGATCTTGCAAGAGACTGAGGCAGTCACTGGTACCGATGTTGATCCCATTATCGTCCGTAAGGTCGAAAACGAAAATGGTGTCATCACCACCGTGGTGGTGGGTCAATCATCTGCTCCTCAAACAATCTTTAATAGTGTTAATGTCCTGATAGGCGTTGGATTACTGTCGTTACCGTTGGGGTTCAAATACGCTGGTTGGGCGGTGGGTATGATCATTCTTACTATCTGTGCTCTGGCGACATTCTACTCGGCAAATCTATTGTCTAAATGCCTCGATACTGATAATACAATCGTCACGTATGCCGATATCGCCTATGCAGCGTTCGGCCACCGGGCTCGTATCCTGGTATCGGTTCTGTTTACTCTGGAACTCATGGGTGCATGTGTGTCGCTGGTGGTGCTATTTGCCGATTCACTTAATGCATTATTCCCAGGTATCTCGAAGCTGTCATTCAAACTAATTAGCTTCCTGGTCCTGACTCCTCCATGCTTTCTGCCGTTGAGAATCCTTAGCTTCTCCAGTGTGTTGGGAATCTTGTCTACTTTCGGTCTGGTATTGATTGTGCTTTTCGACGGCTTCTACAAACGTGATAGTCCTGGATCACTGTTGAATCCCATGGAGACATGGGTATGGCCTCGCACATGGACAACGGTTCCTCTATCAATAGGAATTTTCATGTCTCCATGGGGAGGACACGCTGTGTTTCCAAACATCTATCGTGATATGCGACACCCTCAAAAATACAAGAAATGTCTTGTCACCATCTACGAAATCACCTTTCTGGTGGACGTTTCGATGGGAATTCTAGGCTTTCTAATGTTTGGTGAACTCATTTCCGACGAGGTCACCAAGAACATTCTTGTCAGCGACGGTTATCCCTCATCACTAGGCTATGTTATTACACTTCTGATCGCCGTAATCCCCTTGGCGAAGATCCCTCTTAATGCAAGACCCATAATAAGCACCCTGGACGTTCTATTGGGTCTGAACGGGCCGGCTGCTGCGTGGAAGGACATGGTCAAGGCCATTGTGCCTCCAATCGTTGTATTAAGCTTTGTGGCCCTATCAATCGCGTTTCCCGACTTTGACCGGATCATTGCCTTTGTAGGAAGTCTATTATGTGTGACGATCTGCCTGATCTTGCCGATAATGTTCTATTTGAAGCTCTTCAAAGGCAAAATCTCCCGATTCGAATTAGCAGCAGACTACTGGCTATTAGGCATATTCACCCTCGTGGCAATTATAGGAACACTCGCTAGTATCTATCCTCCAGTCTGAAAATTCACGCATCTTTTACATGTATCATATATAATGTGTTTAATTAATATCCAGAACAATCAGACTAAACACCAAAACAACCGAAATATGAACATTTCATCTGTTCAATAGACGTCGGTGAGCACCGTGAGCGAGTTCGAAGCTTCACGTAAAACGGTGAAATAGATCATATTTAGTCCAGACAACCATTTTACAAACTAAATAATAGTATCTCTAAGTATTAGTATGAAAGGAAAGTCTTAAGCCGGTAATTAAGTTCGGCTGTTGACGTTAAAACGGTGCCGAGACTTTTAGCCGACGACGAAAAACCCCGCCGTTAAACTTGCAAAGATGGCGATGAGCCGGATCACAGACCATATATTTGTTGGTTCATATTTTGCTTTATCGGACCAGAAGGCGCTTAAAGCGAATAATGTGACTCATATTATATCTCTTGTCACCGGTAGCGTGGAAGCCGAGCATGTAGCGAGTTTTAAGCATTTGCATATTCAGATCGACGATGTGGAGGATGAGAACATCATGAAGTTATTTGCTGAGACAAATGCCTTTATTCAAGAGGCTGTATCACAAGATAGTAGTGTATTGGTCCATTGTATGGCCGGTGTATCGCGCTCAGTGACTGTGACGGCTGCTTATCTGATGAAGGACCGGAATCTGACCCCGCAACAGGCGATTGAGCTTATCAAACTTAAGCGTAGTATAGCACGTCCAAACGAGTCATTCCGAGAACAGTTAGAGATCTACTATCAATGTGGGTTCGAGGTCTCCGAGTCCAAGGCGCTGTATAGACAATGGACTCTAGCAAGACAGGGCGACGAGGTTCATGGCACCGGCCAAGCACCCAATCCAGAAACAGTCACATACACGTCCGAAGACCTAACGACCAGTAATAACCCCTCCTCCTCATCCATCGAAGCCTCTTGCAGACAGCTACTGCCTGCTCTTCTGCAAGTACTGCGGATCACAGGAATTAGCTGGGAATCGTTTCGATTGGTACTGAGCTTCCCGCCCGACTCCGAGCATATCCTCGACCTAGATGAATCTCCTCTCGCTTTGTACACTGCAAGAGTACGTGATGCAGGTGTACAAGCCAGCCGGCTACCATCCTTCACGCTGAGGCGCGTGGATGTGGACTCGAGAGAGTCTGATATCCCCGTGAGCACGAATGCGCTATTCTCGCGCGACGGCCCGTCGTCACAGCTTAGATGCAAGAAGTGCCGGACCCCTCTGGCACTGTCAGACGCATTTATTATCCATGAACCAAAGGAACAGCTAAACAACAGCACCAGTAACTACGCTCCTCGCAACGGCATGTCACTCGCAGCTGCGCTCGCGCCAACTTGCATGCAGTACTTCGTAGAACCGGTGCTATGGATGAAGCCGGAGCTCGAAAAGGGCCACCTGGAGGGCAAACTGGCATGCCCGAAGTGCAGCGCAAAGCTCGGCTCGTACCACTGGCAAGGAGGAAAGTGCAGCTGCGGACGATGGGTCACGCCAGCAATAGAGATTCAACGGGCCAGAGTGGACGAGGTTCCCATAAGACGTAGTAGGACTGCATTATGATATATATATATATTCTGTATTGATTTCTGGTTTATGATACTCTTTGTTTACAAGTAATTGTTGGTTGCGAGCCAGCTGTGCAGATTGGCAGATTCCCGGTCCACCCACAAATACCTCTCCTTCACCATGTCCAAAGCTTGTGCCAGCGACATCTCATAGCCCTTGGTGTCCTTATCGGCAAAAAAGCTGCTGATATCATCGTAGTGCGCCTTGCTTACAAAACGTGACACCGTCACTTTCACCACGCGGTCAAGTACAATCATGTTACTAGAGAACTTGTTGTAGATCTCGTCCCAGTTGAGTTTCAAGTGCTCCCACATTTGAGCTCGAGAAGCCGCGCTGAAGGATAGTATAGAGAAAAGAGTGTGCACATCCTGCTGAGGCACAACTGCCGACAACGTCAGATCCAAGCTGCGCTTAATGAAAGCCTCATCCGTCACACGGCCCAGAGCAGACACGGCAATCTCCCGGCCATCGACAGTAGAAGGATTGAGCACCTCCTCGTAGACGGTTTTGTAAGCACTTTCAAGCGTGGCGCCAGTAGAGTGCTTGAGAGTAGTGTTGAGTATAGCACGCCTCAAACTGGGGTGGAAGTGCCGTTTGCTCTTATCGCTCTGCCATTTGAAGAATCGCACTTGGGCCTCCTCCACAACACTAGGTAGACCAAGTGATCCGGCAATACCAATCACAAGCACCCGTAGTCTGTTGAGATTGTATTCTTCTCCGTCATCCTCCCATCCTAGCCTGTTGATTACTGGGCTAACAAGCTCTACTGTGAACTTGTCGAGAGCACTGGTAACGGCTGCATCTTCACTCCATGCCTGGCGCACGTATCCGAGCTCGGTGAGAATGGCAACCCATACAAAGTAATCGGTTTCATTCCTGAGCGCTTTCAAAAACGCAAGCAGACCCGTCGTAGACCCTAGACCAGATGCAGCAGTTGACCCTGCATCCGATACAAGACCGATCTTGTCCTTGGTAGAAAGCTTGTCGAGCGACTCACCAAACTTGGCGAGCCGTTCACCAGAGTAATTGACTCTGTACACTCCGGCATGATCCTTGTTGATTTTGAAGTAACCGTTGGCCAATCCCGGGATGGTGACCTCTCGAGTATGTAAGGTCGTGGAGGAATCGACATTGGCAGCATCCAGATTTAGTGGTACCCACCAGATAGTCTCGTCCTCGGCGGGCTTGACGTCATTTGTTCGCAGGTATCTGCTCTGAGAGATTGTCACATCGCCGTTGCTGCTTTCATTGACATGGAGCAGAGGAAAGCCGATCTTCAGAGTCCAGTCAGACATGACTTTCTCAACTTCAAGAGAGGTTACCTCCGAAATGCCTCGCCACAGATCGACGGTTCGAGCATTGCCGTAAGCGTGTTTCTTCAGGTACTTCGAGACGCCCTTGAGGAACGTTTCGACACCCAAGTGAGTGCTCAGCATGCGAATGACTGATGCACCCTTGAGATACGAGATCTGATCAAAGATCTGGTCGATTTCTGCACCCGAGCGTACCGGCACTTCAATGGGATGCGAGCCACGCAACGCATCGAGATTCAAAGCTCCTTGCAGACCCTCCGACACAAACTGGGTGAAAACGTCCCATTTAGGATGAAGATGGTCGACTGCATACCAGCCGACCCAGGTTGCAAAGCCTTCATTGAGCCACAGCTCGTTCCACCAGTCCATGGTGACCAGATCGCCGAACCATTGGTGGGCAAGCTCGTGTGCAACCACATATACAACCCGAAATCGGTAGGCAGTGTCACTTGTTTCAGGGTCAAACAGAACGGCCGTAGTTCTATAAGTAATCAGACCCCAATTCTCCATTGCTCCATGCGAGAATTCATGAGCAGCCAGCAGGTCACATTTCGGCAGCATATAATCAATTTCAAATACTTCCGAAAAGTAATCGATAATCTTGACTGCGCTTTCCAAAGCCAGACGGCCTTGTTCGACCAAACCCTTGGTAGTATAAACTCTGACGGGCACTTTTTTACCTTCGTATGAACGTTCGGTGAAGGCCTCAATGTATTCAAAGTCCCCGACGGCCCAAGCGAGCAGGTAAGTGCTCATGATGGGGGTTGTTTCAAACGACACGATTTTGGTTCCTCTGGAGCTATCGCCCGACTTCTTTCCATCTTGCGAGGTTTTGCTGGATTTGACAGGCATATTACTAAGAGCAGTCCAATGTTCAGGAACGGCAATCTTTACATCGAAAGTAGCCTTCAAATTAGGCTCATCTGCACAAGGAAACGCCCTGCGTGCATCGGTTGATTCGAACTGGGTTGAAAGCATCACTGAATCCTTATCATTTTCATCCTTATACAGAGAACGATAGAATCCCGCCATATTATCCTGAATCTTTGCAGTATAATTGACCGTGACACGGATCTTGGTTGCTCCACTAGGAATACTTTGAGCCAACTTCAACGTCACAACCTCGGTTTTGGAATCATAACCAATACCAATGACTTCAATTGAAGATTCAGTCTTGGTATGTTCCACGGTGACAGATGCATTTTTGATCTCAAGACCTCGATAGTTTAGATGAATGGAATCAACCGAACTGTCCAATTGATAGTCAATCACCACAGTTCCTGCAAACGTATACAACGTAACATCGATATCATAGATACTCAAATCATAATGCTGGGGCTTGAGACCCTTGGGTAATATCTCACGATCCGACATGAATAAAAACTACGACTTGTCTGTTCTATAAATGGTTAGTTTGTTTTTACTTGTTGTCGCGGACGCTTAATTAGGTCCATCATCATTTGTTTCAGAACTCCTTTAAGGATTCGACTGATATTGATAAAGAAGCTTTCATAACCCATTGTAATCATAAATATGTCATTAAATCAATTTGATATTGGTGACATTTCCACATAACTATCATCTTCCATGTCGGAGGATCCCAGACCATTATCATTGACTATTGAATCAGGCGGACGAGTAAATGAAGTATTATCTGTAGTAATAAACATTGGAGGAGGTTGAGGGGTATGTGGATGAGAAGGAGGAGGAGGTGGTGGTGCAGCTGTACGTTGAGTATCTGCTTCATAAGCTGGTATTGCGTATTCTTCATCGGCCATGAATCCACCTTGATAAATCCCTTCATCATAACTATCATCATAATCATTATCATCTGCTTCAGGAATCTCTTCATCTAAATCCTGTTCTGGACGTGGGACACTAGCAGCAGTTGCAAGATTCATTTGACCAGCCATTACGGCTGCAACACGAACCTCATCATCATCTTCATCTACCTCCTCCTCCTCATCACTAGCACGAGCAAAGTTCTCTACTCCTTCCAGATCAATGGTTTCACGTTCAAGTTGTTCATCTTCAGGGAATTCGGTGGTATCCACCATTTCATCGGCAGCACGGTCTTGCATTTCACGGTCATTCAATTGATCCAACTTTCCTTGCATCGTCAACGTGAATCCAGCAGGTTTCAGATATTGGTAACCAAACGATTGATATACATATCGGAAATCCAGCCGATCTTCTTCCTCCATTTCTAGAAAGACCGATTCATCACTTTCCGATTGGTTGCCCGACCAAGCTCCAAATAACCATCTATTATACGCTGCTCTACGCGTATCATTGACAAGCCCAAAGCCTGCCATCGAAGACCTTTCTGGTCGTGGTATATTCGACCCGTTTGTCCGTGTAGACCGGATGTTTATGCTGTGTCCATGGATACGATGACCACGAGTTATACTCGTATCAACAGGCCGCACTGACGGTAAATACATGTCACGTTTACAAGGTCTATACAGGGTTGGAATCAATGGATATCGAGGAAGATCAATGTCGTTCGTTCAAGCGGAAGAACGTTGCGGCGGAAAGATGGCTAGACAGATAATTTCGTTCTTCTAATTATTATACAAACATTTACTACTTTATTTACAATGAGACGGGCTCTTCTTCTTCGTTTGTCCCGAATAGCCGATCCCAATGGCCACTTTTGTGTATCATGGCCAGCACTAGAATGGCCGGCAAATGCCATACACTACCCCAGAACAGCTTACGTGCATAGGCATTCCCGGATGAGGTACTGGCATGAGGAGATACTAACGAGCGCTGGACCCGCCAGAACCGGTATGCCAGATATGTGAGCCATGCATTGACGATTGAGGAGTCCACAGCAAACATCCAATCCGTAACGTTGTAGTAGCTAAGACCAATACATAACGGGAACATGGCTAGAGAGTAACGTAGAGCCACTCTTGCATTTAGAGCCGGGTTCGTCCAGGCTGCCATCACATATCCAGCACGGTAATATTCTTCTCGTATACTATGGCTGAGGGAGTTGAAGTGTGGGAATTGCCATGCAAACAATAGTCCTGCTAGGAGCCAAGCACCGGGATCTGATAGAGAACTTGATGCTGCCCAGCCCATAAGGGGAGGAATGGCTCCGACAATGGCACCCACCCATGTATTTGCAATTGATATACGCTTCATGCTGGTGTAGACTCCTGAGTAAAGAAAGATGTTGGTGGCTCCCAGTAATGCCACAGTAGGATTGACTCCAAAGTAAAGTGCAGCAAGACCGATTGTGCCGGACGTGGCGGCAAATGTATATGCCTGGTTAGGGCTCAGCAATCCCCGGACCACGGGCCTTGTTCTAGTTCTAGTCATAAGAGCGTCGTATTCATGTTCGCGTGCCATGTTGATTGCATTGGCCGACCCGGATGTCAACGCAGTTCCAACAGTCAGAAAAAGCAGCTGTGGAAGTGTGGCTGCAGTAGGGGTTAAAGCGTATGATGACATGGCCGATAGAACTATCAATGCCGTCAGACGAGGTTTGGTTAATGCCAGATAAGGTTGGTAAAAGGCGGTTGATTTGACACGAGTTTTGCGTGTTGGTCGGTCCAATGCGTCTGTTTCTGTAGATGATTGGCATGTGAGAGTCTTTGAAGCCACATCTCTGACCAAAGATGATGGCTGCTTCGAAGGCTTGAAGGAAGAAGAGGTTCGTGAACCGCCTCCAAGAAACGAATTTGCAAGAAATTCAAGCTCTTGAGTAGCGACATGATAAGGACGATGACTTTTATGTGGATTAACCGTTATTCTCTTGTGGGAAATGCCATGTCGTGAATCCCAAGCCATACAATTACTGCAAGCGGTACTAAACAATGCTGAACCCTTCTTCGTATTCAACGCATTACGCAGCACTAACGAAGATGCATCTACAAGTCTTGTCGTATAAAGTATAATCATAATGGACTTTTTCTTCTAATTGACCATTGAAACCACTCTGGTTTATAACTGATTCTATCCGGTTCGGTCCAGCGGTTTTTTTTCTAAGTGTAACTTCTCCACTTAAAAATGACCCAACATAACTGTTATACCAAAAAGCGTGTAAAATTTGTTATATTTCGATAATTATTTCTATTTAAAAGAATCCCGGGATACCTGTTATTGCTCTTCCCAGAATGAGACTATAAATTAGTACCAATGTTTTCTAATAAAAATTGTGTGGAGTAACATACCCATGAATATCACTTTGACCTTCGTCTATAAGAAAGATAAGTTAGTTAGTAAAAACACACAATATGTTAGATAGCCAAAAACTTACAGGTTTGAACGACCCAAAGGTTTTGAGCTATTCGTCCTATATGATATTCATCACTGGTAGCATTACCACCAAATACCTCCATCAAACTATCATACAACCATTAGTCCTTGGATCAGAAAGTCAAACCAGAAGATTGACGTTATACTTACGTTCTAGCTCCAACAAGAGCACGATCACAATTGTGTCTTTTAATCACACTTATCATCTCTGGAGGACAATCTCCTGCATCTTTTAGACGACCGACTTGTACACAGGCCAATTGACCATAGGCAATATCCGTCAAAACATCGGCAAATTTCTTTTGAATGAGTTGATATTTGGCAAGAGGATTGTTATTGAATTGTTTTCGATCCAAGGAATATGTTCGACTAAGATTCAATGCTTCTTCCAATGCACCGATAGTACCCCATGCAATCCCGTAGCGAGCACTATTGAGACATGTGAAAGGACCTTTAAGACCTTTGATTTCGGGAAAAATGTTCTCTTTGGGGACCTCAACCTCATCCATATGAATCATTCCAGTGATACTGGCCCGCAGACCGATTTTGTTCTTGATAGCAGGTGTGGAAAGTCCAGTGACCTTGGATCGTTCGACCAGAAAGCCCCGGATCTCCCCGTTCAATTTACCCCATACCACCAGCAAATCGGCAATTGGCGAGTTTGTAATCCAATTCTTAGCTCCCGAAAGAAGATATACACCTTCCTTGCTAGGATGGGGCCTTGCCACGGTTTCCATCGACGCGGGATCAGAGCCATGGTTCGGTTCTGTAAGCCCAAAACAACCAATCATTTCGCCAGTGGCCAGTTTCGGTAGAAACCGCTCCTTCTGTTCCTCGGTACCAAACTCGTTGATGGGATGCATTACAAGAGATGATTGAACACTCATGGCAGACCTATATCCGGAATCTACCCGTTCCACCTCTCGTGCAATCAACCCATAAGCGACCGACGATACTCCGGAACACCCATATCCATCGATGGTGGCTCCTAATAGTCCGATCTCGCCCATTTCTCGAAGAATATTCTTATCAAAATCCTCATTCCGATACGCATCCAATACCCGAGGATACAACCGTTCCTGACAATACTCATTGGCGACCTTCGATATGGCTATCTCATCCTCGGTAAGTACACTCTCTAGTCGGAACGGATCCTGCCAATCGAATTGAGCTGCTCGGTTTAAAGCTACCTTGGCTGAAAACGACCGAGACACGTTCTTAACCCCGATTCTACGTATATTTCTACCCAATCCAACCAACATCTTGAATACTTAAAGGTGTTTTTTTAACTTTGCACTTCCCCGCGTTCTTATATATGGACCCGCGGCTAATGTGGCATGTGGACAAAAAGGGAATATCTATCCGAGAGATGCCCCTCGGCAAATCCCGCTCCCACCCAAGAGTTTCGCTTAGAGGTGCCTTTAGGAGGCTCGTACTGGTTGGGAGCGGGATTCGCCGACAATTCGCCGTTGGCGGGGGCACTAAAGATTAGATCGATCAGATAACAACTAATTGGGAACAGAGAGCAGATTGTCCAAAAATGCTCTCTCGGAATGCGGCAGTAATTTGCTCGTGAGAAAATTGGATGCGCGACGATCCAGAATATGTGCGTATTCGCACCACAAGGCCCATCGTTATATAATATATAAATACTCAGGCTTTTAGGGATATTTCTCGCCTGGAGAATTAGAGTTTTATTGGCAAATTATGGTTGGTGGTCCCATTCAAACTCAGTTGGGGGTTGTATACAACTGTAGTGATATCAACTCAGCGCACTTTCTCGCCGGTCAGACTGCTTCTAGTACGTTATGGCCTTGGACTCGCAGTGGTCGATATGGCAATTATGTCATTTTTTTCTTTGTCGTTGTTATCTTCACCCGAATGGTGTATCGTATAATCAACTTGATGGCGGACAGAATGTATAGACGGACTCAAACTGTATTATATGTTCCTCTCAAGTCCCGGTTCGTGGCATTCTGTCGATATGTGGGATACCGTCGATTGTCATATGAAATCTGTGGACCTCTGGGTTTCCCCACTTCTGTCGGCGTGCTGCTGCTATTGGCATCGGGCCTCATCACCATGTGTGTATTTGCATTCGGACCTCGAGTCTGGTATAGAGCCTGTGTTGGGTTTGGCTCCCCTCCAATCGGTAATCGGACTGGAGTACTCGCCAACGCCTTGACACCTTTTATCTACGCATTCGGCGGTAAGATCAATATTATTACCGGTTTAACGGGTGTTAGCTACGAGAAGCTAAATGTATTTCATCGAGCGGTTGCTTGGTATTCATTCTTGTTTTCCATTATTCATACTATACCGTTCTTCTACGCATATGCCCGAGAAGGCGGCACCAAAATGCTACATGCAGAATATTACGGCGAGGAGAATGGCCTGGTGCTTCAGAACGGAGTAGGCGCATTGGTGCTGCTGTTCATTCTATGTTTCTTGTCATTGCAGTTCATTCGTCAAAGATATTATGAAGTGTTTTTACATCTTCACTGGCCCGTGGCCGTTGGCTACTTGGGAGTCCTGTCGTGGCACTCGGGAGGATCTCTTCAATCATGGACCTTTTTGTGGCTCAGCTTGGCAGTGCTTCTCAGCGGATGGGTCTACAGATACCTGTACAAAACAAATTACCTCAAGATTGATGGCAACTGGTATCACACTGATGCTGCCGTTCTGTCGACGTTCGAGGACCCCGCCACAGAAATCACAATCTTCAGCAAACAGATCCACAAATGGAAACCGGGCCAACACATGTTCGTGAGATTTCCCACCATCCAGGCAGTCGGCAATCACCCGTTTTCACTTGCAGGCATTCCTGAGCCCGATTACCAAAGCGGCTTCACCAGGATTAAGATGATTGCTCGTCCACATAACGGTTTCACCAAGACTCTTTACGAACAAGCTCTTCAGAAGAAGGAATCAGGCCTCAATGTGCTTTTGGATGGGCCCTACGGTGGCATTGAGCGTGACTTGGACTCGTTCACAGATGTCTACCTGGTTGCCAGTGGGTCGGGATCTACGGCCATAATCCCGTTCTTGTTGGACTTGGCCAACAAGCAGAAGGCCAATCTTTTGGGTGCCACACGTCATATCAGACTTCTTTGGATTATTCGAAAGAGAGCTGCTTTTGAGTGGTTTAGAAAGGATATTGCTGAGGCTCTGGAAGCCCTGCCAAAAGACATGGTTGAGATTGTTGTGCATGTCACTCAGCCTCAAGATGAAGAGATTCTCAAATATGAGGAGGACAACGTTTTGTCGGCAGTCAAGTTTAAGACTGGTCGACCAAATGTCGCTACAGTCATCAGTGCTTGGGGTCAGGATCTTGGCCAACGATCTGTTGTGATCACATCTGGGGTTGGTCAGATCAATTGCATTGTATCGAATTCGGTGGCTATTCTTCAGAAGTCTGTATTATTGGGTAAAAAGACTGTTACAGGGGAGGCTGTGGAGGAGATTTATCTTCACACAGAGATGTTTGGCTGGTAGATTATATGTTTTGTAATGAATTAGATTAGATGGATTACCATTCTAATGTGAGATTGATTTTCCGTTTCGGGCGTCTGATCGGTATTAATCGTAGAACGGCTATTCGATTGTTGAAGCGATTGACGCGAGATATGGCATTATTCATCCATACAACATTACTTTGTACGCTAATTGGAACGAATCTTTGGTACATTTTGTGTGTCAATTTGGAAGCAAAGGCAGCATTATAATCTTGTTGATCAAATCCTCGTCGCCGGTTCCTCAACCCAGATGAACGAGATGGATTCAAATATTGATTGACCCTCGCACCTCTTCGATTTAAAGTAGTTCTTCTACCTGTCAATAACCTGATGAATTGACGTTTCCTGCTTCGACGAGGGATTGGAGGATCAAACATAATCAATACACGGAGTTAAGATTCCGAGACTCTCCGCACTTAGCGAACAAATGTTTAATCTTCTAACCGGCGCAAAAGCGAGGGCAAGCCTACAATCGCCGACTCAAAGCCTTATTTCCAGGTTATGTGCCAGTGTTCTTGTACATGCACTCTTGAGATATCTTTTTCCAAACAGTTATGTGCCATCAGTTGTACTTGTATTAATGATTCTTACATCCTCTAAAGAATATATCACAAAGCTTGTAAGACCAAGGATTGAATTGGAAAGACAGACTTTATTAAACACTGTTGCTGGACTTCAGAACTATAAGAATGATTATTCCAAAGTGTTTAGTACTCGATATCTTTTGTATTGTAAGATGCCACTTCGACATCGCAATCTTGCTGCTGATGCGGGTTACCTCAACCGACTGGAGAGAAATAAAGAATTAGTGTCTGAAAACGATAAATTATTAAGTCAATTGTCGAAATTCATTATGGATAAGCATGGGATCCGGCCGCAGGAATTGAAGTTTGCTGATCCCATCCATCATTCGAAAGTATCCGACTTGCTGGCGCACTTTGTTCGTGACTGGTCAATAGAACGGAAACAAGAAAGAGACCTTTTGTTTGAACCGATTCTGAGCCGCTTGAATAAGGAATTCACCGGAAAGAGAGAACGTATCCGTGTTTTGGTTCCTGGTTCTGGGCTAGGACGAGCTGCCTATGAGATTGCTCGTCTAGGATTCGAGACTGATGCTGTGGAGTATTCAACTCTCATGGATCTCTCCACAAAGTTTCTATTTTCCAGAAATGGCCAAAGATCCACTATTTTCCCCTATATCCATGATTTCTCTCATCAGGTTTCGGGGAATCTCCAACAAAGACCTGTAGTAATCCCGGACACTGATGTCACATGCCCTGACAATTTACATGTACAATACGGGGATTTCACCTTACTAGCTGATACCGCCAAGGAGCAATACGATGCGGTTGTAACATTATTTTTAATTGACACTGCTGAGAATGTGTTTCGCTATCTGGACACTTTGCAACAGGTGCTAAAACCAGGCGGCGTGTGGATCAATTATGGTCCTCTCAAATGGGGTACAGCCCCCCAGGCCGAATTGACGATAGAGGAGCTGGAGAATGTGATCCAAAGCTACGGATGGAAGACGGAAGCGAAATTCCAAGGCGAGAATGATTATACAGGGGATTCTCAGTCATTATGGCAAGGCAAGTACAAGATTCGTGGCTGGATGGCCAGAAGGTGAAGACAAGAAATACTTGACCCTATTTATTTTTATGTTTATTAGTGTTTTATTATTATTATTTCCTGGTTCGAATACCGAATACCACCGTCGTAAGATGACAAGCGCCGGGGCCAAACTTGATGGAACCTAATCTTTGCGCACCAGGGTCCGACGAACTACATGCCGGATAGTAGATTGGCTATTACCCTCATTTGCGCGAAAAAAACTGCCAGGATGTGTCTCAAAACCCAGAATCGTACGTTGCCTGAAACCTCGTCCAGAATAACCGCCAGTACGCTCCGCGTTAATTGCCGGACGACGGAAGGTTGCCCGTCTAAACATTCTTCGAACTTTCGCATGCCGACGACGTCGGAAAGGATGAATCAATGGAATCATAAATCTCTTTTATGGCAAGTGAGTGGTTTGCAATTGTCGTTTAAAAATTCAAGCTCGATCGATATATATACATCGCCAGACCGTCACGTGATACCGGGATAACTTCTGAATATTACTGCGCTCAGCATTAATAGGTTTTACTGAGAGTATTATTTTAATATTGAAACATTAACGGAGGACTTAACTGGATGGTGAATAACGCCATTGGTGATTGGTTGTTGAACTGACGTTAGGAAAGACGGGCGACATTCTATTAGATATTGAAGTTATACAAGACTACAAGTTTCAGAAAGAGGCTTGCTGAGAAGCTAGCTCTACAAGAGTTCATGCTCGATGCAATGATTCAGCTGGGGATTCGGATTTCACAGATGCCAAGAGCACGGCTGATATAGAGATTAAATTTCTTGAAACGTTTAGTGAGTACTGATTGTGCACGTCGTAATACCCTACTTAGTCCGGGCGGCCGATACTCGAATCGATAACCGCTTCTAAAAGAGAAGATATCCAGTTACTGAGAGTAGTATATTACTCGAATTAAGAGGTTTCCATGTTACCGCAAAGGCTGCTAAAATAATAGAATAAAATAAAATAAGTAAGACATTATCTAATCTCGTTAATTTTGGAATCTAAGTATTGTTTCCAGCGCTGCAAGCATTCTTTGTATGCCTCCTTCCGTTCATTGGGGTTGATAGTCTTGAGTTGCACCTGGAACAAAGCACTGACCGGACGGTGGTCAGAGACTCTTACCAGATGAGATTGGTATTTCAGCGGCATGACTCTCGAGCCACCCCGATAAAATACTCGATCACACCATGCTGGTACACGCTTCTTTTCACTCGAGTCGTAGTTATCGGTGCCAACATCCAGCTTGTAAGTCGGTGGGAAGTCTATATGTGACTCCTGGAATGCTCTCAGT
This sequence comes from Diddensiella santjacobensis, assembly GCA_030574215.1. Taxonomy (NCBI): domain Eukaryota; kingdom Fungi; phylum Ascomycota; class Dipodascomycetes; order Dipodascales; family Trichomonascaceae; genus Diddensiella; species Diddensiella santjacobensis. The sequence goes on from JAJMEO010000013.1 coordinate 159,297, forward strand.
CGTAGACCAGGATTTTTCTTGAGTTGAATACAGAGCTGATCATTCTCAAGTAGTTTATCGAAATCCTTGTCCTGAATGTGTTTCATGGCCACAGGTCGTGCCATGTTGATTCTATAGTTCATATCGCCAGAGAAAAAGCATATCTCGTGATCCAAAATCATAGTTCCGTCCCCTCCATTTACAAATATACCTTTGCCGGTATACTTCGTGTTCTCTTTTTCATCCAGAAACTGCGTCTCGACAATGGTTTCAATGTCCTTGTTCCGCTGCAGCGCATTCGACTGACCTGCAGCCAAATGGCAATTCACGAAACACAGTGAACTATCATCCACCATCATTCGCACAACAAGACCACCTTTGTTCCCATGCAGTCCCCCAAGCCCTGTTTTCACAGCAGACGACTCAATACCTCGCAAACGCGACTCCATTGATCTTCTAAGGAAAACGCACGTGAATAGTCCCACCATGTTATTTGAATGAACGAGAGCATACCCTTCGTTTGGAAGAGTCTCCAAGAGGGCCTGCGACAGTTTGTCTTGCCAGGCTTTATACTGATGGGATATATGCGCGTTAACCACCACCTTTACCTCCTGCTGTTTCTTCTTGCTACGGGAAAACATGGTCTTTGCAGTGACAGATCTGTTGTCCAGCTCCACCAATTCCTGGAATCCGAACACAATGATATCAGGAACGTGCCCCGCACCATTCTGAGTCAAAACATTTTGAAGAAAAGCACTGTTCACCTTATCGTTATCGAGATCGGTAGGTTTCGCCGCACCCGCGTTCCATGTGACGACCTGAACCTTCATATCTCGGAACGAACAGAAAGACTCATCGTGCTCATGCATGTCTCGTTCTATCCAGTCATGTTTCAGAAGACCATCCCAAAGTTTTACTGTAGAGTCTGTGATACTGAAACTGGCGACAGGAAGAGTTCCAGCAAATGTGGCTGCAGTCTGCTGCAAGCATTGAATTGAGCTTACTGGTCCTTCATGAGCCTTCCATTCTTTGCTGACTTTCCACGGCCACTGGCTAATGTCACAGACGATGATTTTACCATCCTTGAGCCCTAGCCAGAGTAGATCGCCAACGCCATACATCGAACACACCTTATAAATAGATACACTTACATTTTCCACCACAGCCAGCTTGGAGAGCGAGAATACCGTTACAGTGCCGTCATCATGGCCAAAGAAAACGCTATCTGGACTGCTTGGTAAGTATGCCGCGCTAGAAACCTCACCAACTTGTCTCGTGTTATTTGTGTTAGAAGAAGCGCTAGACACAGCGTCCTGGATCGAGATCGGCCTTGGAGTCAGCAGAAATGAGACGTTGCTGGCAGTCGAAGGTTGGTAAACAAACACTTGCTTGTTCTTGCCAACCCATAAATAAGGGCCCACGGTGGCATAAGCCTTGAAACCCGGCGTGACACGATATGTTTTAGGCATGGCTGAGATGTCCGATCCTTCCCAGATACACAATTTGCCATCCTCGCTTAACGTCCACACGGTATCATTCAGAGCACGATGAATGAGCACAATCGGTGACAAGTGTACATTTGCTCGTTTGGTGTCCACTACGCCGGTATCGGCATTGATCTGCCACAGCTGACCCTCCTTTGTGCCTAACCACAAAAGCCTGCCGTCAAGCTGACTATCCTTGGTAGCTGGGAATCCGATAGCGGTGACTCCCTTAGTCTCGGTGTGGTTGAGGGAGAATCGAGTTTGGCCATCCTGTATATCGTAAACCTTAGTGTTTGCAGCACACGAGACACATGCAAATCTTCCGTACACGCCAACCGCTTTAACTTCGCCTTTGGTGGAGGATGTGATTTCATGCAAAGTGCCTTCGAATATAGGCGCTTTACGGTTTGCTTGTGAAGAATCCGGATAGCCGATGCCATTGGTGGGGATATCATTACCGATTTGCAAAGTCTGCGCACCGTCGTCCGAGTCGTAGCCGTCTCCGTCGCCGAGATCCTCTGCACTTGAGGTGTATTGATCCGTCATGACTCCACTAGCAATTATTGGAGAGGGTCGTAGCATGGGGCTATTGGTTCCTGAAACAGGGGCGCTTTCATAAGGTTTCCTGGTAGAAGGTGACGCACTACGTGATGGTCGGGGTGGTAATCTAGGGGCTGCCAGCAGTTGGTCTGCAAATGCCTTTCGAGTATTATTCAGAGCCTCATTATGACCGCTCACTGCGCGTCTCGGAGGAGGAGGGGGTGGTGGAGGAGGGCCCATACCTATGGATAGATTTGGATCACTACCATTTGAAGGTCTTGGAGGCAGCAAAGGGGGTTTATCTTCGATACTTCCAGGAGACGGCGGCATACTTTTTGATTTCTCATCCGTTGAATTATCACGTTGACGAGGAGTAACACTTCTAGGAGGAGGAGGTGGTGGAGGCATCATTGATTGTAATGGGGTTGTTGGTTGATCCGAAGAAGGTTTTTGAATAGGGGTGATTGATCTTGGAGGAGGAGGAATTGGAGGTATGACAGCATTTTGGTCTTGAATAGTAGAAACTTCGGTGATTGAAACGGTTGGTTGAGATTGAACACTTAAAGAGGAAGAAAGTCGAGCTGGTTTTGGAGCAATTGGAGGAGGATGAGGTTTCTTAGATACAACATCTTCAGAAGAAGAAGCATATTTTGGGTCGGAAGAAACAGATGCCGATCGGAAACCGGGTCTTGGAGCTGGAGATACAGACCCAGAAGATGACAACTCCTCCCATTTTGACCGAGAATCCAATACAGATGGTAATGAAGAATGATCAGTTGACGACATGATTAAATCAATGGTCAAAACCTCATATAATCGTGTAAATCAAAACCCTCCTTTCAGTTTAATCCAGAAATCCTTCACAATCAATAAATATATAAATAAACCCTTCTAGAATATCTTTTGTTTGAACCAAAGTCCGGCCCATGCATAACGTTAAGGGCCTATAATAATATATTTTTGACTGCGCGATGGAAACGGCCCGGCCCTTAAACGATTCTTATGCCGCAAAAAACACAAAACCCAGAAATAGTAACAAAACCATAACCGCTTACACATCATGTTTCTTTGGGGTTTAAACATTCGCCCAATCTTTAACTAATAATATTAGGATATAACTGATATTCTGTGACCAATGACTTGTAAAAGTTAAAGGGTTTTATCAGAAAATGACACCAGAGACACTGCCGCAAAGAATCAAACACTTTAAAGATGAGTAAACTCTTTTATTTATCCATTCTTAGTTTCTCGAATATAAAAGAATTTAAGTTTACGAAACTTCTGATGACGTTACTATGAATAATCAAAATATTAATATGAACGCAGTAACAATCAACCAATTCGTCATCCAAATAGACGTTTGAAAGTCGATCGATGCCGGGATTAATAGTACCGTACCAGTGCACACGATTTCGGTTATCACGGATCTGTAGAGACGATTTATACATATTTTATCTCCTTGAGCATCTCTAATGTTACCCAAGTTTACCCGTATATTCCCCCGAAGTAATAGTAAACAACAATTGAAGGATTTGTCGCCTTCAATTCACTAGCTATATATCTCGTTAAACACTTTGACAGAGGTAAATATTTGTTGAATTTCTTTCTATAACTATCAACTACCTATCTGAACACTGTACTAAAGGTAAAAATATCAAAACCCTTGTGGTAAATATAATATTAGTATTTGAATTCAAGGACTCCGGTTATTAGGATGGATCGAAATTCATCTAATTCTAAGAACTGTACATTCCAGTCCGGTTCAGAATGAGCTTGCGAGTTTGACTGATAGCTTTGATCGGGAATACTTAGCTAAATAGTAAAATGTGACAGTAAGTCGAGATAAAAGGTTATTAAATATATATAAACTAAATGTATAACTTGTTATTGAAAGATTGAATCTAAAGACAATACTACTATTATCTAGAGATTCTAGGCTCTAGAGCTTGCAGTAGTTTTGAGAACACTCTAGATTTTGAAACTTTGAATCTTGAATCTTGATTATTGAAACCTTATTTCCCCACACTCAAATCTAAAACTACCGACCAAGGTACCGATTTTGGAAATACTCACTGAGGTACTTTCAAGTTTATAGTTGGAGAGGGTATTGCTCTTATTAAAGGGTTGAAGAGTAATCATTATAGTGGATGGTATAACTTGCAACCTCATATGACAGTTGCTTTCTAGCGTATTTCCCCACGGTTTCATTCGGCAGTCATTAGTTGAATTTTTTGGTAATTCATAGTAATGTGGATAAAGAATGTGGTCAAAGAATCGTGGTACTAGCAGTCATGGACTGCATTTGGATATGGTGCACGAACAAGATGAAGTCGAATTGACGAGGATGCTAGGGCAGAGCAACAATGATTCAGATAACAACAAGCCAGCAACTCTATATGAGAATAGCCATCATAATGATGTTAATATCAATGAAGATGACTTGGATTATGAGAAAACTGAGCAATTGCTCGTTCAGCAAGCCCTCGATTATAGTTATACATCAAAGGAGGAAAAAAGAGTGGTCCGGAAACTTGACGTGTATATCCTTGGCTATGTGTCAGTGTTGTATTTACTTTCGTATCTAGATCGTGGCAATATCGGGAATGCAAATACTGCAGGCATGTCCAAAAGTCTGGCAATGAGCGACGCCCAGTATGAATGGCTGCTTACGATTTTCTATATATCTTACATCTCCTTCCAGTGGATGACACTTCTGTGGAAAGTACTCCAGCCTCGATATTACGTGCCTTGTGTAGTGGTAGGATGGGGACTGTTCTCTAGTGCCTGTGCTGGGGCCCAGAGCTGGATTGTATTGATGGTATTGCGCTTTTGTTTAGGAATCTGCGAGGCAGGGTTTAGCCCTGGTGTACCGTTCTACCTTACCTTCTTCTATTATCGGCGCGAAATGGCCTGGAGGACTGGAATCTTCATATCAGTGGCTCCTTTGGCATCGGCCTTCGCTGGTGCGTTAGCATACTGTATAACGTCGAATTCGCACTTGTCTATAGAGAGCTGGCGGATTCTCTTTTTGATCGAGGGTTTACCAACAGTCCTGGTCGGACTCGTGGGGCTATTCGTTTTACCGAACGATGTTCAAGGATGCTGGTTTCTAAACGCGCACGAAAAAGCCATTGCAACTTCACGCGTCGTAAAGCAGACCGGCCATACCAATAGAAGTCACGAACTTAACTGGAGTGATATGTTGGCCGCTTTGGTCGATTACAAGAATCTGATACCGATGGTGATGTACTTCTCGATCAATGTATCGTTTTCCGCGTTGCCAGTTTTCCTACCTGCAATCTTAACTGGTATGGGGTTTGAAGCTGTCGAATCTCAAGCCCTTTCTTCACCGCCAAATTTGGTCACATTTGTTCTGGTTCTAGTGTGCTCGTATATCTCGGACAAGTACCTTCAGCGCGGACTTGTGATTGCAACTATGGCATTTATTAGCTCCGCCGGGTTTTTGATCCTGGCTGTGTCTACTCTAACGAGCCTTAAGTACGTTGCCGTATTTTTAGTGTTTGGAGGCATCTTCCCATGCGTGGCGATAGTCATTGCCTGGCTTGGGAATAACCAAAGCTCGGACACGAAGCGAGGGACTGGCTTTGTCATGTTGCAACTTGTCGGACAGTGCGGGCCCCTGCTCGGAACTAGAATCTTTCCGGAATCTGAGGCTCCTGATTATCACAAAGGTTTTTGGATTTGTCTCTTCTTCACCATGCTTGTTGGAGTTCTGGCTCTGTTTCTACGGCTCCTACTCGCACGTGAGAACCGAAGGATGGATGCGAGGTACGAACCTCTGAGGAATACAGCCGTTGGTACATCGGATGAGATACAGGGAGATATGAAGGATTTCAGATTTGTGTTGTGAGCTACGGATGATAATTCTCGATGTGCAGCATGACTCTCGTCTGTAAATATTTTGACACTGAGCCGTCTTACTATTTTGTCAGTGTTAAACGGTCTCTTGTTTTTACGTTGGCTACCAGGACTTAAGATAGAGACGTTAATTGATCTATCTATCCGTGAAGAACGGCATTTATATCCTTCGGCGGGTGTGAGTCAACAAAAGACAAAAGGTTCGATGAGATCACCTCTGTAAATGAGGTACGATTCTTTGTTTGACAGCACGCAATCCTGACCAAACCAAAACCAATACAGTTTGGGAGTCATATATGCGGTAGAAATGTATGATCAATACCCTTAGGGTCTTCAAAAAGAAGATATGGTCCCCGATATGGCACAATCGCTTGACTCTTTTGCCCACCTCCACAAAAGATGAACCCAATCTCCAAGAGCTTGGGCACGGCGATTCCTTGCAACTTTTCCATGCTGTCGTACTCATCAACCTCCCTTTGAAACATCTGAGCGGTTTTTTCAAAGTCGTTCGGGTCCTCGAGAGAGTCATTATCACAATTATATATATCAATGACTTTCAAAATCAAAGTTGGGCACCTCTCGAAATCAATTGTACGGCCAAATGTGCTTTGACCAGCCTGAGATTCAACGGCTAGCTCCATAAACCTCCTTGAATCGACTCGGAACTTTGGTAACGGCATGGAACTGCTCGACTCGAGGATATCAATCACAGCATCAATTCCTTCCATCTCTCTGACTGTATCTAACTTTCTAGTCCAGCCTTCTGGTCCTCTAGACGTCTTCGGACGAGGACGATCAGGGTCTTCTGGGTGATTGCGCAGAGAAATATCTCGTTGCAGATTACCATAGAGCAGCTCGTTAGGAACACGCAAAGACCGATCCAATTCGCTGAAGATAGGATCCTCCTCGTGATCCACTTTGAGGGATTTCATTATAACGCCAACGAGACAAGAAAGGGCATGGAGCGCGAAGTAGGTCCAATAATGAAATAGCTCACCGGTAGAGATGGTCCCGCATGATCCAGTGGTCCGTCAATATGAAATAAAATGTAGCTCCTGCAATCACCGATGAGCAATTCCCGGCATTTACCTGCAATTTCACAGTGAAATCCTTGATTGAATGCACGATCAACTGTTGTCTGTTGAGCAGGGGTAAGTGTACCGCCACTCAATGCCAGACTAAACTTGTCGACAATATGCATCTGGGTGCACTTTTCAACCACTGATATAAACTGACTAGAATGTGTAAGTTGGTTTAGATTCTCCCAAAAGAAGTAATCGGTAGTAGGTCGGACCCGTCTTCCATGCAAATCTTTCACCAAACTACGCGGTTCATTCACAAGAGTCCGACCCTGAGGTGCGTAATAACTCTTCAGGAAATAAATAAGAGGACGGTGAATCAACCTAGCAGCAGCGCTACTAACATAATACTCGTTGGGAGTCACGTCAAGCGTTTCAACTGGGCGACTGAGAGAATAGAACACGTCTCTTGGTCGAATAGTGCCCTGATCCAGGGCCTCTCTAATAAGTGCATCCGCATGGTCGCCGTAGATCCGTTGCATGTCATCTTCCGTCCAGGCTGTCGCGTTTACTTTAGCAAGCGTGAGCGGGATATATAGCTCAGCGACAGCATAACTCGATTCGTCTAGGTCGAGCTTCTTCACTTCTTCATTGCAAGAATCTGCAGAAACAGGAAGTCTCGATAACATCCACCTGAGCTGAGATTCCTGGTCCATTTGCTCCACTTCTGCTAGTTTATCAAATGGTGCATCATTCGCTTTATCATAATACGGTACAGGACCGCTGTATTTCGAGAAAATCAAACGACTAGGTGCCATTGCTTTGGTATTCCGCTATTTTGAGGGAGCGTATCCACCTTTATATAGCAAATGTATCGGTGGTCCGCAAAAGGCCAAATTACGCCTCAAAATAAGTTATGGAAAATCATCCCCGATTAGGCATCCAGAGATGAGGCTTGCAGAAGAGGCTTGCATGAGACCAACCTTCATGCATGAACCAATAGTTGAACCCTGCGTCTAGCTTTATTTAATTTCGATGGCGTACGCGATCGCCGCAACGCACGTAACCCGTGGATCAATAACGATTTTAGATAGCGCTTATCCGGTTCTTTTCCCCCGGAAAGGACCACCAAACCGACCTGTGATGTTCCCGAGTTTTCGCGGCTCTTGGGCTCTTTTTAGTGGTTTATCGTGCGGAGTTTCCTGCCTAGCGCGACATGCAGATGTCTGCCCACCTTTTTGATAAATGTCAACTTTTGTGGCTTCGGGAGTATTCTGTTCGAACACATTTATAATTATCTAAGACTCTATACTAAAGGCAAGTATTTTATTTGAAATCGGTTAGTACTCGTCAACGAAATGCAAGCGCATTAGGAGTTAACTCGACCATTCTGCCTGACTTAAACGCGACGTTGACACTCTTGATCAGAGCTCAATGCAGTCCAGGATTTCATCTTTTTTATCAATTCCGACAAAGTTCAGCCTAGATCACTCATATTAAGAGTAAAGGTGCTCCGAAGATGTTTTACTAGCCGATGATGTGTCCAGCATCTAGATAGGCTTTCTGGAATAGTTTCAATGGGCTGGCATAACAGATATATGTCAATCATAAATTAGCTAAGAAAATCAGAAATATATATAAGAAGACGATTTAATATCTGCTGTCACACTCACTTTAATGCCGTGTGGCACATCAAGAGCCGTGGAACCAATTTCAGCTTTGACATATTAGTATGATATCCACGAGCCTCCCTGTGACACGAGGCCCACAGTAAGTTAGTCTTAGTTAGATGGATAATAGGGTGACGCTGTGATGGTACGTTAATACAAGTTATATAATACAACAGTCTGTCAACAGAAATAACAAATGGGCCGGCTGCATGAAATAATGAATATTCTGGTAGTTAAATGAGTTTAATGAGATATAAATGCGATGTATGATCACGTACTACGTTAATAACGGTATGATACTATGATACTATGATGTACCTCAGTAAACGAGCAGTTTCAATTGTAGTTTGATGTTCAAAAAACGCAACTGAATGCTAGAGACCGAGAGTTTTGATCTTGGAAACGGCGCCTTTCAGAGGAGCAATGCGCCACGCCGTATTACAGACACCTATAGGGTTCCCGGCTAGACGCATTTATCGTTCCGTACTATTGACTTAACTTAAACATATCGATTCGAGAGCCTAGCTGCTTTGAATCGACTGACCTTTTTGGCGCCTTCTTCTTCTAGTGGTTCAAACTCCATTTCCTTTCTTGATTTACCAAATCCCCCTGCTCGGTTTATGAATTTCGATCTGAGTCGCTGAAACTCTTCAGCAATCTCGCTATTGTTAATTTTCTGTTCGTAGTCTTCGTATTCCTCATCATCAAAGTTCTCGCCATTGGTTGGTCTCTCGGAAACGACATCAGAAAGCAAGGGTGATTCACCCCCATCGTCTTCGTTATCATCATAACCGTCGTCATGGGCCTTCAGAAATTCTTCCTCCGTTAAGATCGCATCTTTAAAATGCTTAGCCGCCACCTCATATATTTCTGGAGTAAAATCATTGTTCTCAGACACATCTTCAACCACTGCGATTGGATTAATTCTATCTTCTGTAATCAGGCTTGCAGGAGTACCCAACGAATTAACCACCTCAGCAGGGCGCTCCATGATATCGGCAACAGGACCTCCATTTGCAGCCCCAGTCGCCATAACCGGTGTTTCAGCAGACCTCACAGGCTTTGATGCATCCATTCTGTGCGCCTTAAACCGCGACACCTTCTTTGGCTGAGGTAGCTTCTCGTCAATAATTGGCTCCTGCGTTGACTCTCGATTAGAACCCTTGGTCGTGCTCATTCCTTCTATTTTTGAGCCCATCTGGAAGGTCCTGATGTCTACAGTCTCTGAGAACCTGACTTGTTTGGAAGACTCTTCAGAAACACTGCTATTGTGTAGAGACAATGGATTAGATAACTGACGAGGCAAGAAAGGGAGTAAACTACCTCTTGTCCGCCCGTACTCATCTTCATCTTCATCATCTTCTTCGTCATCTTCGTCCTCGAGAAAATCAGACTCAGGGTCCAAGTCATAGTCTTCATAGTCCTCGTACTCGTCTTCCTGTGCAATTAATTCGAGTTCCAGTAAGCCCTCGGTTGGAATCTCATTACTGGTGGAAACTAAGGGCAAGTCAGTCGGTGGCACTCTGGATGGCTCATTTACATCTTGATGAATCGGGCCTACCGCCAAGCTCGTAGACTCTTCATCAGTTATATTTGGAGCTGGTTCTATCAGCTTCGATTTCCCCTTCTGTTTGTCATTATTACTGGCACTCGGCACAGTTGTTTCCACCTCTCGAGCTTTTTTGATTTCTTCTTCCCTTTGAACAATAGCTCGAGACAGATGCTTTTCTGCCAGTTCTTGGAATTTTGAGTCTTTTTGATGTGGTTCTACGGTTGTTGAAATGACGTTTCCATCCTCATCCAGTTCGTCACGAATGTCCATGATGGGTAATCCATCTTCATTCGTAATCTCATCTGGATCCGATTTTAGGGCAGTTGTAAGATAGCCCTCATCTGTTTCGTCTCCCAGTTGTTTTAGGCCTTTTTGAGCTTTGAGTGCTGAAGTGAGGTTTTCAGTCACGATTCTTAACGCTTCATTCAACTCATCCACACGCTTTTGAACAAATTGTTTGCTTGATTCCGGGCTTTTCTCAACAAAGTATCCGTCTCCAAGATGTAGCATAATCATTCCATTCCGGATCAAAAGCTTTTGTGGGGACTTAGAAATCAAATCCTTAACCACCAATAACTCCCTAAGCCGATTTTTTAATGATGCTTCTCTCGATTCCAACGTGCGTACTGAGGCATCTATTCTAGTCCTCAAGTTCTCAAGAGCATCACCAGACATATCCGTTATGATTCCCTATGAGTGCATGCAATAAAATCTATGATAATAAATTTCATTTGGCGGGGCCGCAAAACGCGCGAAACGACATCAACTTATAACGAATATGGCGCCAACACAGCTGCAGATTAAGGTCAATGCATTGACAAGGCTCATGAAGGAGCATGGTCTTTATGTTAAAGAGGCTGAGGAGCATCAAAGGGCTGTAGAGAAACTTAAGAGCGAAAATGCTGATGAATATGACATTAAAAAGAGGGTATGATCAAAAGTGTGAAATCGTAAAACATCAAACCCCTGATTTGTTAATTCTTATTATATAGGTTGACGTTTTCGAAGATACAAACAAAATGATTCCTGAGTTACGTAAACGGGTTCAATCCACCTTGGAAAACCTACAGTTATATCTGGTGAGTTTTTGTTTTATGCCTGAGGTTTCACTCAATGTATGGGCTAACTGGATGATTGGGTTATTAGAAGAGCGATCTTGATGAAGATAAGAGTATTGCCGAGCAAAAAGTCGATGAAGCAATCAAATTCCTTAAGCAGCATTAGAATGGGAAGGAAAAAGTTTATATACATGTTATGCCAAAAAATCATTTTGTACTGGGTCGACCTTGTTGTAGTTCGAAATCCTCTAGAGCACGTTGCCATTCTTCATCTTCAGTAGGAGGGGTTTCTTGTACATTTTCTTGATCTTGACGTTGATTTTCCTGTTCCTGTTCATCGTAATCTTCCTTATGATCTATCCAGCGCTCCTGTATATCACTTATTCCCCCGGGATACCCACCTTGCCGAGTGGCCTCAGCCCACACGGCATCTCCGCCGATTTCAGTTGATCCGAATAGATAACCATTAGCCTTGTCGATGATGCTTAGTAATGATATCATGGACTTTTTGTTTTCCACTGCCAGGACTTCAAACTCGACCAATCCAAAGTCCATCACCAGTTCTGCAATTGCTTGGTTCAGAGTGGCATATTTCTTGCCCAACAAAGTAGGAGACTCTTTGGCAATATGCGGAAATAAATAATTCAAATCCTGGACTTCAGTATAATAGTCCAAGCTAAACGGTAGTTCACCATAGTTCTTGAGAAGATCTATTTTGCTTAAAACATTGATATGAGGCAGGTCCAGCTGCAACATGCTTCTCAACGCCAGTAATAAGATTGATATATACTGGGTGGGTGAAGTGATATAGAAAGAATCAATCAGGTTCACCACCACTAATCGATAATCCAGTTTCTTCTCCAATGTCTTAAAGATCTTATGGATCGCTGAATGATGAGTGAAAAGTTCAACTTGTCCGGGACAGTCGAACAATAGATATTCCTGCTCCCCAAGCTTCCGGACTTGATCCACAAACTCATCTACCGATTTTTCCACTTCTTCCAAAGCAAACATAATACCTCCATTCGGTCCAAGGCCTTGATCCTGCATGACATCCTCTAAAGTGGTGAAATTCCGAACATCCAATGCACATGGATAATTTAGCAGATCATTGGCGGGATCCAAATTCACTATCGAAGCCTTTCGTCCGATTGCAGACAAAAATTGATACATGCCATAGCAATAGGTAGACTTGCCCGATCCAGGAGGACCTATAACCAGCTGTGCAAATGGCATGGCCGCTTGGTTCAGGTTATTATCCGTTAAGCGCTGACCAATTTCCCAATAAAAACAAGAAGTGCCACAATCAATTCCACCGTTCACCTTCACAACCGTCGACTCTCAAGACAAATCCATCGATATTTTAAGCGTTTAAGTCTTTTTGAATAGAATCGTTCTAGAATGCCGGCCCCTGTGCAATCTACTGCGTTACCGAATTCCTCGGTGACGGTGGCGCCTTTGGTGTTACTGTCTGTGGTGGATCACTACAATCGAATCGCCAAAGACACTAAGAAACGAGTGGTTGGTGTACTACTTGGAGATAATACCGGCAATTCCATCCGGGTAGCAAATAGTTTTGCTGTGCCTTTTGAGGAAGATGAAAAGAATTCGTCAGTTTGGTTCTTGGATCATAATTATATAGAAAGCATGAGAGATATGTTTCGAAAAGTGAATGCAAAGGAGAAACTCATTGGATGGTATCATAGTGGTCCGAAACTTAGAGCATCCGATCTTCAAATCAATGAATTGTTCAAGAAGTATACGCCTAACCCTCTTCTATTGATTGTTGACGTTCAACCAAAAAATGTCGGTATCCCCACTGACGCCTATCTTGCAGTTGAGGAAATCAAGGATGATGGTACAACAGCAGATAAAACATTTGTTCATGTTCCATCACTTGTGGAGGCCGAAGAGGCTGAGGAAATTGGAGTAGAACACCTTCTAAGAGACATTCGTGATGCGGCGGCAGGAAGTCTTTCGACGAGAATCACAAACCAACTGAGCTCACTCCAAGGTCTTCATAGTCACCTCAGAGGCATTGCACAATACCTGCAAAAAGTGCTGGACGGCCAACTTGTGGTGAATCATGTCATTCTCGGCAAACTACAAGATGTATTCAATCTTCTCCCCAACCTCGCTACCCCTACACATCTGGACGGACTAGATGTTGGCAATAATACACTCTCGAAAGCATTCAGCGTTAAAACCAACGATGAGCTCATGGTGGTGTACTTGAGCAGTCTTGTACGGGCAATCATCGCGTTTCACAACCTGATTGAGAACAAAATAGAGAATAAGGGTCAATTCGGAGGCGACAAGAAGGTAGTACAACCCATTTCGGTAACTGAAGGATCTGAAGCTCCCTCTAATGCGGATAATGACAATTCAACTACTGAAAACAGCTCTAAACCATAGATTATACTGAAATGATATACAAAAGCTTAATTCTCTAATTGAAATAATGGCCTTAGTACTAATGCTCAATGGACTGGCAATCTTTGATTATAATACTCAGTCACACCTTCGTCTCCAAATCTCTCTCACTCATAGTAGTTTGCTACTATTTTACTACTACTTCTACATGCTTTGCTAATGTACAGTATTAGTGTTACGTAACCAATCCGAAAGATAAGATGTAGGGTAAGTTTACGTAATTTGTTGGGAGGAAAGAAATCAATTTTTCGAATTCGATTTCCAGGCCACACACAAAATTCACAGCTTAAAGTTGCAAGAGAGGAGAATGGGTTGCAATTGCGTTTTTACGAGTCGGTTTGGAAAATAAATTTCATATCATGGGATCATGTGATAGAGACAAAAAGGTCTGAGGTTTATATGATGGCAAGAAAACATTGAGATTTACAGAAGTACGGACGGGGTTAGGGGGTCTGGGGATATACCCTAAACACTGTTAATCTTTTAACGCATAGTAAGCGTGAGCGGCTGCATACTATCAGGGCGCAACCGAGTTGGGGCATTTATGTGCATGAGGAAGGAAACTGACCCACCACCATCCAGTTTGCCACATTTGAGATTAGTTATTAGTGGAATGGGTTTGGTTGTATAATGTATTTTCGCAGTTGGATCAAGTATTATTATCCTCAGGAGTCGGTCAAGCACTTCAATGACACGTGGAGGGCGATTTTGTCAGGTCGGGCGTCTTTATCTCGGGAGTTGATGGCTTCGATTGAGAAGCGTTATGTGAATTTCTACGGTAGTCGGTCCAACTCGGTTGAACGTCGGCCATGGGGTCATCGAAGACTATATAGGAGTATCAAAATCCGCCCCCAAGGATTTCCTCAGCATGGTTTGATGGCTCCCATGTATCAGCATCTATCTCGATTCCATGCTTTTAATCATAATGAGGCAAAGAATAAGAAACGTTCATCAAAACGTTCTACCAAACAAGAGCAATTGGAGATTCATGAAAATGATATAACTTATGACTATGAGGTTGATCCAGTAACTTTGCACAAGATTCGCAGACCCCCGGTAACAGAGGAACCCCAGCCAAAGAATTCGGATAATGGAAACAAGCAGTCCCGTGAGCCCATTATCGTTCCTACTCAGAATCTCCATCCGGTTAAAGAAATTGATGTAGATGTCGAACCCTCCTTGGAAACATTGATCGATACTCCGTCATACATGCCGAATACGGAGAAGGTCAATTTCCGAGCTCCCGGACAAGAATTCTCTGCCGAGGCATCAGATGCTACTGGAGAATTGGTGGATAGTATCAAACCGACCGAAGAGCCTGTTAAACCCTCTGAATCATTGGAGAACTTGCTCAACACAACAGCATACCCTCAGAATGATGCCGCGGCAGTAGAGGCCGCAGTCACCGAAGGCAAAGGTTACGATAACCAATCTGAGTCCCCTGAAATTGAGAATCCTCGTGAAGCGACTGTTGATCAGATCAAAATTCCCGAGGTGAGAACACAGCAAGACGGGCCTGGCGCTACCGAAGCTGTGTCGGCTGAAGTTCCTCACGATGGCGATAAGGCTCGTTCAGACACACACTCACCAATGGCTTCTACTCTTGACCCCGTAGATAAAGCTGTCAATGTTGACAGCGTCAGTTTCGAACTAGACTCGGGGTTGGATCCGAAGCGCGATCTGGCGGGCGGCCTCAAGTTAAACGAACGGTATAAAGACCACACCAAGGATTTTGAACAACTGCTTTCTTTTGTCGATATTGATGCCGAGCCTGCAACGACAAGACCAAAGGCGACTCGAGTAGTACCTCCATCCGATATTAAGTCTAATGATTTGGAATTCGACAATTTATTTCCTGAAAATATCAGACAACGATATCCGAAGGCCTCTCCAATAGATTCGATTGATTCTGAAGGAGTTGAAAAGCTGGGAAGTGCTCTAAAGAATGCTCAAGACAAGGAAACAAGGCATATTGATGAAATGTTCCGCATCCAGAACGCGTCTGACTACAGTAACGAGGTCTCGTCTAGTCGAGTTCCTAGAACCTTATCATCAAAGAACTTCTTCACCACCGTTCCGAATTTGGCGGAAAAAAAGAAGTCGAAGCTGGCGAGTGAGTATGCCATCCTGACGCCGTCCCAGAGGTTTATATACACCAAGAATCTACCATTTAAGGATTCGACTCCTCCTCAGGACCTTTTCTCGGCTCTTTCAAGCATGGAGAATCCTGAGCGATATGTCAAGGCGATAGCCAAGCTTGAAAAGAGTGGCTATTCCTGTATTGGCGGTGGTGGACCTGGTCGCCTTTTGGTGTTTGAAAGGCAATATAATCCTAACAAGAGAGCTTCTCGCTATTACTGGAAGGTATTTGGAACTATCTTTGGCTCTGTATCTCTTCTTACAGTGCTGTTGGCCATGACGGACTCCTCAACGGTTGTTGTTACAGCTAGTTCCATTGCTTGAATATACGTAAGTCTAATGTTTTTAGTTTCCCATTTATTTTTTATATGCATGATGGACGATAAATTGTCGCTTATATATCGGTCATTTCAATAGTAGCTGAAGCTGGAATCGAAGTTGGTAGTTCAGTTGTATCCTTGGCAACTCTAATGAACCTCAAAACATTTGTTCCACCAGGTGTGCCATTCCATTCTTTCAATCCCCGTACGACGTCCTTATCAGATAGATCCGGTATATCTGTCATGATTAGAATTTTACCACCGACACTCAGCACATTGTTTAACTCACTATATCCGGACCTGTACTCTCGATCCTCCAGTTCCAACTTCATCTGTAACTGATCCTGCCTACTTGAGGCAGGTCTTCCTGTCCTTCTTTCCTTCTTCAGCTTTGTCAACTCGTCCTCATCCCGTGCAATAAATCTTGGTGCAAAGTTAGCATTTCTCATGAAAATGAGAGATAGAAAATGAAGACATACACTGATATAAACTCCTTGATTTCATCAAGAGAAAACTCTTCTTTGTCCGTCATCAGAACAGCTTCCTTGAAGAACTTGATCCGCATGACTAGATAGTTAGCTTTGAAGGGATCCAAACAACTGTGCCCATGATCCTTACGTTGTGCTTCCTTTGCGTTAACTCGCTTGGATCTATCCTTGACAAGTTTCTCATCCCGAAGTGAAGCCCGTGTCAGTTGCTTGAACTTTCGTCCTTTCGGATGAACAGTACCACCCTGTGTAGTGACTTTCTTTTGAACCTTACTAAGAGCTTTGGCAATAGGCATTGTTGAAATGCTCAAGATCGGCTTGCAGAATTAAATATTCTTCAAAAAATTACGTAAGCCAATATTTCACAACAATCAGAACATTGCCGCGCATATAAAAGACATTCAGATCTCACCGCTTTGAACTGGGATACGAATAAGTTTTCACTTAAAGGAATGTATCTGCTTGGGTTTACCAGCTATGCTCTTTGATTTTTATATAAGAAAAGGGGTTCTGCATAACGTTAGTGGTCAATTGACTCGCGCACAGAGTTCTGGCAAAGACATTGAAAAAAGATTTCTTAAATCTACACTACTACACTACTTGTTTTAAAATCTTTATATCATTATAATATGAGAGCTGTCGATATTGCCGTCAAATTACTATGCGTAATAAAGGTCCAATCTTCAGATTACAAGTAGAGAAGTAGAGCAACCAAATCAAAGAGAATCCAAGATCAAATGAAATTAAGGTGAAATAAATTATAGTGAAGAGGATCTCTTTAAGGGTCTGTGAAAATTACAGGAAATGAGCTTCGAAGGTAAGACCACTCAACTGCTACAGCCCCGGCAAAAAAAAATGCTGCAAGGTTTTGAATAATTCTAAGATATTTCTGCCATCAAAGATGTTCGGCTAGTTTGTATATCCTGTGGGTCGTGCCATCGTATGTGAATTGGAGGCTGCATTTTGCAACGAAAAGTGCAACTCAGAACAGTATTATATAAGGATGATCGCTGCAAATATCTAATGGGCGAATTTGTACTCGAAGTGTTCCCTAAAGGTTACTGAGAGAATGTCAAGACGTCAACTTTAAGAAGGATTGGAACAGGATTCTCTGAACAAGTTGGTGTCCATTACTGAAATTCCGACGCTTTATTCTTTATGTCAGAGCAAAATTCGTTGATTCTTGGGATTCTAATAGTTTCAATATCTGACCCGGTCAATCATAGACATTAGGAGACTAATGTTTCTCGATTTAATCCTTTTAGGAATCTAGATTAGAGTGTAAAAATGACTTTTTCAGAGACGTTTGGAGTTCATCTTTGGAAGTCTCATTTCGAACTTGTGCCAGGCGTATAAACAAGCGGATTGATAGTATCCATAATCTATAGGATCGATTGAATCTACTACGCTTAATGACTCATTACAGATCTCTGAGTCTCATATAAGCAATATTTGGAATTTATCTCTATACTACGGAGGTAGGCTATAGTGTAAAGTACGGCTGGATTAATACAAAAAGCTTATGAAACAGATCAAACCAATTTCTAGCTCCTAGCCAGTACTAGAAAATGCTAGTGAAGTTTACTAGATCAAATTCTCCTCAATTAATAAGGCCTTTCAAGTCCAACTAATGGTTTGACACAGTTGATAATTTTATGGTGGAGACGCGATGACGCGCAATCTTTGCTTTTAAGTGTGGATTACGTGATACTTCAATGACGGGTGACGTAAGCCAAAAGCGGGACGACTTTGAGTCTCTCCACCGGGATTGATGACAACGTAGAAACATCACATACGTCATGACGCCGAGGTATTCGTCTGAGCAATTGTTTAAATTGGCCAAGTCTGACTTGGTTCGATCACCTCCTATTCTTTATCAAGAATTATTAACAAAAGGGTAATGTTTTTGGGTTGGATGTTGAGCTTGGTTTTAAGATGTTAACCTTCCCCGATTCAAGGTCCGAATCACATTCAATATCGGAGGATCTTCAAGTATCTGACAGATCGGGGCCAGCAGAGGAGCTGGACCGGGGTTCTGTTATTGATGATAAAGATTCTCAGAATGATGGAGTGGATACCGACAGTGAGGCAGAAAGTAGTGATTCTCATCTCGATGAACTTACATCCAGGTAAACGCATACAAAAATTGGAAGGTACTATATATATAAGCTTACCGGTCGAATATTTAGGTATTTCTTGCAGCGCAAAGCTGCTAGCAAAAAACCAAATGCCGACGGCGTGTCACCCAAATTTGCTATGGCAGTAGCGTCGTCGATGGCAGTTGCTTCTTCCGCAGTGAACACGCCAGGTACACTCGAGTCGAATAGTAACTCTAGCTGGTCTGGAAATGCTGAACTTCCAAGTAAACCCGGTACTGTTGTCGATGAGAATAATGGGGATGGTTGGATCAGCGTTGGTCCAAAGCATTCCCATGGCCGCAAGAGCTTTAACAGCGATAACTCTGCTATACTAGATCGCAAGAAGTTTCAAAACGCCTATGGAAAACCATCCCTCAGAAATTCCAGCGGAAAACCACACCCCAGTGCCGCCAATCGTAAACCCGAGGTTCAACCCGCTTCTGCCTGGAGGCCCACCGGCAATATTAAGCCTGGTCCCACGACATCCGAGACCCCTAAAAGAAGACAGAGTGCCAGTAGTACAACCGGTCGACCTCAAAGAAGACCCTCGAATGCTCAAAAGGCTGTGGAGGAGTTCGAGGCATGGAAGGCCGACCAGGCTGCACAGCGCAACTTGGAAAATGTCGGTCCTGGTAACCAAGTAAATGCTCCTCACTATTCAGTACCGAGAAATACTGGAGTCTCATTGGATTCACCTAATGCTGAGTTGACCTCACCTGGTGACCATGGAAGTTCTCGATTCAGCAGCATATTCAACTCTGCTGCTCATGATGACCCGCTGCCTTCTCAATCACAAGTCTTGCCCCCTCCTGGAATCCCGGGATATGTGCATGAAAAATCATTTTATGGATTACAACAGCAGCAGCAACAGCAGCAGCAACAGCAGCAAATCCCCATTCAAGCTCCTCATTGGATGCAAATGCAAGTACCCCAGGGCTCAAATAGCACAGGAGGTTATCAATTCGGTAACTCACCTCCTCAGCTACCATTTCCCCCTCCTCCACCTGAGATGATGCACCAGATTCGGAACGGTCAGGCATCTCTACCACCGCCACTTGAGATGGTCATGTCTCAAGGATTCTACCCTCCACCACCAGGCCCTATGCAATCATTGAACCAAGCTGGAAACTCTACCACTAATCGACAGATACATCCTTCTCTCATTAGCTCTGACGGATATACTGGCAACAGCAGATACATGCCTGGTATGGATCATCGGACCGATTTCTCACATCAATGAGTATAATCAAGTCTTCGTCCTCTTTTTATTTTGCTTCTACAGGTTAAATATGATAAATAGTAAGTACCTAAGAATTCAGCTATGTTATGTATGCCAAACTTGAAGATCCTGGTGATATTGGAGTTTTTGGTTCCGCAATTTTCCGCTCTGTTTCCAAGCATCTTCCAAAGAAACCAGCAGCTGCTCTCGAGATTCGGAAAAGCTTAAGCTATCACTATTTCAGTGCTTAGTTCGCTAATACCCACGGACAACGTTCTACTATCTGTGGCATTGACGTCGTTGAACTTGGAACTTGGAACTTGAAGTTACATATGATTGGCTTCAGATCTGTCTTTGCAAGTGGCTTGTGCCCACGAGCATACAGTAGTCGTCGATTCTCCTCAGCCTTATCTGAATTTCGAAGGAGTTTTAGAGCTCATAGCTCGGTAAGTGGTTCGGCTAAGCTCGGATCTGCGGTTCCTCGCCTGGATCTGAATTCGGCCGCTACAGGACAGGAAGTTAAAAAGCCCTATACAAGGGCAGGTAAGCCTGCTGTTCCCACAAGTTTACGGCATGTTGGACCGGGTGAGGCCGACAAAAAGATCGTTTCCGATCTAAAGAGTTGTACGACAATATCGACATGCGAGCGTTATGACTTGGGCGAGGCTATAGATCAACTCTACGATCTGGGGTTAAGATCGGCTACAATATTGCTTCCCGGAGAGATGGCGCACGTAAAGTATCCATTCGGTGCTGGCAAAAAGGAAGCAGATATTCTTGTATTGGCAAACGGCTCAGTCGTGGCTTGGGGAATGAATGAGATAGAAGTCCTGGACGAAATTGTGCCTCTGCTGAAGCCTGCCGAAGTCAGATCTTACAGATTTGCGGAAAGTGAGGATATGGACTATGTCGAAGAAGGCCACGAAACTGACGTGGATGCGGGGGATTCCAAGTCAAAAACTAGTACAATGGTTGGGGATGTCATTTATATCAAAGGTGACACAGCTAGGTCGCGCTTGCTGGATAAGGCAGCATTCTCATCAGGATTAGCCCGCAATACGAAGCTGGCCACTCTAGAGCTTTCTCTTGAGAACTACATCGAATCGATAAAAGAAATCTCGGACAAATTGGCCTCTGGACGTAAGGTAGGTCTAAAGGGAAAGGACGTGCTCAAAATCACCGGGAAACTGCTGCAGATCAGAGGAAATTTGAATCTATACTCGGAGCTGATAGAAACACCCGATCTATATTGGTCTGAACCGGAACTAGAAGCTCTCTATAGCCTGATCTCAAGGAAGTTGGACGTTGCTCCCCGAATTTCCATACTCAACAAGAAGCTAGATTATGCCAGTGAACTGGTAGGGATCCTAAAGACCCACACAAGCGAAGAACAGAGCATAAGACTTGAGTGGATGATTATCATTCTAATTACTGTGGAGGTCTGCTTTGAGATAATTCATTTCGCAGAGAAATACTGGAAGACTGCAAAGACAGAGGAGAAAACGAAATAACGTTAATGACGCTATGTTACATAGATTAATGCATTTGAATTTGGAAACAGCCAAGACGAGTTGTAGCAGCTTAATTCTTAACCAGATTGCCCCTCTCGTTAGAACTGTGCACGCTCAAGCTGCTTAGGAATTTCTCTAAATCAACCTGATCCTGAAATTCTTCCTTAGGCTCACGAGCACTTCGGCCACTTCGTAAGCTGACGCTCGATCGGGACACAGCACTGCTAGTACGTTCACTTCGAGAGAAACCGTTGTAGTTAGTAAGAATGCCCGAAGCTGCTCTTTTCAGGTCAATTACCCGAGGTGAGAATTCACGTCGGGCACCATCAATCGGAGGCGGGGCAAGAAAGTGGCCGTTGGAATCATTAACAGCTTTCTGCATGCTGTGCCCACTGTGAACAGAGGCAGAATAAGCAACCGAAAGCCCGCTCAGCTTAAGCTGCCGCAACGACCTGGCCTTAGCTATCTGTAGCTCCGGCTGGAGAGAATTGCTCGAAGTCACCGGAGCTGTCGGGATATCTTCATCCAATCGTGGCGGCTCACCATCGAAAAGAACATTTCTAACCTCTTGTGGAAATTGAGAAACATCAATCTCAGCAGCTAGTACTTCTCGAGATATGGTTTTGATCGTCGCAACCTGGGGATCAGGAGCCTCGAGTCGCTCTTGCGGTGCAAGTTTGGATATAGCAGACTCCAGATCTGACTGCAACGGAATCTCAATCACTGTGCTCCACTGTCCATTCACTTTGCGACGGTTGAACTCGTCCGAGATAGTATTCAACAGCGTGTCAGACTTCAAGTTGGAAGCAATGGCCCTAAAGATAGCGAGACTAAGGTCTGAAATTAGAAATCCCTGCTCGGGCGAGAAATCCTTAGTCTCCGGATTGGGGGTATCCTGGAGAATGGTTCTGCCCAATTCTTGTAACGAAAGAGTGAATGGAATTAGCCTTCCGATGCCGTTAATACCCAAGTGCTCAATAATTGCAGAAGACACATGATAGACCACCAAATAGTCATTGGCCTTAGACGAAGAGTGCATGGCAAAGCCAAACAGCTTTTGCAGAATTCTCCCCAAAGTGCCTTGTTCGACAGAAAATCCTCTGTTCGTAGGCAGCTTCTTGTCATCATCGCCAATCCCACCACTCAAGTATTTCACGAAAGCCAGCGCATATTCACAACGCACCTCTTGCCTACCGTAACCCAGAAGCTGCTGGGTTCCCTCCCATACATATAAGGGAATGCTATTGCCGGTAGTCAAAGTACCAGGAGTGCTAAAAAGATATACTTGGAATATCTTTTGCACCGTCTTCAAGTCGCTAATAATGACATTTTCAGATTCCTCGGATAGGGCCCGGGTCATAGTTGCACCGTCGATAGGGATAACAAAATTATCTGCTTGAGCAGAGTTGTCTGAGGGCGTCCCCTCACGTGAGTAAGAGGAGTTTGATACATTTACATGGCACCGTGCAAGCAGTTCCGCAGTCATATCCGTCACTTGATCGGCATAATAGATATGAGTAGTGAGTGCTGCCATACAGTCTCGCAGACCAAGCACCAATGAGTCAATTCTGCCAGAGTCAGCCGTTGATTCCGGAGCATGTCGAATAAATCTGTGTTGGTGTGCCAAAAGCGATCTCAATATGTCCATGACTGAAAGGCCAACCATGTTAACGGAAGAACTTAGTAGAGAACAAATCAGACGGGATACAATTAATTGGGAGGGGATGCTTTCTAATTTGAATGACAGTAGTTTGTCAACCAGGGAAGAAAGTATTATAAACCTCAATTGTACCGGTGTCCATAACGCGATAATCTCGACCAATACGGTGGACCACAGAGGCGGGCTGTTTTTGTCGAGAACAAAGTTTACAACAGCTTGTGCGGAACGTCGTATTTGGACGGTACTAGTTGTGTCGAAGAAATGTTTCAATGCCTGCATGACGGTGAGGAGAAGTTTTCTATTATCATGGTTATCGGTTCGAGGGGTTGTTGGAGATTGGACTTCAGCAGCTTCGCCATCTCTTCCGTTTCCTTGTCCTAGAGTTTCAATTTCGTGTTTGAGATCCACCAGGCTTCCACCGTCTTCGTCTAGAGATACAATAGATAGAAGGAGAGGGACTACATCAACAATTTCCGATTGTCCAGCCGAGGTTGAAAGAGCCACAGAAGAAGCTAGACTTCTAATGGCCTCGACTCCGATCTGTTTCCATTGGATGTAATCGAGACCGTTTGAAGTGGATAACAACTCGACGTATTGACGCACTAGGTTGTGGAAGTCTCGAACATAATGTGGGTCACCACTGAACAGAGAGCTATCATGATATTTGCAGAAAGTGGCAAAGACACTGGATGAATGTTGACACAAGCTCAAATCATTAGACATTAAAACATTGGAAAGTATTGATACCACATTGAATGCAAATAGATTAAGATCTTCCTTGCATCTCTCAATCAATGCTTCCAAGATCTCCAACGAAACCTGAACATTACCAGATCTACCTTTATAAACATCGGCCTTGGTCTTTCCTTCCAAAAATGCGCCCACTTTAGCAAGCTTTATCCTTCTCGTCGAAACATAGTACAGCAAATATGACAATTCGGACGCGTTGGCCCTCTTGTCCACTTCCCGACCCCCAGGATAACACTGCCGAATAAGCCTTTGATGCTTAGGTAATAACGTATTCTTCATAGCACATAACAGACTTCCCCTTTTCTTATTTTGTTTGTAAAGTATTACAATACGCTTCTATTTCATAACAGAATCTCTGGAGCAATAACGATATAACCCCGCCCCTAATGCACAATCCAATTGAAGAATCCACTCAATTTATGTACCAATAATGTTCATAGATCTTTGATCTTTTGTTCTATTCAGCCCGGAAAACACCAAGACCCTTGCTCAGCTATAATATTTACGCCACGAATATTGTCAAACGCTTAGATCTCTTGGTTGCAAGTCTGGCCTGCCCGCCTTGGCTCACGGCTGTTTAGTCAGTTATGCCCAAAATTCACCTAAGCGGTCGCCATGGTAACTCCTGCTTAGTCAGCGTTGTGCTTACGTCAGCGGGCCCAGCGTCTATTTTATAGACGTTGGAGAAGGTGAGAATTATCGATATAAATATATATATCGTTTAGACGATATGGCTCCGACGTATATAAAGGGAGGAGTATGGACCAATGTAGAGGATGAGATTCTTAGAGTGGCGATCTCCAAGTATGGATTAAATCAATGGGCTAGAGTATCGTCACTTCTTGCTCGTAAAACCGCCAAACAGGCGAAAGCTCGATGGACTGAATGGCTTGATCCTTCTATAAAGAAGTTGGAATGGTCTCGGGATGAAGATGAGAAACTTTTACATTTGGCGAAGCTTATGCCCACACAATGGAGATCCATTGCTCCTATTGTGGGAAGAACTGCAACTCAATGTATCGAGCGGTATCAAAAACTTTTGGACGATGCTGAACAGAAAGATTCTGGAGATCATCTTAAACTGACCGGCGTGGGTGATGAAGCTAGTACTCCAATGGGTCCACCGGTTAAACGGCTTCAAATAGGGGAAATCGACCCAACGCCCGAAACTAAGCCGGCACGGCCTGATGCTATTGATATGGATGAAGATGAGAAGGAAATGCTTTCTGAGGCCCGAGCAAGACTTGCTAATACACAAGGCAAAAAGGCAAAGCGAAAAGATCGAGAACGGTTGTTGGAAGAAAGTAAAAGACTGACTCTGCTCCAGAAAAGAAGAGAGCTGAAACAGGCTGGCATTAACACAAGGTTGGCCAGAAGACCGAAAAAAGGCGAAATGGACTACAATGCCGATATCCCTTTCGAACACAAGCCCTCAGCAGGCTTCTATGATACAAATGAAGAAAAAGATGCTAATATAAAAGCCAAGGCCAGATTCGACCAACGAATGCACAAAAGTGGCATCTACCAAAAGGAAAGCCTGAAAGATGACAAGCTAAAGAAACGAAATCATGAGCATTCCGCCGAAGCCAAGGAGGCCATGGCCGACCAAGCTGCCAAGGCCAGAGCAGAGAAACTCCAACATGTAAGTTTGAATGAGCAGATCGCCAAAAGGAGGAAATTGTTTCTGCCGCCCCCTTCAGTTCAAGGCGACGAAATGGAGGAGATTATCAAGCATTCTAGAAGAGGAGAGCAGGTATCGAAAGAACAGGATGACGGCGACGCATTTTCCGGGACCGCCGGTCTAATGGGCGACTATTCGGCCACTCCCGTGATTGAGCCGTCAAGGACCCCTCAAGTAACTTCACGAGATGGTATTCTTCAAGCCACCCGAGACTTAAAAAACTTAAGCCAGTCCCAATCCTCATTACTGGGACAAGAGAATGCTAGCCTGCATGATTCTTCGTTTTCTATGGGAAGCATGTTGCCTCCTCCAAGGCGCGTTGAAGCACCCGTTACTCAAACACCCAGGAGAGATACATTTGGAGTCAACTTGGTTGGGGCCGAAGCAACCCCTCGCCAAATGATTTTGAACGGCTTTCAGTCGCTACCGAAGCCCAAAAATGACTTTGAGATCGCCTTACCGGAAGAAAGTTCGAGCCCTGAGCCTGAGCATCCCGCCGAGCAAGCTGTGGAAGATGCTGGAGAGAGAGCTCGTAAGATTGCATTCCAGAAGGAACTGGAACGCAAGAAACAGCTATTACGGAGATCGACTGTCATTCAGCGAGAGTTGCCTCGTCCAGAAGTCGGTAAGGATGGCATAAAACTTGTCCCTTCAAACCCAAGCGAAGAGTTGATCTATAAGGAATTACAGAACCTATTAATATCCGACAGCATAAGATACCCGGTTGCAGGCCGGTCGAATGCAGCAGTCGCTAAATCTCTTGTTGTTGAGGATCTGGCTGACGAAGCCCGCATACAAGCTCAGGCCCTGATAGATAACGAAGCCGTAAAAGCGACTTCCGATTCGAAGCGTACATTTCCAATAGAGTCTACTTCAATCTTGTTGCCTGCAGATGGGTATGACGAAGAAAGAGACTCCGAAGAATTGATTAGGTCATTGAGCGATATCGCAGAACGATCAAACAAGCAGGAAAAGAAGCTAGAACTCGTGTTCGGAGGCTACATAAAAAGGCAAAATGTACTGGCTGGAAAAGCAGTCGAAGCGCACGAGGCGCTGAGTACACTCTCGACACAGTATGCTATATTCAGCCAATTGCGCGATATGGAAAGCATAGCTCTGAGTTCGCGGTTGAATTCATTGCAGGAAGAAGTGAATTTTGTCACAGATGCGGAGCGCAATGGTCAGCAGAGGTACAGAGAACTGCTTGAGATACACCGGTCTCTCATCGGTGGAACAAACGGTCAGTCGCATGAATAAGGTAATGAGATAGATTCCGTAGTTTTCCCTCTATCCGTAATGCTATTTATTATCACTTCAAGGTCGAATAATAGCGTATCCCAGTAGGTTTATGTCAGTTAAGTTTCTGCGGTCTGAGTCTCGTTTTGCTGCAGCATGTAATGTCGATAGAGCATCTGGTTGTATACCTCTCTTTTCGGCCTATCTATGTCGCGTGCGCTCTTGGCAGTTGAAATACGAGAAGCCGGATCAGGAGCTTTGATGTAACTCAGAGCCACAAGTGTGTTTGTCACTAGGCCCTTAGAAAGGTCATTCACTAGCGATCCTGAGAATTTTCTATGATAGCTCAGAATGTGGCCTTCATCTATTGATGGAAGCCAGCCCAACGTCTGTTTAGCCTTGACTCTGCCAATAACTGAGTTGAGTTCGTCCTGAGTCAACGGATGCTGAGATCTGCTAGCTTTAGCATCTTGATACCAAACACGCAACAATGGCACGATAGACGGTTTACTGTAAACCTCCAAATACCAACAATCGGTCGGCACCGGGTCTACAATTTGTGCTCCTCTCGCGACATATGGAGCCGGAATGGACTCGCGTGATCTATGTCGATGCTTTTCCCATAGCTTCCTAACCGTACGAGACGAAGTCGACGAATAACGGACACGTATCCGAGATACGCAAAGACTTGTAGTCCTACTAGTATAGACCATAGAGAACCAACTTCTCTAACCGTTTAGGAGTATGGAATCTATGGACTCAGATTATAGGTTTTTCGGTCGGAAAAGCGGACTTCATCAACCAAACAACTTAACTACTTTATAAGGTCCGGTTCCAGGACAATGAAGAGTAATCTTCTGTCTGTGCCGCTTCGTAATACGGAGAGTATTGGTTTAGGTGAAGGGCTGAGGCAATGTATTGAGGAGGAGTATCATCAACCAGCCAACAAGTTCCGAGATGATATTCAAGAGATTGATCGCTCTAGAAGCAGCATAGTTGATATATCGTTAAATGCTGAATATCTCGATAGATTAATGGTGTATGTTTACAGTGTTTCATTGCCTGGTTCTTGTTTTTATTCCTGACTGTTTTGTAGCTATTATGCACAGGTTTCAAGTTTGGCACAGAAGTTTCCATATGACGTAAGGGCAATGATTGAACATGTTTTAAGGGATTGAAACTGATCAATTGAGTTAGATTCGATTAAGTTTTGTTTGGTATAATACTCTTGGATATGCTACCAATGCGGCAGGTAAGAATGGTTATGTATAATCGTCCAGATCAATCCATTAATCTATGAAGTGACATCAAATACACTTCAATTTGATAGGATAAATGTGTTGTACAATATCGGTGCCTTATATACATATCTGGGCACTATTTCAGTCGGATCTTCTGCGGAATCATTCAAAAAGTCATTTCAATTCTTCCAACTCGGAGCAGGCTGCTTTCGTAAATTGATAGACGACGTTTTGCTTGACTTCCACCAGCAGCTACCAATAGGATTGGATTCAGATACACTTGAAACATTATGCCAGCTGTCATTGGCCCAATGCCATGAGTGTTTCTGGCGAAAAGCCGTTGCTGATGGACAAAAAAATAGCCTTATAGCGAAAGTCGCATTCCAGGTTTCCCAACTGTACTCCAAGGCTTTGCAGTATGCTAACAAAAGCCCTTCAGTGAGATCTGAGTGGATTCATCACATCAAATGTAAAAAACTTCATTTTGAAGCCGCCGCCCAATATAGGACCGCGGTCGACTGCATGGAAAAGTCCAATTACGGCGAAGAAATTGCAAGGCTCCAACTAAGCGTCCAAGCTTGTTCCGAAGCAATGAATAGCTCAAAATATGTGTCGTCTCAGGTGCTGGAAGATCTACGTGGTCTACAAGATAAAGCTGAGAGGGATCTCAAAAGAGCAGAGAAAGATAACGACTTGATATATCTACGCACTGTCCCACAGGCGTCTAGTTTGGCAGAAATTTCAAAAGGAGCAGTACCTATCAAGCCCGCATTCCCCCAGGCTGTTTTGAATCCTATCGACTTTCTGAATCGTACTCCGTTATTCCAAGATTTGCACCCTTATGCCGTCTATCAAGCATCCAAGGTGTATGCTGAAAAATTGGAGCAATATATTGACAGGAACGTGATTTCGGAAGCCAAGCGACTGAATGTGATGGTCCATGACCGTCTCCAAACCTTACAACTGCCTGGAGCATTAGATGCAATCGAACGCCCACTTGGTATCCCTCAAGATCTCCTCTCCCATTCTCAGGAGGTTGGATCCCGTGGTGGCGTGAGAGAACTACGTCAGACTATAACCGACGTGTCGCGACTCGCATCTCGAGCAGACCTACTGCTACGGCAGGCCAAAGAGGAGCTGGAGGCTGAAGAATCTGAAGACAACTATTTAAGAGAAAAGCTTGGAACAGATCGATGGCCGCGACCAAATTCAAGGACTGCTGGACAAAAATACTGGGTAGAGCTCGCGGAACTCGAGAATTATCTGGGAAATGCTGCAGCTAGTGACAATCTTGTAAAGGACAAATTCTCTAGTGTTAGTGCCTTATTGGAGGTGCTTAGTGATGGCAAGACAGCGATTGCGGCCAATTTGCCAAACACAACGGCTGTCAAGACTAGTCCTGTACTGGAACGGGCCATGACTCAGCTTCGAGAAGTACTTGCCAAACTGAGAGGCATTGAACAGAATCGACAGGAGCGCATAGCTGCAATCGAGTCTCGTATAGCTCAAGTTGATTTTCTTCCCAAGATGCTAGAGCATCTCACGGTGCTGCAGCGATCGGATCCTTCCAAAGTAATAGAACCCTCGATGTTTGAAACAGTCTACACGGAGCAATTGACTTTTTATGACGAGTACCTTGTTTGGATCAAGCAACAATCTAGCAGCCAGGAAGATCTCCTTAGCCAGCTTGAATTAAGAAACTCGTCATTTCTTCAAATCAAGGAAATAGATCCGTCTATCGAACTAAGGAAGAATGCTATCCAGAGTCTCGAGGTTGCATATTTCAAGTTCAAGGAAATCATTATAAATCTCGAAGAGGGCCGGAAGTTCTATAACCAGATCCTGGAGAGAATCAAGAACTTCGTGGACGATTGTTCTTTATTCACTTATAATCGTCGTTTGGAGGGACGAAGTATAGAGGCCAATCCAGAAAGCGTGACGCAGTATTATGGACTAAGCTCAGACGATGAGGAGGATGTGGTCACAGATCGGCCTGTGTCAAGTCCTTTGCCGGCTCCACGACCAGTGGTTCCTGGTACATGGAGTCCCAATAAAGAAATGAGGTTCGGAAAGAGTTAGGCGATGTCGGGAGTTTCATTTCGAGTCTCATGTTTTCTAGTTTCATAGGAGGCCGCCTTGGCTAAACGCTGCAGAGTTCTTCTGTGCCTTCTACTTTGAAGATGGCCTTTCCATTTTTCTTCCCCAATAACAGTGGAAGGCTCGTTATCAGAGTTCACGCAAATGTCGCATGTAAAGTGTTTCCACTTAGATTCGTCAAAAGACTCCTCTTCAGATCGCACTCTGATCGTATCCTTCAATTCCATAGGTACTAACGGTACTGAGTACTCTGAGACCCCGGCCAAGAACTCTTGTGCGAGTGTAGTGCCACGCTTTCCCACTGTTTCGCTCCATTGTGACAAATCCGTGGAATTCAGTATTGCAAAATCCCCATCTACATCAAGATCTCTGGTCTTGACCTCATAAAAGGCTGTGAGAAGCTTTTTGAGAATATATTTTGTCTGGCTTGTGGAGTACTTCCTCGTTGCTTGTTTCATGGCCATGATACCTTCTTGTGAATTATCTTGTTGCTTGTTGAGCCATGGCAGAAACTGCTTAAAGCCAATAATTTGCCAGACTCCCCTGTCCAGAGCAACGGGGCCATTACGGCATTCAGATTGATAATATCCGTATAAGTCATCCAGCTCCTGGTATAACCCATTTTGTAACATTTGCTCTACTCTTGCATCTAAGCGAGGGTATAGCACAGTCTTGTCGCACCATATCCAGAGCACCAATGATCTGAATCTAAAACGACTTTGTAATGACTTATCCGAGCCTCCTTCTCTCTGCTGCCGGTATATATCCGAAGGCTTCTTCTCGGTACTGTAATATATTTCCAATGCTCTCCGTAGCCGTCGTTGATCTTTGGGATGGAATTTCTCGGCCACCAAGGGATCTACTTGTTTGAGATGTTCCATTATCACTTGACCGGATGAATTTAGAATCTCCAGTTGTTGAGGAGACAATTCCTTGCGCTCTATATCGGTAGATGTCGCCACTGTACTATTCTTGAACAGGAGAGATCTAGTATAATAGTGGGTACCGCCTACCAAGATTGGTACTTTCCCTCGAGAATGAATATCTTCCACTATCTTAAGAGCATCATGCTCAAATTGAGAAACACTGTACTCCGATTTCCAATCAACATGCCCAAGAAGATGATGAGGAATATTTTCCCTCTCTATAACCGGATGTTTGTTGGTGATATTGTCCAAACCAACATACATTTGCATGGAATCGCCATTGATAATCTCCCCATTAACAGCCTTTGCGATTTCTATACTAAGCTAGAAACCCGTAAGTCCAAGTGACTTTTTCCAATGTCTATACAAACATACTTGCGATTTTCCAACCCCTGTATTGCCAATTATGGCAATCAAACTCTTGGCCGATTTCATGGATCAATTTGATAGTTTGACAAAATATTTCAGCCTCACGTTCCGAGGCGGAATAAGACTGATCTCAACTATTCTGACGATTCAAACAAAAGTTTCTTGCCCGATATAATTACAATATCTCTATATTAATATATTAACAAGTATTCATAGCATTTGCATCTACTGTGTTGGTGTACCAATGGTGATAATATATACCGCTTCTTCAAAGGTCGTGCGATATTTGTTTTGAGAATTAGACCGAAAATTCGAGCAGATTTGATGTCTAGAATGATTATCGCAGGCCTGTTAAAGTAGAATAGAATCACAGAAGAATGATTTTAAAGTCTTTTTATGAAACAGTTGTTGGCAAGCGTATTGAGAACTGTAAAGTTTGACCCGAATGGGTATGTGAAGTGGGTCGTAGGGAGAGGGTCTTTGGCTTTGAAGCTAATTATCAAGACCGTTGGGGTCCTTGCGAAACAAATGAGGAACTGCTTCTCGCATTGTATAGAAAAAATTATAACATTTTGTATAACTATGAGTATCTGGCAGCTCACCGTCCTAATGTACGTCGGCCAAAAAGCTGGTCGTTTGAAGATACATGGTTACGCGTCTGAGACTCCAGGTTTTGAATGGCTTCAAGCTTTGCCTGTAGCGTGCTTGTATTGTTATCAATCCATTGTAGACTTGCAAGATGCGAGTTAAGCACTTTCACGATTTGAGTCAAGGCATCATCATCCTTTGAGTGGCTCAGGTTGCCCGAAACCTTGTTAATCTCCTCAATTACACTCGTGAGGTTCCCACCCATCGCTTCAAGTTTTTCATTCAAATCTTCAGCTAGCCGGTAAGCCTTTTCCCTTTCCTGATCAACAGGTTGTAAGCCCTCAGGGCCTGCCATATCCGCAAGGTATTCAGCAGCCTGCCTTTCATACCCTTCCAAGAGTGTATCCAAATCGTCCTGTTGTCGCGACACATATTGAAGCAATTGTTCGATTTTTCCCTGGTTTTGTTCAGCGAGCACGGTTTCTGAGAAAACATTAGAGATCTTTTCACCGTTTCCAACCAAGACCTTATCCCATGCTGAGATAGCCTGAGCTTGGGCTTGAAACTCAGCAGTATTTTTAGCTAGTGCAGTGGTCCACTTTGCGATAATATCCTCGAAGGACTTGTTTTTTAAATATGCAGTGGGACCAATATCCTTGACGTCAGCTGGTGCAATAGTCCTCGCTGTGGCATCAAAGCCCGGTTTTGCTGCTTTTGTTTCGGCTCCTCCAAACAAAGGTTTTGATTCTTGGGCCGATTTGGATGGGTCTTTATTGGGGTCCGGAGCCTTCAAGCCAGTGGCTCCAAAGAGTCCACCTGTAGCACCTAAAGTGGGCTTGTCGTCTGGTTTCTTGAGCTCGAACGTTGGCTGAGCTTGTGATGAAGTCCCAGATGCAGTCTTGGATTGAGCTTCAGTCGTTGTAGCACCGTCGAGGGACCTCTTCTCGTTTCCAGTTCCAAAAGTCGTACTAGTGGTGGGTTTCGTACCAAAGGTGGGCTTGGTTACCTCAGGTGTATTTGATTTTTGCGAGTCCAACTTTAGGGATCCGAATCCACCGAACTGTGGTTTATTCTCGCTCGAAGCTGTTGTTCCGAAAGTCGGCTTTCCAAAGTCAGAGGAAGCAGTCTGAAAGAGGGGCTTATTATCGGTTGACGAACTACTACCGAACAGAGGCTTACTTTCCGTCGACGAGGTTTGGGCACCAAATAAAGGCTTACTTTCCGTCGACGAGGTTTGGGCACCAAATAAAGGCTTGCTTTCAGTCGACGAGGTTTGTGCACCAAACAAAGGCTTGTTTTCAGTCGACGAAGTTTGGGTGCCAAACAAAGGCTTACTTTCAGTCGACGATGTTTGG
Organism: Diddensiella santjacobensis; assembly: GCA_030574215.1. Classification (NCBI taxonomy): domain Eukaryota; kingdom Fungi; phylum Ascomycota; class Dipodascomycetes; order Dipodascales; family Trichomonascaceae; genus Diddensiella; species Diddensiella santjacobensis. The sequence goes on from JAJMEO010000013.1 coordinate 192,629, forward strand.
GTGCCAAACAGAGGCTTGTTTTCTGTCGATGAGGGGCCACCAAACAGGGGTTTTCCAGCGGCAGATGCCCCCGAAAATAAAGTTCCAGCAGAAGAGCTTTCATTTTTCTTTTCCGGCTCATTTACAGAGGCGGATCCAAATAGTCCTGAACTGGATCCAAACAGGCTGGTAGTGGGCTTCGTGGTCGATGCTGTCGTGGTCTTGTCGGTACCCGTGGCCGGAGCGTTTCCAAAGGAAAAACCACCTGAATTTTGCTCTGCAGGCTTTGAAGACGATCCAAACAAGCCCGATCCCGAACTATTATCTGTTGCACTCTTATTGCCAAACAAGCCAGATCCTGTAGAAAGAGTCGAGGGCGCTGTGGTATTAGCTGGCTTTGAAAAGCTTCCAAATCCACCACTAGCGGCATTGCTACCGAAAGTACTACCGGAACCAAATGCGGTCCCAGATGTTCCAGTGGTTGATGATCCACCGCCAAAGGAGAATGGCTCTTTCTTTTCGGTTGTATTCGAAAGGCCAAAAAGCCCTGGGCTTGGCGGTGCTCCTGCTGGAGTAGTTGATGCCTGGCCAAATCCTCCAAATACGTTAGCTGGTGCTGCAAGACTGTTAGAGTTCTATGTCTGTTAATCTATTGAAGGCATATCGACATACTGGTCGGTAGTTGTTGACCTGACATTATTTGTAGCACTATCGACGACGGTAAAGATAAACTCAATTGAAGTAAATCTGAGATCCAAGACTAGAGAACAACCTGAAGAAAAGTATACAATGGATTTGGAGATTTGAATGAACCCTTTTAATAACTTTAGTCGCGCAAAAGATGAATTACCGAACTGTATCGTGTTTGTCGTTGTCGCTCACAAATTTCGGCGGATGAGTTTAGAGAAGTTAGGGTTGTGTAACTTGTTTATTTGGTCAAATTTTGGTGAGTTGTTTACGTGAGGAAATCATAATTACACAGTTCACACTAGTTAAGGTTGGGAGAGAAAAAGAGCCAAATTTTTCTTTCGGCCCGGGTTTTTGCGTGCCATCACAAATGGGAAAACATCACCGATGTTTTTGATACAAGCATTTCACCTTTTGAAACAATTTACGACTAAGCTGAACTTCCCTTAAAATGGGTTAGTTATAAGCAAAAATTGAGTTATTTCGAGGTAATAATATATAACAATTGATTTTCTATAATCGTCAGATTGTCTTTATTGCCGATCATAGCATATTTGCCGTTACTACGGTACTCATCCTCATGGTAGGTTTAATATCCGTGTTGTATTACCATCCACAGCCACCAAGAATTTAAAGTTTAAATTAGGCGGTATTCAGAACTTCAGACGTACAATTTCTAATATTCACTTCTTTGACAGTTCCCGGGACAAGCACGCCAGCTAGGCTATTCTACTATTCAATCTCACAGCTTGCCAAGTTCCTTAACGGCCCATTACCATCAAGGTTGCCACCTGCTCTACATCTCGTACTGTGGTAAAGGGACTTTTTACGGGCTTTTGCTATTTTCCTCCTTCCACCTGTGTATTTGCGATAGGGTTTGTTCGATTCAGCGGCGGGCAATATGCGGCTGCTTTGAATGTCACCCGATTGATCGCCACGAACGATCTACCGGACCTCCGCCTAGCGGCCGCCAGCGTCATGCACGAGCTTAGTAATTGAACCCTGCGTTCGACTTCAATGTGACGATGTGCGCAATCAGCACATCGTCATATACTCTCTAGACCAGCATCCAGTTCTGACATCCCCTTCGACCGTTTCATGACTGACTTTCGTGGATTTTCGTGAATTCTCGTGGGACAAAGAATCCAAGGTTGTGGGTCAACAAAAATCACGTGCCACCAACACGTGCACCGGACACGTCCGAAAATTAACCGGCATAATTTATATTTTAATGAACCAGCGTCAGTTACAATACTTTTTCTATAAAGCAGCCACCTCGCTCTTTTTTTTTGTCTTCTTTCCTCACCCTATCCTCTTTTTTATCTGTTATTTTCTTCTAAACGCGCTCTACTTTCTACTCATCAACCATTGACAACCAACTAAAGAATATTAAGCTGCCTCAATGGTTTCTGTATCTTTGGCTTTTGCCATTCTCATGGAATGGTTCGTCACGCTAATCAACCTCTTCACCACTGTGGAAGCCAACGCTGCTCGTTCCCCTGCTTCTCCGGTGGATTATACTGTTCTTGTTTCTTCGACTCTTACTGCTACTGTGGCTATCCCGTTTTCCGATCCTGCCGCAGATCATGGTTTGAATCCAAGTATCGAAATTGAATCCCTTAGCACCTGTCAAACTAACGATAATGATAGTTCATTGAAGGCTAATGATGCCACAGTCAATGACTCTGATTGTGGTGCGCCCGCGGTAAGTATCTGCGATGATGCTGATTGTGTTCCAACTGAAATTGAATCCTGTTGCTCGAGTCAAGCTAAGGATAATGATATTTCAACTTATTATGCTAACGATCTTAATAGTACTCTTAATGAGAAATCTGAAAAGCACTCTTATGCTGCTGAGCCCTTGGTGAAGTCAATGCAATTGGACCAGCCAGTCACTAGTATGGGAGTCCCGCTTATATTTTTCTCTGAAGACGCACCCTTTGAGCTCGTGGTTCAAGATGCTATGGATTTGATGCGTGATGGCGTAAAAGTGTGGCTGGAATTCGTGCGCTGCCCCCTTCGCACCAAACCGAGATTCCAACGTTCCGTTATTGAGTTCGGGGAGCACCTCAAGAAGTCTTATCTCACTCTTTCATTTCTTATGAAAGGGCCTTCGCCGAAGCTATTTGATAGAGCTGATGCCTCATGCCGTAGCCTTGTCAAGTCAAGCTACTAGGGTTACTGGCGTTTGAGGCGCGATTTACAGTGTGCAATGGATGAACATGTTGCAAGAACAGCTCGCAACCTGTCTATTGCACTATCGGCACTCACAGCAGAACCAGTGACATATGAGTATACCTCTCAAGGGATTATTCCTCACATGCCTCGTCTCCAGACGAGTACCTTCGACGACAGCCATCTTGATGCAGTTGCTACTCCTGCATCAGTGGCTTCAGGTAAGAGATGTTCGGGTTTGCATGTGAGGTTCGCTTAAACCAAGCCAAAAAAACAACTTATCATTCGCCAAAAAACAGCAAAACACCAAAAATCACCAAAAAAGCAACAAAATATAAAACACCAAAAAAAACCTTCTACTCTATCTTTATCATTCGCCGAAAACACAAAAAGCACAAAAAACAGCAAAAAGATAAAAAAAACAAAAAAAAACTCTCTCTTTCATAGATCTATACATTTTTATTGATGATCCTTAATGCTGCTCCACCCAGTTATCTCTTAACTTCGTTGACGGGAACTCAAGAGCGGCAGACCTGCTTAATGATCTGCCCCGAAAATAATAAAGTCCTGATGTTATTCGCTGAAGAGGTAATTGCGAGATTGTACCTTGGACACCGTATGATCACGGTAGCTTCGGAGCAAATGCTGTAACAGTCGTCTGCTTTAGAAGAGGTTTACGTTTGATGGGATTCAATCAATGCACATATGCAGATGTCCTGTCGATCACACGATTACCCCAGAAGCACCCTCTCACCAAAAAAAACCGAAAGCCAAAAAGCAACTTATCATTCGCCAAAAACCAAAAACTCCAAAAAAACAACAAAAACCGTCTAAACTCTTTATCTTTATCATTTGCCAAAAAATCATAAACACCAAATAAACAACAAAATATAATACTCGTATTTATCCTTCACTCGTAGTCGTCCTTCACTCGAGTCGTCCTTCAATCGCCCAAAACTACCTGACTTCCAAACTTTATTGATTTTGGTTTTGTTGGGATTGCGTCCTGGCAAACAAAGACTCGTACCTTATTTACAGGGGTGCTCTCTTCAAACACGTTGTATTAAATGTATTTTGTTCAAAAGATCAACTAATGTCTCTAAGACTCTCTATCTTAAGTCACGGTAGACAACATAAAAACAATAGACTGTTAACACTTGAACACATGACAAAAATAGAAAGACGGCTCAACATATTCACAAGGCAATGCAAGCAAATTCCAAATAGAAAAGAGAATGCGTACACGCTCCAACCTGGTTTCTGGTGACATTGTTCAGAACTCCACAGTGAAAATTCATCGGTCACGTGAGCATTTCTCATATTGCGAAATTTCTGGTGCTTTTCTCTAGTTTACGATGATGTATATGATCGCCTATCTTCCAACGGAGGACGAGGTATTAGTAACCAAAAGAATAGCCATGAAATGCTTGCCATCCTATTTCGAAACGGCGAAATAATCTCTGAGTTTCTGAGGTGAAATCTGTAAGTAGCAGAGTTCGTCACGTGATATCGGACTATGTAACGGAGAATCCTTGGAAGAACTGATTGAATGAATGGGTTCAACGTCTGCACGATGGAGAGAGAGTCGCAGTAACTGGGTTCAAGTTGGTTGACTCTTAATAAATGGTTTTTCAACTTTGTTCATCTCAATTTGATTCTCAGATAGAGGTCGTTTGACCTATCCAAGGCATTATGATTTTAATTATTTCTTTCATTAATTTGGTCAACTCATTTTATTAGTTTAGCACGGCATGGATTACAAGAGTCTACAAATCTGTTTTAAATTGTAACGAGGAGTGAAGGTTTAATTCGAAGAGAAGAAGACCAAAGCCACAGTAGTACCATCGATTCGAGATGGTTATAAGAATTTAATCCTTTAGGTCATGAAAGAGAATTCAAAACTTTAATCAATTAAAACAAAAACATCGAGTAAAAGGAAGGCGTGTTGAAATTGTTCAATCACCTTATTTATCTTATAAAAAACTGTTGGGAACAAGGAACGGGTGGAATCCCGCTACTATAAATTCAAGGTATTTTCTCCGGTATATATTTTCTGTTTTCTGTGTTACATCAATTAAAGAACAATTAAATCAATTAAGAATTAAAATGGTTCATAAGCTTATTCTGGTTCGTCATGGTCAATCTGACTGGAATGAGAAGAATCTGTTCACTGGTTGGGTTGATGTGAAACTTAGTGAGGTTGGTCGTAAGGAGGCTACTAGAGCTGGTGAATTGCTTGAAGAGTCAGGATTGAAGCCTGATATTCTTTATACTTCCAGATTGTCTAGAGCCATTCAAACCGCAAACATTGCACTTGACAGAGCAGACCGTCTTTTCTTGGATGTCAAGAGATCGTGGCGATTGAACGAGCGTCATTATGGTGCTCTTCAAGGTAAGGATAAGGCTGAAACGTTGAAACAATACGGAAAAGACCAGTTCCAGACCTGGAGACGTTCTTATGATGTTCCTCCTCCTCCAATTGAGGATGATAACAAGTATTCTCAAGCCAATGATGAGCGTTACAATGACTCAAAGGCCGATATCCCGAAAACGGAATCTTTGAAACTTGTCATTGACCGTCTGCTTCCTTACTGGAAAAGCGACATCTCCAAGGACTTGCTCGCAGGAAAGACCGTCCTGATCGTCGCTCACGGTAACTCGCTGCGAGGATTAGTGAAGCACTTGGATAACGTATCCGACGAAGAGATCTCTGGTCTCAACATCCCAACCGGTATTCCTTTGATCTATGAACTCGATGATGACCTCAAGCCTGTGAAGGCTTCCTATTACCTGGATCCTGAGGCTGCTGCTGCCGGTGCTGCCGCTGTCGCCGCCCAGGGCTCCAAGTAAGATTGTTAGTGGACCCTTCTTGAAGAAAATTATTGCCTAAATACGTAAATTGCTATATACATCGAATCTACTCAGGCTACTAGTTATCGCTTATATCCTTAGCAGGCTTGTACAACTTCAACAGCAAAGATGAGGTGACAACTGATACAGAACTCAGAGCCATCGCCAAAGAAGCCCATACAGGATCAAGCCGAGAGTTATTATACGGATAAATCACCCCTGCCGCCACGGGAATACCAATCAAATTGTACACCAAAGCCCACATGAAGTTAAACTTTATTCGCCTAAACACAGTTCGGCTCAAGTCAAGCAAAACCAAAATCGAATTTAGATTTGACTTAAGCAGCACAAACTTCGCAGAAGACAAAGCGATATCAGAGCCAGACCCAATGGCTATTCCGACATCAGACATCGCGAGCGATGGCGCATCATTAACCCCGTCCCCAACCATGGCAACAATGGCACGAGCTGACGACCCTCTCTTGCCTCTATTGCCGGATCTCTGAAGCCAGGAAATCTTGTCCGCCTTCTCTCCCGGAAGTACACCGGCGATAACGTGATCGGCTGAGATTGATACCTGCTCAGCTACCGCTCTGGCCGTTGTTTCGTTGTCGCCAGAAATCATCCAGCACTCGATTCCACGCTTTTCAAGAGCCTCAACGACCGCTTTTGACTCATCCCTGACTTTATCAGCCACTGACAGCGCAAGCTTGATTGAGAAGCTTTCCTTTCGGGTTCCCACAGCAAGCAAAATGACCGACCGACCTTTCATTTTCCATTCTTCAATACGTTGTTGAGAGGCATCATCCAGCCGAGCACCAAATTCTTCCAAGAACCGCTCATTCCCAATAACAACATCCTTACCAGAGAGCTCTCCACTGGTGACAGTCCCCTTCAGACCTTTGCCTTGTACCTCTTCGGCATTGGATAGCTGATTTTGGCTTACAAGGGATTGATCGTTTTCTGCATATTTGCACACAGCAATAGCCAAAGGATGACCAGAATTAAGCTCCAAATCTCTCGCCGCCTGGAGCAAGCTAGGCAGAAGTTCTAGATCTGAGCCTATTATTAGTTCATCTATAACCTTCGGTTCTCCACCCTCGGTTAAAGTACCAGTCTTGTCGAAACAGATAATATCGATACTGGAGCCTTCTTGAAAGGCCTCACCACCTCCTCGGGCCAGGATTCCATACTTAGCTGCCAACCCTGATCCGACAAAGAGAGCGGTAGGCGCTGCCAATCCAATCCCACAAGGACATGCGACAACGAACACAGCAATAGAGAATTCAAGAGACCAAAGAGGCCATCCGCCAACGTCAATATCCAGGTAGCTGCTAGGAAGTACCCCAGACTCTCCCAGAGCGAGCCAAATGATCCAAGTAAGGACCGCAATCAGAGTGACAATAGGCACAAAAATACTCGTCAGCTTCTCAGCCAATCTCTCGATAGGTGCGCGATGTAGCTGTCCTTGTCGGACTATCTTTATGATACTATCAAGCATCGAAGCACCCTCAATTGCAGAGATTTTAGCAATTATAGCCGAGCCTCCAGTATTGATAGTACCGGCATAGACCTGGTCACCAACATCATGTCTAACAGGCCTGCTTTCACCAGTTAAAGCTGATTCGTCAAACAAACTACTACCTTGGGCAATAATTGAATCGGCAGGACACGACATTCCTGGTAACACTTTGGCATAATCTCCAACTTCGACCAGATCAATTGAAACAGGCCTTGATTCTCCGAATGACTTATTATCTGGGTCATTGATGTCGAACTCTTCAATAAGCTGCACCTGACTTGGCCGCAGGTCTCCAAGTAAAGAGACTGCCGAAGCGGTCTTCTCCTTAGAGTAAGCATCTAGGAATCTTCCCATCAACAGAAAAAGTGTGAGAAAAACCACAGAATCGAAATAGGTACTCGAGTATCCCGTATTACCTCTTTTGGCCGTGGCGCTAAGACCAAGCAGTGCAATGCTTGCAAAGTACGCAATCGAAGTGCCTAAGGACATAAGCAAACTCATTGAGCCAAACTTGAAAATTCTGCGAGTCCAAGGCACACCACCCTTCCACAAAGAGCCAATTTCTTGGATGGCCTTAATGTGGAAGAGGTCGTCCGCAAAGAAATATACTGGGGTTGCCAGAATAAACAAAGCCCACGTCGCACGGCTCACCTCTCCAGCCCACAACGGCTCATCAAAGTAAATTCTCAAATGATGATTCTTTGGGAGCAGATCCATCGCTACGATCCCAATGATAAATGTCGGGATGGCAACGACGAAGGTCAAGAGCAGTCTGAGCAAAAGCTTTTTCCGCTCCTGCTTTGCCATCTCGGCGGATCTCTCTTCGAGAGTCTTTGGATGAACAATAGATATTCCAAAGTCCGGCGAAATAGACTGGAGCTTTTCCAAGATGGATCGTATGGTGACCAGCGGGATCTCGGGGACATATGTGAATTTAATATAGGGTTTCTCTAGAGAAATTGGATCGTCAACAACGACACTATCACCATAGGTCTCAAGGATATCATTAATGTTTTCGGGACAATGCTCACAAAACATTCCTTCCACTGACAAATTGATAGTTCGGGATTTAGTCTGAATTGCAACATGACGTACTTCAGAAAGATCTATCTCCTCATATTCGTACCCGATGTCTTCGATCGCATTTTTAAGAAGTCCTGCCTTGCTCTTATCACTTATGAAGAACTGTCCGGAGTTCGTTAGAAGACTCACGCTTGCTTGTATCACAAACGGTAAGTGTTTCGTCTGATCCATAATAGCACTAGTGCAGGTACTGCAAGTCATTCCTCCTATAGAAGCGGTCACTCTCCAGCTCTTTGAGGAGAATATCGGCAGCAGTTCAATCAATTCACAAGAGTAACCCACGTCCCGAATAATAGATTGAATTCGCGATGCATGTCTCTTATCAATGATTACTGCGGTACCGGACTTTGCAATTAGATCCACGCCAAAGTCAACAACCTCAGGAAGACCATTCTTCACTGCTTCCGTAATGGATGTCGTGCAAGCAGCGCAGGTCATATCGCCAATTGCGAAGACTGCTCTATACTCCTGCTGTTCAGTACTGGCATCCAGCGTAATGCCGCCAAACTCATTCTCAGAGCTGTCTGATTCTGAGGTGATGCTTGGACTTGGCCTTTTCAGAACGTTTTTGAGAGACGTTACCTTTGATTTATCCTTGCACTGCTTACAGGCGTTTCTATGAGCCTTAGTATGATTCCATCGCAAGAAGAGCTTCGCAAACCAACTATGAGGGTCCGAAAAATGGGCCCCAACGTTAAGAACATCAAACCCGGCATCGAACAAAGCACGAGAAATAGTTTCAGATGTTATATCAGAAGGTGCTACAACAGCCACCTTCTCCTCCTGTAGAGAAACGTGAACTTGCGATATGCGAGGATCAAGCTTAGTAAGAACCATCTTGATAGATTCCTCGCAAGTGCTACAGTGCATATTATCCACGGTGAAGATCCGTGACTCCATTCTATCTGTCAGCGAGGTCCCAGAATCCTTGATTTTATTTCCTAACATTTTTTGTGGAAGTCCAGCTTGCCTTTATACTTGGCAGATTAAGCCGTAGGCAATAAGGCTCATTACGAATCTTCGGTGCGGGAAATGTGCCTGCGAGGTTTTCGCCCACAAAAACAAATTCAAACCATATGCTTAACAACAAAATTCTGGGCAAATTAGACTCAACAGATCCCAAGTAGTTATTTACAGATTCGTACCAGGTTCGTAGGTCATAAGGTAGCAAACTGAACAGCTTTTGGTTCTAAAATGCCAACGAGAAACTGGCGAAGAAGACGTAAAACGTGCATACAGAAACTGTGCAGATCTCTAGACTAACAGATCGTAAATATAACTAAATGCATACCATTCCTGAGTCCTGACGCAAGTATGACTACTTCGCTCGAGCAGAAATGAGAAGTCTCACTCCAAACGAGTACAAACGAAAGAAAGAGTATTCGATTATCCTAGAAAACTAATAAAGATTTTAAAACTTCGTTTTATGCAAAGTGAATTCTCCGACTTGTGCGGCTCACTTGTGCGGCTCACTTGTGAGGAAGCAGATACGATACGATACAATCATAGATTGAGGAGGTCTAGGAGGATAAGCACTCTCAAGTTCAAGATATGAGATCCAGTCCCATAAGCTACTTTGAATGAAAGCAAATGACGTTGACCGCTGATAGAATACATAAGTGTCGATCCGTTTCGGCAGTGTTTGAATACAGATATCGTTATACAAGATTTAGTCCATATGACATCTAGAGCTCAAACTTCTCAATTGAGCCTGAGTCACAGTCGTAAAGCTTTGTGGCAATCCACGTAGATGCGTACATGTTGACTCTATCGATGCTAGTGCCGCTATGACGAACAGCAGCAGCCTTGCACTTGAAGCCCTCAGCTTCATACACCTTCATATACCAAGGAGACTTGGCCGAGCTTCGGAGCATAACTCTTCCGCCCTTTGCAAGGGCCTTGTTGAGAGCACGGACCTCATCACGAGCCTCATTACCCTTTGGAGAGAACCAGTCCATGTGATCCATCACTATAGCGCAGGTGACACTTCCGGGGTTGATTCGATCTACAACATCATTGATAGTGTCGGTGTGTAGTCTAATACTGTCCAGGGTATCCTTGCGCTTCGAAAGATTATACTGGCCCTTCTTCGTCAAGTAGTCTGGGCAGTTGTGCTTTGAGTATCTGCCCATCAAACACAGATAATAGAAGTAGTTGTCATCAGAAATCAGACTTCGGGTGATGAGTGGCTCAATGGTGTCGACAACATAATTAAGGAATCCATTTTCGATCATGGAGGTTTGATTGATCGGAACTCCTAATGCCTTCCACAGAAAAACTGGATTTCCGACCAGAATCTTACACAGAATGGGATTGAAAAATGCAGGCTTAATTTTGCTTTCCCAAATCTGGACCTGCTCCTTTATTGTTTGTGCCTTGCATAATCTTTCAACCTCATTTCTTATGCCGAACATCGTGAAGACCCATGACGAGAGCCGCAGAGCCCATCTCGTAGACCCTGTATCATAAAGACCCTTGCCCTTGACTGAAAACGTCCTACTGCCCGTCTTCATCCAGAACTGGAGAGCATGCGATGACATGTGACTAGACATTTTGTTCACCAGCAAGTCCATGAAGTTTTCATGTTTTCCCTCACCAAAGATCTTCCAAACATCATCGTAAGGCAGAGACCGCATCGCTGCGAGCTTGAGCTCCATCAAGTGATTCTGGTGAGGATTTAGGTCGACACCATGGATTCTCTTCGGAGGGCTATCCATCGCCGCGTAGGACAATATATTGTCGCCGGCAGAGGTGATGGCCAACACTGTGTCTTTAGGTCCGATGCTAAGCAGTTTTATGTCCTCACGCGGGTCTTCCCAGGTAAAGGCGTAGATATATTCATTCGCGAACTGGCGGTACTGGGCATGCTCGGCATCATAAAATATTCTCCAGATCTCTTTCTGGTAGAAACAGGAAGGATAGGGCAAGTTTCGTTCCATGTTGATAACCGCTGCCTCGTAGCCTTTAGACTGGATCAAGACTGTGTTTCTGTTGACGGTTTCGTCATCGGGGACGGGTGCCAGGTAGGGCGACTCAGTGGCCAGGGCATTGATCCTGTGGGTGATATCCGAGTTATAGTCTTTGTCGCATCCAAGCCAGATGTAGTAAGGAATTCGTCCTAACTTTGCGTTTCGCAGGTTCAGTGATTTGACGGTCCCGAACCGGTATTCGAGGTAATCGCGTCTTGAAGAGTCCAAGTACACTCGATCGAATTCAAACCAGAGTCTCCAGAAAGTTCTAGAGAGCCAGTTGACATGTCGAAGGTACTCGCCGCCTACAGACGAGGCTTTTCCCGCAACAGTAGCATGAGACTGAACGTAGAAGTCCACGACGCCGAACATTCCGTCCTTGCCTAGAAATCCAGATACTTTGTCAACGATTGAGTAGTAAGTAGGGATCATTGACAAGGAGTATGACATGGTGACGAGGTCTGCAAAGTCACCGACCTCATGGGGAATGACAAATTCGTTAACGTCTTTACAGATGACATGAACATTTTTCCAGCCCCTGGCTAGAAACCTAGCAGATGCCACTTCGCACAGCGAAGGTGAAAGATCGACCAGATAAATGGCCTTGAAAGAAGAGATGGGGAGAATACTATTCATTTGTTCGACATTCCAGCCAGTTCCTCCTCCAAGCTGAGAATTGATTAGTGATTTGGGGACATAAAACAAGAGGCGAGATACTTATAACATACATCGATCCAAATAAGATTCTTATCTTTCTTTAAATGAGAGACACATAATTCAAGCAAGTTTTCACGGCCTTGTAATAACCTTGCACGCGTTGAATCATAAATCTTGGCTTGACCTTTATAGAAGCTTTCCAAAGCAGATTGCTGGTCACCGGCACCTTTACTAATAGGTTTCAGGAAACAATTGTAAGCAAACACCAGGAAGCTTTTGCCATTAGTGGAGACAAAGCATGCTGCCAATACAAGCAGACAGAAACCTGCAAAAAGAATGACCACCACCATTAAGTAACGAAGGAAGGAATAACACACCAAAAGTGTATATTATAACGCGGTCCAACACCAGCTTATATACCGTTGTCCCCCCATAGGGGAACATCCACGGTAATTAGATTACACGTTATGCCAGACCATGTTCCTCATACTAGGCACTTCTATTGGTCACGGAAATATGCAGGTCCGTTGAGCCCCACAAAATGCGGGAGAGCCTTGTCTGCTCGTTGCATGAATGATTGGCTCCCAGCAGTTATTCCCCTATCCCTTGATAGATGCATTTGTTAAATTTGTTTACAATTACTTTAGCATGTGAAAATTCCGATTTAAACTTAAGTTTAAAGTCTTTATAGTTTTATCAACTTTTATGGCGGCGAATGCGGCGTGATTAGTCGGTTTTCGGCAATGATATCTGGGGGGGTCTAGATCTTAGCCGTGCTAATGTTTCAATACGTTAATTATGATCTATAAATCATCGTGATTATCTACTTTCTTACGGCCTCCGGGAGTTATTAGTACATATTCGATATAAAGATCACCGAATGCACCTTCCTTATGCAAAATGGGCATCCCACGGCCTTTTATCCGTTCAACCTCGCCATTGGATACAGTTTTGCCTTTGGAACGACTTAAAGTGACATTGGTTTGGCCATCCAGAAATGGGATATTTCTTTTCCAATCTCCACGAAGCGCTTCCTTAGCACTAAGAACCTCCTTACGGAATAAATGATCACCCTTTCGTCTATAACCCATATTCTCCTCATGCTTTGCTTCTTTGACATGAATGAAGAGATCCCCCGCCTCCCATTCAGGGCTTTGATCCGCTTCTCCACGAATCCGGAAATCAAACACTTTAGAGCTTCCTGGCTCAACATGTATACTGTAATCTCTATTCTCACGAATAACACGTGACCCCTGGCATACAGGACATGGATGAGCAATGGTTCTACCTCTACCGCCACATACATCGCAAGTGGTTTGTATCTGTTGTACCATTCCTGGTGCCAATTGATGTCTAATGATGCGTATTCCGTGACCTTGACATGTCTCGCATATATGTTCTTGGCCATCTTCGGAACCTGTCCCGTCACATTCGTCACAAATGCCCTGTAAATTCACTGTGATGTCTATGGTATCTCCAGTATATTGTTGCTTGAGACTGCAATCTATAGTGGTCTCAGCATCTGGTCCACGCTGGACTCTATTGGCAAACATATTTCCATGATGCCCACCAAAGAAGTTCGAAAACATATCAAACGCATGATTCATGGGGTTTTCCATTCTATTTCCGTTCAACCCCGCTTCTCCATACCGGTCATATCTGGCTCTTTGCTCTTTATCCGATAATACCTCATAAGCACCTGCTATCTCCACAAATTTCTGTGCGGCCTCTTCATCTCCTCTTCATCATAAGTATTAGATACGCACCCACGTAATAATCATGCATCTTGATTCTCAGTACTTACGGATTCTTATCGGGATGAAATTGCCGGCTTAATTGCCTATAAGCCTTTTTTATTTCTTTATCGCTAGCAGACTTGGAGACTCCTAGAATCTAACATTTGATATTCGATATTAACACTTCTGTTCCTGATGATCCTCCTACCCTTTCTAACTTACCTTATAAAATTCTGATTCGGCAAGTGCACTGTTCAAAACACCAAATATATACAATACTAATAATAGAGAACGAGCCCAACGCTTCAACATTGTTCTGCTGGCATGGAAATGCTGATTTCCAAAGATGCTACGTCACAGTCCCAAATCTTTTTCCAGCGGCGAAATGAAAAGCTCGGGACTTTTTCAACGTTTTCGTTAGCCGCATTGAAAATCAATTATGCATGAAGTTATCAATCTTTCGTTTTCGAGTATTGCAAATCATTTAAACGCCCAGTTTTATAATTGTGAGGAGACTTATTTTGTATATGATGATAAGTCGGAGTCATTGATAGATCCGAATGTTGTTTTCCGAAAAGGAATCGGTTTCACGCCACGAGCATTGGTATGGGAATTGAATGGTGGTTATGGATCTTTGAAGAAATATCATTCTGTATATGAGAATGACGTTGCTCAAACCCCTGTTTGGTTGAATAAAACTGTAACTATAACTGAGACCAATGCAACTTCAATCTCTAAAAGTCAGTACCAAACAGCCCTTGATTCGGGTCAAGATCTGCCTCAGCTAAGCGCAGAAAAGGCCAGATATTGGACGGATTATCAAGATATTTATTATCATCCCAGCTCAATGCTGGTTCTCAGGAACTGGGATTATGACCCAATAAAGTATCCCGCTGGTAGGGCTCGGGGATCTTCCGATCCAAAATCCGCCTTCAAGGATTTTGATGTCGGCGTCGATCAATGGAGGTCGCTCAACAATGACGGTGATTACCTGGAAACACATTTCCGACCTATATTGGAGCAATGCGACTCCCTTCAGGGCATCACTCTCACAACTGAAATAGACTCGGGCTGGGGTGGGTTCAGTGCCGAAATACTGTCTGAGCTACGAGATGACTATGTACCGAAAGTCGCTTGTTTTGTATGGGCGTTACACTCGCAGGAAACTAAACTAACATTGAATGAAAGCAAAAGTCGTATACAAACTACGAATGCAATGGTAGAACTGTCGTCTCTTTATATTCCTATCACAAAGCCAAAGTTTCCTGACGCTTTCACCACTTCACATGACATAAACAGCAATTGGTATATGGCATCCGTTTTTAATCTTATTTACGAGCCATACTCGATCCTGTCAAGCCAGAAGGGATCTCTCATGACCTCGATGCGTGACATATCCGACGCACTCTCCAGCGGCTCTAGCAGAAACGTTGTTTCCAGCGTCCATGCCTCCGTCTCTGGCCGTGGCCTCTTCGATTACGGTGTAGAGCAATTCGGAGTTGGTGACCACTACTTTTCTAAGTCGTTTATTGAAAGAGCACCAGCTGCGGGCTCTACGAAGCCCGTAGTGATGTCTGATGTAGCAAAACATTGGTCAATGGACGCATATTTGAGCCAGGCTCCTACTGCATCCACTTCCGAATCTCTATTCAGGCGAAATGAGCTTGAATCAGACGGAACCCCGAGTAGCGCTTTGACAGAATTTGAATGTAAGCAGGCTCCAGCTATTCCTGCATCCTTTCCCGGCGATCTGATAGATCCAGACGACTCTCTCTACAGTTCTCTGGGAATATCAAATGGGCCTCGCAAGGCCTTTCTGGGAATGGCAGACACTGTCTCGAGGTACTTTCGAGGTGATGACCGTGAGGAATTGAAGGATAATCTGCTACACTTTGCTGAAAGTTACGAATGGGGCTGGGAAAGTAGCGATGACTCAGACTAGCTTCCCTTTCAATGGTGCAACCCGTCAACACAATGTAGCTACTTGTTTTACGGTGCGATTAAATATCTGTTGCAAAAAAAGCAGCAATCAAAATAGAGCAATGAGAGTAAACGTTATTTCAAAATCTTAAGTTTGAAACTATTTTTTGGGCCAAGTTTGGCTGGGCATCATATTATACAGTTTTCTATATTACAATCTATCATTAACATCTAGGGAAAAGGTGTTCATGATTTGACATACTTGTTGCTCTTCTGCACTCCGGCACGGGCCACTGATAGTTCACGATCGAAGAGGCTATACCACCTGGGTACAAGGTCACACATTTTTGTAGTCACAAAAGTCTGTCAAGGAAATAAGCAGCACCAGAAGCTTAATGAGTTGCTCCAACTTTTCATTAGCTGGTTGTATTCCGGACGAAGTCAACAGTAGGTCCTTCTTGAAAATGGATGATATCATCTGTTTTCTCTCTTCAAGAAACTGCCGCACGCGCGTAATTACTGGCTCGTTCTCGGAGCCCATAGATATTAGCACAGCTAGGACAATCTGAAAAACGGGGGTCAGAAAATCATAATATGTCGTATCATTTGGGCTTGGGAGGGCACCCTGTGCCGTTGCGTGCAGACTGCCCGGAACACGTTCTCCTGTGGAGAGCTCAAGACCAACATCCGGATCTATGTTCAGAAATTGGCATGCCTTTAAAACTTGAAACAGTCCGCATTGCAGAATTTGACTCGCACCTGCACGAGACTGAGCAACCTGCAGGAGGAAGCATAGGGTGGCAGTAAAGACCTTGACCTCATAGAATAGCTGAAAATTGGTTAGGTTGTCCCTGTTCTCTATCTCCTGGTCAGTCCTGCTAATCGACCTAACAAGCAATAGCAAGAGGTTATAGCGAATCAGCCCGTCAAGCACGAAATTTGAATCCAACCGAATACACAAAGAGCACATCTCCTCAAGAAAGACCAATGAAACCAATCTCGAAACTCCTTCCCCGGAAATGGCATCTGAACAAGTAATTTCTAAGAGTTTGTCTCCGGAAGCGCGGATAATCTGTAGATTTTGGTTTAATCCCTGCATAGAGTTTGAAGCCAGGCATGATTTCAGATATTGCGCGCATATGATGTATAGATCTCCTCTAAGGCTTGGAGTAGTCAACGGCGTCAGTATCGATGACAACGCAGCCTTGAATAATGCATATGTCCTCTCGTTGCCAGTCCGCAAATCAACCTCTTCGGTATGTCCCACTGAAGAAATATCATCATGGTAGAGCTGGAGTAAAGTAACAGCAAGTGAAGCAAGTACTTCAGAAAACAGCACGTCGTACGTGGTGTAGTCCACGAGCTTTGGAATAATTGTCTGAAACGTCTCCAAAATAAACGTTATTCTGTCGGCCCGTTCTAGTCTAGAGTCATAAACCAACACCAGTACCAATTTTGACCACGATCTCAGGCACGACAGTTGTGCGTCCCTTATTGTTCTGCTGACCTTTCTCCTCGCAAAGCTATCAAGAATCTTCGATGAAGCGGCAACGAATTCAGCATCGTCCAAGGTCTTTATAGTCCCGTGAGAGGTGAATTCCAGTCCTTTCAACTTAAGCAAGGTCGCTAGCTCCTCTACAGAATCGTCGCCGTCTACATCGTCACTTTGCGAGATGTAGTCAACCACCATGGGCCCAAAGTACTTAGCTGCAACAGGATCAATGCGTATCTCGCTATCTGGAGAAAATTCCAATACGTCCAAGAATGACAAAATTTTAGCTGAGCGGGTATCAAAGCTCCCGACACGACTGGTCTCATGCTCTAAACTGATTAGGCCCTCAAGATACTTGTTAATGAGCGACAAGGAACCTCTCTCAGAGCTAGAGTGGAACTCCATTGACACATAGTCAAAAAGGTGTGAGCGATGATCAAAAAATCCAATCATAGAAGCTGCAGACTGTGCAGCCAGAAAACTTTTGCTCGTTTCAAACCTCTTTCCGTTCCAGTGCGCTCTGGAATCAATTATAGGCTCGATTCTCAGAATCGATAACAAGAAGTTCTTCTGTCTCAAATAATCCATGATGATATCGGACGTATTCGTGTTTTCTGCTAACAGAAAGATAATTTTGCTACACTTGCTGGCGATCTGAGCAGCGTCTGCAAGAACGTTAACAGGGGATATTGTCTCTAGACCGTACTTCAAAAGCATAACAACACTTTCAAATGCCGATATTTCGGAGAGTATGCCGCCTCGTTCTTCATCCAGATCCAGTGTTCCATCCCCATTCACTTTAAACCCAAGAAAGAAATGCGCAATTGTTGGATTCGTACGCTGCTGCGTGAGAATCACGATTATAAAGTCAAGCAGCTCAAGTTTGATGCCCATGCCCGTAGTGGGAGAATTGCCATATCGATAAGAGTCATCTGGACGTTCAAACTGATCAACAATGCCCTCCTTGATCCTTACAGACTCATCGACAGTTTCCAGTGCGCTCAGTAACCTATCCTTTTTGATGCGGGCGTCGCCGATTAAGCTGACAGGAAGGTTGAATTGAGGGGAAGAGGAAATCTTTCTCATTAGAGAAAGCGCATTATGAGCCAGCGCAATGTTATCACTCCCAATGTAAAGTGCCAGGTGAGCGACAATCGGCAAGTTGAAAAGCAAAGCGTCTTCGAATGATTTGAGCCCATGCGTAGTGAACTGCGGCCCTCCGCCCACTTCAGCATGAAGCTTAAACTCCTTGACGATAATATCAATAAAAACTTCCTGAAGCTTTAGCACCAGATCAATAATCTTGAGAGTATGCACCAAGACCCGAGACAGTGGCTCGTCAACAGCTTTTTCCGCTACCTGATCTACTCCCGTGCATGCCAATCCGATCAGGATTTTATAGATTTTGTCGTCAAAAATGTGACTCATGGTAGGTGCGCACGGATGCAGTCGGAGATAGTCTAAGAAAGAGATTCCCTGTATAATTGTGTTTGGGTTTATTCCAATTGAAACAGATAGTCTGGTGGCATCTGGATCAAAAAGCTCCAGTGAATACTGCATAAATAAGAGGCACGGAATCTGCAGCTCTAACCTCTGGTCCACACTGAAATCCACTGCCGCGGAATTGTAGAAAACTTCGCCAATGACGAAATCGACATAAGGCCATATGCCCGCTACCCTGTATTTTACTCCTAAATTCTTTGGGTAGGGCAGAGTTAGTGCCTGGCCCTTTTGGTGGGGACCGTCCCTTTGTTGGCGCAGTAAGGACTCAAGAAGGTGAATGAGGCCCAGTATATCGCTGAACGACTTAAACAACAAAAATATCCGGTCTTTCGGGGGAATAGACGGAGTTAATACAATACCTTCCGAGCCATAGATTGTAGTATTAAAGAGGGTCGTATCCAGTGACTCCCATATGCGGCCTCTTCTCGCCTCGGAGCCTGTGCGAGCAAACGATGCAATGGCCTCAAGTATAGACCCTATCAGGGGTGAAGATACTGTGAAAAGCCGGAAAAGTTTCTCCAGCATCTTGAAGTTGGGATCCGATTCCAGAGTTTTTGCGGCATCAGCATCATGCTTGGCTACCTCAGAAATTAGTCGGACGTATGCGTTCAGAAGCAGAAGAATATCATCATCAAGTTCTGGGATATCTGACATAGGAGCTGACCCAATACGAGTTCCACCCATTATACGTGATTTCTGAGGTTCGGGCTTCAGGTTTGTCAGATAATAGGTGAGCGCGTCGGTGATCGTCTGCCAAGATATTTGAAAATTCTTGCGTGTCTTACTCAACAATGAATTTTGGGTAGATCCTAAAGCAGCAGATGAATCTGGGCTATTCATCATGAAGGCATGGACAGCCTTAGCCGATTTGGGCCCACTAGCCAGAGACGCCAACATATTACAAAAAGTGGTAGAGATGAAAGAAATGCGACACTGCGAGGCCCATTTGATAAATCCATGCAGGTTGCTGTCGGAATCAGACCAGAATCCTATGGAAGAATCCGGCCGTTCTTCATATAAATAAGAAATAAACGTGAAAAATCTCTCCAGATCTACACCGGGAGTGTCGTTTGCATCAACATCATCTTCAAATCGATCGAGACTCATGAGAGTTAAATAAGAGTCCTCTTCACTCAGTCGCATTTCCTTTAAAATATCCGCCATATTTGTCACAAAACCTTCGACGAACAGTTCTAGGTAAGAATATATGCGCACTTTAAATCCTTCACTGAGTTCAGCTATCTTTTTATAGGCAGGCACACGTATCCTTAGTACTGGGGAATAGTCATAATATGGGTTCTGGTGCTTCTCTGATAAATCTGCAGCCAGAGACAATAAGAGCTCCAGCCCTCCACGATCTATTGCAGATCTAGTTGGTTCAAGAATAACTTCATTATAACCGTTTCTAGACACATCATTCGATCCATTGTTGTACATTGCGCACAAAAAGGTATGAAAGATCACCGACACCATTCCGAACCACGGTCCAAAAGCCCAATCATCTGCCGTACGTTGCAGTTCGTGGGAAATACTAAGTGCGCCTTCTAATGTTATATTTGCACGGGAATGTTTCGTCAGCCAAGGATCTATACTAGACGAAAATGCTAGTAAGAAAGGGACGTATTGGAGAGATATAGTGTTGTAGTCCGAGAGTTTCTTTATTTTGTCGAGAACGGATATGAAGTCCTTCTCGTTCACGAGCCCATTATCTGCGACCCCAGCCAAGATTTGGCCTAGTTTATCATGTTCTCGAGTCAAGAATTCTCTTCGTAACTTGAGAATCTGCATGAACTCATCGCTTTGAGTTCCGAGAAAGTGGCCCCGCTTTTCTTTCTCATCCATGTCTTTAAGTCCCTGTTGAACCGATTCCATGCTGTCTAGAATTTTCGTGATGCCATCCTTTTGTGGAAAAATCGACGAGATGAACTTCTTGAATAGTTGTGACAGTTTGGTGTTGCTTCCAGAAGTTGTGTTATAGTCGAGAAAGAAGTGAATCAGATCTAGAATGTATTGGCGACGGACGTAATAAAAAGCAGTTGCACCCTGGGCAACTGTCATGCCAAGTTTTATTGAGTCTGATGATGAGTTCAATATCAGCTCGGCAGCAACCAGTTCATTTATAGGTAGGTCGTCTGCCAGTGAAAGCGACGCGGACATGAATTCTTGATTCAATTTGTATTCAGTGCCTTCAAACTTCACCACACCTATAATTAATTACAAATGGTTAGAAAAACCTTCTATCAATCTTTGGAAAATGAAATTTATTCCTACCTCCTATGACTTTGGATCTACTCTCCTCCGACTTGGAGGGGGATTGTAATAAGCCCTTCAAATCATCCAAAACACCCTCAAATCCCTGCTGCAATTGTGGGAAATAACCTTGAGCAGATTCTTCCGAAGCCTGAGATGCTGCCACATGTACAGTCTCATGAAGACTCGCCAACAATTGCGTATTCCAATGCATATTGTCGACCATTGATGGTCTATTGTTTATGTTGATAGCTCGGACGGGGAATTTTTCTTGAAGCGATGATTCCCAGCAGCGGCAGCAAAAGTTCGAACTTGGACAATGCTTGCGACACGCCCATGTCGGACGATATTCTTAATCAAATCAATGAGGTTGGGTTCAGCGAACCTGTAAAGAAAATCAATGATGGAGGGGATTTGGCAATATTCCAGAAATCATTGGCATATCAAAGAATCCAATCTTTGATAGCGCGGATCTCACTTTCGGTGAGTGAGAAGGAAGTGCCACAATCATCCACCAATGATTCGGTATTAAGGCTTTCCAGAGTTCTTGATCGACTATGTCAATGGGTAAATGAGATAGCTCCTCTTGAGGGTCCAAGACGGTTTGGAAACTTGGCATTTCGAACATGGCATACGAAACTTGAAGATCAGGGCCCTCGTTTATTGCGGGAACATCTTTCGGAGCCTAAGGGTATTGATCATGCTCCTGGTGATGTATTTGTTGAACTCAACTCATATTTTCTAAATGGCTTTGGATCTAAACAGCGACTTGACTTTGGAACTGGCCATGAATTGAGTTTTCTGGCCTTTATAGGTGGCTTATTATACACCGATATGCTGGCAGATCCTACTGGAGAGGATCTATTATTTATTTTCAAAAAGTATTTTGATATAATCCAACAACTTGTATCTCAATATACATTGGAACCTGCTGGCAGTCACGGTGTTTGGGGATTGGATGATCATTTTCATTTACCATATATATTAGGTTCTTCACAACTGGTGAATATCACTGAACCCGATAAACCCACCCCTCGTTTACCTCCAAGTTCCATATTGAAGTCATCGATGGTTGAAGCACGTGCAGACACGAATCTGTATTTTTCAGCAGTGAAATTCATTAATAAAGTAAAGAAGGGACATTTTTATGAGCATTCACCTATTCTTTACGATATAACCGGCGTACCAACTTGGCATAAGATCCACCGTGGAATGATTAAAATGTATACTGCAGAAGTATTGGGCAAATTCCCCGTTGTCCAACATTTTCTATTTGGAACTGCCTTCTTTCCATGGACTGATGAGACCCATGAAAAACTACCAAACTCATGTCAAGAACCGGCAACAATCAAACAAGAAGAGAAGCATGTGCCTGGCCGACCGGATTTAAAATTGAATCCCCTAGTTCAAAATAATCAAGTAACAAAGGCTCCATGGGCAACCTAAATATTGAATTTCCTCTCCCATTTTTGTTTTCCAACTTTGGTAGGAAAGTAGCTAGACGCTCACATTTATTGATTCGAAACCAACCAAAAACAATGAATATCTCCTTCCTAGCATTAAAAAGCCATTTTTTAGTTGTGGTGATTTGTTTATTATTATTTGAGCTTGTGAATGGAGATGATGAAGATATCATTATTCAGGTTTCGCCTGAGATATCTTTGGATCACTTTCTTGTAGCTTATCCTTCAATGAGTTATCGAATCTTTGGACAAGTATTATTTGGAAATTTTCAAGTTATTTATGGCCGATTTGATAGTACATTGACAAGATATCTATCCTACAGTAGCTTTGTACGATTTTCAATTTTACCAAACTCATGGCTGCAGTTGAAATGAAGTACTAATGCTTATACCTAGGTGCTGGAGATCTCTGGAGATATCGCCGTGAAAATATTTGACGTACAACTGGATGCACCAAGACATCTTGCACGGCTGTCGCAGACCAGCAGATTGGATTCTCGCGGTTAGTCGTCCTGTCGTTTACTCCAGTTAGCAATTAAGCGACGCTAATTTAATAGGACCTTACGATTATATATATGACCCTTCCGGGGGCGAGGGTGTAGATGTTTACGTCTTTGATACCGGCATCAGCACAGAGCAGGAGGAATTCGAAGATCGAGCGAAATTCGGAGTCGACTTTACCGGTGATGGGCCAGGAGATGACAATGGCCATGGAACCTGTGTAGCTGGCATAATAGCATCGAGAACATATGGAGTGGCCAAGAAAGCTAACATGATTGATGTCAAAACCGTGAATGCTCAAGGCCAAGGAAAGCTTTCTTGGGTATTGGAAGGAATTCAGTTTGTCATCATCTCCAGAGAAGACAGAATGAGTCCAAGTATCATCAATATGTCAATCGGCACCCCAAAGAGCGGCATTCTCAATAAAGCAGTGCAACAAGCGGTGGATATGGGTATACCGGTGGTCGCAGCGGCAGGCAACTCGGACTCTTCAGCTTGTCGGGTATCACCAGCCAGTGCAGAGGGCTCATTCGTAGTAGGAGCCCTGGATGATAGAACCGATTCAATCGCTTCCTTCTCCAACTGGGGTCAATGTGTAGACGCGTTTGCGGCAGGGGTGAATGTTCAGAGTGTCTCTATTAGCGACGATACTGACCCCGTTCTATACTCTGGCACCTCGGTCGCAGCCCCAATTGGTTCCGGTTTGATAGCATACTTCATGGGTATGGGTGATAATGGTTCTATGGCCGTTGCAAGAGTAAGTCGAATAACCTACTAGACCATGCTTTCGATTTCTAACCTGAATAGGCCAAAGACCTACGAGTCCGTAATCAAATCAGTCGTACGACTTTGGTTTTCAAGCCATGGACTGAAAATGCCATACTCTACAACGAGGCAGGAGAACCCCTGTGGTAATATCTTACTTTAGAGAAACTCGTCATAATTTTAGTCAAGTTGCCCATATCGGACATTTGGGAATATCATGCTGCGTGTCCGAGATTTCACTCATTGCCGCCAGAACGAACCGTCAAGATGTCGGATGAAGATGATTTCATGATGTCTGCAGATGAAGAAGACGTATGTTATATGCTGTTATGGAGGGAGATATGTTATTTAATATCTAGTATGACTTCGAGTATGATGACGATGACAATGCCGATAATGATAACGACCAGGATATGGATCTGGTAAGTAAAAGTTATGGTTGAATTATGCAATTGATGCTAATGACTAGGAAAATCGATATTATAATGCCAAAGGTTAGTGGATATATGTTGTCCAATGTGAAGAAACGGTCTGGCTGACATATACCACAAGCTCTTAAGGAAGATGACCCTGAAAGCGCAATAGCTCAATTCGAGCAGGTCATAAATAGCGAGGATGAGCCACAAAGTGAATGGTACGATATCAAAGTGATTAGTTGTCTGTGAGCAGTCGAGCTAATGAGACTGAAAGGGGGTTCAAGGCCACGAAACAAACAATTAAGCTTCTTTATGGACAGAACCGAAAAGAAGAATTGTTCAGCCATTACAAAGATATGTTGCGATTTATTGATGGAGGTCGAATCTCCAAGAACTATGCTGAAAAGTCACTGAACAATATCCTTGAGTTTATGACTTGTGAGGATGTGGTGTTCATGGAAAGGATATATGCCCTTACTCGTGAATGCCTGGGTCAAGCTAGCAACGAACGACTATATTTCAAGACAAATCTCAAGCTGGCCAAACTTTATGTCGACGAAGAAAATGTCCAGAAGGCAAATGAGCTTCTCAATTCTTTGTTAGCATTGTACGATAACGACAAAAAAGAGGTAGACAATATCACCGGAACTTATTTATTGGAGCTGTACTCTCTGGAAATTCAGCTCTGCACCATTACAGAGAACAACAGGAAGCTGAAACAATTCTATTCCAAGACCCTGGATGTTTCTTCAGCAATTCCTCATCCTCGAATCTTGGGAGTTATTCGTGAATGTGGAGGGAAAATGCATATGCGAGAAAGTATGAATTTAACAAGATTGAAACTCATGTTTAGTTACTAATGCGAAATAGGACAGTGGGATCTGGCAAGAGAGGACTTTTTTGAATCTTTTAAGAACTACGACGAAGCAGGTTCGGTACAGAGAATAAAGGTATTGAAATACTACGTACTGGCTTGCATGCTGTCAGAAAGTGGCATCAATCCATTTGAATCTCAAGAGACAAAGCCTTATAAAAATGACCCGGATATCGCAGTCATGACCAGCTTAGTGGAGGCATTCCAAAGCTCGGATGTTGAGATGTTTAATGAAACTATGAAGGTCCATCAGGCCGAGGTAATGAGTGATAAGTTCATTTGGGTTTTCATGGATGATCTGGTTTTGTCCATTCGATCACAGGGAATGATTAATCTCGTCAAACCTTACTCTCGTGTGTCATTTCAGTATCTTGCTACTAGCATGGGAATAAGCACGGAAACCGTCAGGGAGGTGTTGACAGGTCTGATAATAGACGGCAGAATCATTGGTGCCCGACTTGACATGGTTGCTGAGAGAGTTGAACTGGATAACTCGTTTCCTTTTGTATATGAAACTGGCCTGAGCAAATCGCCTCAGGTGGACAAAGGCAAAAAGCCCCGTTTGCCAGATCGGTATTCAGATAGTGCTGCTGACCAGCTACAAACTAAGGAGCAGCAGTCCATGATCCATTCCACCAGCGCAGAGCAAGAGTCTTCTTCACAGAAACCTAAACTGGATCGGATCAAGGTTCTGTCTGATTGGATACAATCGGCCTATAATATGCACAACTCGCTTTACAACGTCTCCAGTGGTAGCAAAAGTTGAGTGGCGATAAATGCGAAAAGTCTAAGCTTTGAAATCTAGATTACAAAATGAGAACGGATAACTAATAAATAAAATGCTCGACCGTCGTAAGCGTCCTTTCCCTCTATGCTTCGGCGGTGGTAGATTGTGGCGGTGTTACAACTGTCTTCTCTGATACAACCCCGTTGTCACGACTATCTCTAACGTCTCCAGACGACTCCGACTCGCCGTCGCCAACGGTCCTCGAAATCCTGTGATGCAGTTCAGAGTATTCAGGTGAGTGGCCATGTAGTTGCTGGGTTGGTGGAGTCCATGCCAGATAGTCACGACGGACCTCGACGTAATCATATGCAAATTCACCAATTTGATCTTCGTCGATACCTCGAGCCTCACCTTCTTCTGACGTGCGCAGTTTGCAGCCAGGAATATGGTCTACAGCAACACAGATGATCACAGTCATGACCAATGTATAAGCGCATGCAGCACTTAGATAAGCCAATTGCTTATATAACTGCTTCCAGTTGTGATTCAGCCATCCGCCTGGGTGGGCCGTTACACCGTCCAGGCCAATGACCCAGTCAGCTGCAAACAATCCATTGAACAACAAGCCGATAATACCTGCAACTCCATGCTCGGCGAATGTGTCCATTGAATCATCCACGTTAACGAGGTACTTGATTTGGGTAGCAAAGTTGCACACGACTCCGGCAACAATGCCTAAAATTACAGATGCCCATAGGGGAATCATTCCGGCCGCAGGGGTTGCAGCCACTAAGCCTGAGATAATACCGGAGCAGACTGCTACAGTCGACCATTTCTTTTCCAGTCGGTAATCCAGCAAGCACCAAGACATGGCTCCGAATGCAGCACAGATATTGGAGTTCCAGACGGCGTAAACGGCTCGTAAGTTGGCACCTAAAGCAGAACCACCGTTAAAGCCAAGCCATCCGAACCAAAGGATGACAGTTCCGAGCGTAACCAATGAAACGTTATGAGGTCGGAAATTGATGAGTAGTTGTTCTTTTCTTCGGCCCAAAGCCAATGCATATCCAAGACCACCAACGCCGGACCCAATCTCTACAGGGCCTCCACCAGCATAATCCAACACACCCCATTGAGCACCTGCCCAGCCATTGGCACCCCAGGCCCAACAGGCAATTGGGCAATAAACAATGGTTGCCCATAAGAAGCACACCACCATTCCAGGGAATAATCGTCCTCTTTCGGCAGCACCTCCCATGATAATAGCTAGGGTCACAGCGCAGAACATGCCTTGATAAGCGGCAAATAAAAGCTCAGGGTATGAGGCGTCTCCGCCAAGAACATTTCGCAGTCCGAATCCATCTAGATTTCCAATGAAACCATTCGTGGCGGTGGATGAGAAGGTTAAGGAATAACCCCAAAAGTACCATTGGAACGTTGCAACACATCCGGCCATTAAAGTAAACCAGATCATGGACAATGCAGACTTTCTCCGGGCCAGCCCAGAATATAGGAATCCCAATCCCGGGATCATAATTAAAACCATACAGGTCGAAACCAGTAAATAACCCACATCACCGGTATCATAAGCTAAAAGTAAATCCCAGTTAGTACAACCGAAAGATAAGAGCCTCCCGAAGATAAGGTGCCAAGAAAATCAAGGCGTTCACGATCGTCGTCGACCATGAGTGAGCGTACCCCTGTCATTTGGGAGTCGGATCGGATCATCTTACTTACTTTGCTTGAAAAGATCATCTCGTCGTCCCAACCTGCTTGAAGCCGCCAGTGCTTCAGCTTGTTTGTATGAATGCATTTTTTGTCGTTTTCCTTTTAGCTTCGAGCAAGCTTATAAGCACCGTTGATATTGATGATTAAATATATATTTTTCAAAGCTGTATATGTCGACAAATAAACTTTTGTGGATCAGGACCCTGTCCAAATATATGAGATGACCGTCAGGTAGAAAATGATACAGATCACTACCCAAGATCTCAACCAAGAATAAATAAACACCAAAAACCCAAGGATCGTATATTACACGGTATATAAAAGTGTCGAGACGATATTTAAAGACTTTTATACTTTTTTTCGCATTTTAGATTCTTCCCATCGTTCCACAATGCTCATTGGTCAGAGATAAACTTTACTTTTGGCACTTTACATAAGCCCCACAGACTTGACTCACGTAACACACGCAAATCCCGTTATCGCTCCAATCGTAGGCCATAAATATCGTCGCTCATTACCTACACCGCCTGCATCGCCAAGCTATATATGCAGCCTTTTATTTAATAGCTATGGTGTTTTATATGGGCTATTAGAAGATATCGCCCACTTTGGCGAGATCTTGAGCTTTTCGTCGCCGCCAATACTCATTGTTTGGCTCGTAGTAAACTGCTCCCGTCACTGGATGGGTGGTCTTCGTGAACCATACCGGTTCATACGGGGTATTATGTTCTTCTCGGTACCGTCGGGCTGACCGTTGCTTCTCCTCTACTCGATGCTTATCTTCTGCTGCATCATCATATCGCCCTTCCTCCATGGCTCGCTGGTCCGGACGAAGCCTTGTGTCTGTCGGTGCTACCCAGGGCCTTAATGCATCCGGCAGAGCATTTAGTGTTATTGCAAACGGCGTTAGATTAAATGGCGCCCGTGGCCGCTCGTGTGCCTGCCAGAGAAGAATTCTCTTCTTATGATGGTCATCCGGAGTATCTGCCGCCTCTGCTGCATCCTCATCTCCTCTTCCTCCAGTCTCGGCTACTTTCCGTGCAAAGATCTTGTCATTCCAACGTCCCACAACCACATACTCGGCTTGCCCGGACGGGTTTTCGACATTTCCCTTCAGCTCGTAAGCATTTGACCCCCGCCATCCTCGAGACTTGAACCGCAAAATACATTTATACCCCAGAGTATGGTTCGTGATCTCCATATCTCCGTAGTTGTCAACGACAGGTGACCCAGTGATGATACCAACCACAGAACTGGTCACCTTGCGGAAAGAATAAAGCTCTTCCTCAACTGAACACCCAGAATCTGGCCGCAGCCTAAGATGCCATAATCCAAGTGGGTTGATGTCGAAGCTGCGACCATTGAACTTGGACTTGACATTACTCTCACCAAAAAAATCCCACTTCGGCGCCTCGGCTATCAAAGCTCCAACCGCAGGGTGATGACTAACCTGCTCTGCAAATAGCCTGTAGCCGAGATCCGGACGACTGTATTCAAACGTCTCCCCAAGAAGCGGGTTGAACGGCTTGGCAACCCGATTAATGGTGGACGAATAGGAACTCGCGGCAAACGCTGCTACGTGAGCCAGCCGTAGTGACGGGTCGTTAATCGCTTTCGCAGCCTGATCCAGTAGATGGGTATACTCCATGTCTTCTGCAGAACGCTGAAGAAGATTAGTGCATTCATTGAAAGAAACTGGCAATGTCATTCTAGTCATGTCTTTGCCAATAAGGTTCTTGAGAATTCCCCACAAACTGATTTTGGGCCTATCGTCATCTTCCATAGCCAGCCGCTTACGGGGGCCATCCTCATATCCGAGAAATGATCCCTCTTCCTCGATCATCTTCTTCTTGGCCAACTGTGACGGTGTCAATTCATGCTCAGTGGAATTCTGCTGCTCTTTCACTTCGTCGGATTTCGTTTCCGAACCTGTCTCAGCCACTGGAGCCTCCTTTTGGGGTGTAGGACCAGGTACAATATCAGACCCTTCGGCGTCGAAAAACTCCTCATCTGAATCTGAGTCGCTATCGCTGTCAGCCGCAGAGGATTCAGCAGTGACGTCTCCAGCTGTGATGCCAGCTTTCTCCAGAACGTCCGGTGTCAACGCCCCGTCAGGTGTCTGCTTGGCAGCTACTTCCTTGAGCAGTTTAGATGTCTCTCTGCGTCTCTTGAGTGACAATTGAAGTTCATCTTGCATTTTCTCATGCTCCAGCTCAAGACGCCGTAACATTTGAAACCAGAGTCTCTCCTTCGATTCAGACCGCTCAATGGTTCGTTTAAACCGTTCCTCCCTCGCATTCATATGATCTACATAGTGCTTGATGGCATTTTTCAGGGCATCGACACTTTGACTGATGGTAGATATACCTTCATGGAGCTCGGAGGTTTCACTAGTCTGAGCTCTAATGGACTGAAGCAAACTGTTCATTGCCCCCACTTGGATTCTCATGGTATCTTCCAGAATTCCTATTTGCGGGTTCCGACCAGTAGTGGCGTCCTCATAAGACAGCTCGCTGCTATTGTCATCAATACCCTCTACCTCGTCATCGTCGTCATCCTCTTCATCGTCGTCTTGAGGCTCTTGACCCAGATCATTCTCGATCAGAATGCTGGGCTTATCCGCCAGGGAGCTTCCTACGCTGTGGGGTACGGTCAGCGACTCGGCGGCTTTACTCCTCACGCTGGAAGCTCGGGCGGGACCATCACCTCCAAAGGCCTGTCGCGACGGACTGACACTCTCGACGCTTCTTATTGATGCCCGCGAATTGGCAACAAGTGACGCACCGGAAACTGAAGGAGCCTGAGAGCGGCCATGAATGCGGTCCATGTCCTTCGAGTACTGGATAGCATTGGTGAGAGCCCAGACCCAACGATTTGTTTCCACCGGATGGTTAGCTTTGAGGTGGAACTTGGAAGTAGATCCCTTCATAATTATCTCAAATCGAAGCTTTTCGGATGAGTCCAAATGTAAAGTAGCTTGCCTCAGGTTTATCGAGCCTCTGCAAGCACGATCAGTATCATCTTGACGCTTGTAATAACTCAAAACGCCATTGTCGAGCACAAACCACCGAAGTTTGTAACCTCCCGCGAAGTTAGTCCACTTTTTAAGGTATCCTTTCATACTAGGAGGTTCTCCGATTAGCCTTGGCGAGCTATTTTCTTTATCGGCTCCTCCTGCTGGAGCTTTTCCACCCGTGGCGCTATAAGGGGGAGAGATAATGCTTTGCTCTTTAGTCGCAGCCTTTAGCATCTTCTTTATTTGGTCATCTTTACAGACTTCAACGGGTAGAACACCTTTAACGTCTCTCCTGAACGGGTCAGCTCCATGGCTTAGCACAAATTCCACCATTTTACGATTTTTCTGGCGAACAAAATCATGCAAAACTGTTGAACCTGTATCTGGATCTTGACCGTTGATATCCAACAGGGCACTAGCTCGTGGACTGGATAATATCTCATCCAATTGAGCCGTGTTGCATTCGCTGAGGGATCGCTTCATTTGAGTTGCTACTCGCTCGACATATTGAGCCCGAGCAATCTGCATAACCTCAGCCAGCTCAGGGTACTTACAGACCTCTACAGGCTGTTTTCCATCTGCATTGGTGACAGTATCGTTTATATGAGGTTGTGAAAGCAAGTAGAGTGCCACGTCTTGTCGACCGTACAAAGCAGCCAAATGTAACGGGGTATTGCCATCTGCATCTGCCGCGTTCACGTCCAAGCCGGTCTCTCGGAAGTTTTTAAGTAACCATTGAATAGTTACTAGAGGTGATATCTGCACTGCTAGATGCAAGAGCTTGCGATCTTTTAGGATATTCGGATGCTGCTTGATGAGGAGTTCCAGCTGATCAATATCGCCATCTCTTAGACGCCCAATCAATTTCAGCCGAACAATTGAAGATTCCAACGTATCTAATCTCAGTCTTTGATTCTTAACATCATATCATAAAAGAATCTTACCATTGATATTAGAAGATCCATCCTTCGAAGTTATCTGATCCTCCCTTTTAATCAATTAGATGTCTAACTTTGGTTCAAACCCATCTCGCTTAGGATAATACTTACGCTTGACTGCTCATCGTTATATAAGACTGTCACAAATAACGTTAAAGAGTCTCTCTTCCTTAATAAATTACCTTATCGATCATTAACAGAATTGATTACCAACCTATAATAATCACCGCCCTTCTTCCGTTGTCAATGCAATCATTGCAGTTGCCGACAGAGTCCGAACCCCTAACCCCGGCATGGCCGTAACAAGGCCGAACCTAACCCTCTCCAAACCATCATGAATGGCGTTCATTCGTGACGAAAAATTTCAGAAATCGTTGGTGCGGTTATCCGGTTGATCTAATTGAATGATCAGAACACATTGTTCTTGGGGTCCTCTTGCTTCGGCCAGAAGATGTTATTCATCTACTGCGATACTTTTCCAGGAAAAAAAAACATTCGATGTGATGTCATTTCTCAATCGAATTGATGCACTTTATGATAATAAAAATACAAAACCTCCTCCAAAATCAAGGCCTTCTAATGGACCTAATACCGCCAAGACTGGGTTTCAGAATTCGTGGAGATCACGGGTTGACAAGATTCGTACCGGGTCCCAAGAGATCAATTCACAACAAGTGAAGACCGAAGTTACTCGAGAGTCTCCTCCTGCTCAACCGTCCGGCCCAGCACCTGAAGTGCACCGGAGGCTAACTCGGAACTACAATTCCGACAGATCTGGGTTGGGATCGCGCGCTTCTGAAAACCTTGATTTGCATGTTTCACCTGTTCGTCGTACAGACGGTTTCCGAGGTGGCTATGACAATTCGGGTTATAACCCCAGGCGACAGCAGAGAAATACCAATGCTCCTGGAGCTCCGGGACAGCGGTTTAATAGAACAGGAGCTCGAAGACCTGGCGGCCCTGGTGGCAAGAAGCGTTTCACTAGGAAGCCACGGTCATTTAATGATAAAAAGAAGCGAGCAGATCCCTACAATCTTACCGAGCACATGGTAACTGCAGAACAAACGAAGATTATCCCTCGAGATGCGCTCAAGCTACTCATGAATATGAGTAACCGGGTAAATAGGGCCCAAATTGGCACTCCTTACGTTGTTCCAGAACGGTTTAGTCCTGTTAGTATCACTACTGCCAAGGTCGGATCGGCTGCTACTCGGGGAAGCACTGTCTGGAGCGTGATCAGACAGGTCAGGGCTAAGCAGCATCAAAAGCTCTGGAAGCGAGCAAATAGGTCGCTACTGAAGATAATAGTGAACAAAACCATCAGAGGATCAACTGAAGATCAGATCGTGAGGGCCGAGAACGCATCAGATGAGAATATGGTCAAGCTGCTTAACTCCAACGTTGCATTCTCTAAATCCGTCAAGGAAATGATTCAAAACCTTGCGGTTGGTAAAACCTCGATTACGAGTTTCAAGAAGACACCTTCGCAAAAACTATAGGAACGCTCTGTGTTACTATGAATCAAAATCAGATATCTAGAGACACGCCTAAAATATGTACATTCAAGATGTCTCGTCCGATAATGCACCAAGTCCTTGTAGGCCTTTCAGCTGGCTTGAAATCTAGACGAAGTTAGCAATCAAACAGTCACCAAACAAATCAAAATAGAACTTACAAATATGTTTTCTGAGCGGGAGAGAGAACGCTTCAATGCACTCTGATTCTTGTCGTTAAGCATTTCCCTAAATAGCCTTGAGAGATATTCGCCCAAAATCTCGACTGACCAGCTTGCAGGGGTCGCCGTAAGTACAACCTTGATGTCTAGCAGGCTTCCCCATTTGCCAAGAACTTCTCGTATACAGAAAATACGGCTGTTTTCATCAGGTATCTCAAGTAATTTCTCAAATAGCAGTTTGAACAAGTCTCTCCGTATATCATCGTTGAGTTTCTCCTCGCTGAGAGGCTGAAAACTGCCACCATGAGAACAGTAAATAATCGAGGAACTAAAATCAGTCACCAAGTCTACCATGAGATCTAGGCATTTCTCATGGATACCCAGACGGCCGTACACTAATGCAAGTTCAAAACTCATTATCTCCGAAGAAGCTTGCTCCATTTTTGCGATAATGTTGTCAATCTCGTAATCTTGTTCTGATTTCAGTAGGCCAATCAACTCCAATCGTAGCTTCAGGACTTCGTTGTCGTTGTATGCATGCTTCTTTGAAATTCCCACCAGGTACTCATCATATGAAGGTTTAGGAAGATTCAGGGCCTTATAATCCTTGTTAATCCGACGCATGTCGCCATCGTTAATGGCAAGCCTTTCTTCGAGATCGTTTAGAAGAAAAGCTACAAGGTCTGCAACAAACAGCACACTCTTTTTCTCATGCACCAAGAATTTCAGATATTCTTTCCATGCTTCATCATTATCCATAGATTTAAACGCATTCAGTATCTTGCTGTCGTCGAGCATAACTGCTCTCTCAGAGCTCGTGAAAAGTCCAATACCTGCCTCCGGATACGTGGCAGCAAGCCATATTCCGTATTCCCAGACAAGTTCTTCGTCTTCACATTTTATGAGGTAATCCTGCATCTTTTGCTTACCATTTTTAAAATCTTTATCCTTCCATTCTCCAAGAATTAGTCTCTTATAACAATTCAAGACCTCAGAAACCTTATTTTGCCGCTCATACAACCTGATCAAGCAAAGATATCGTTTCGCATCAGTGAGCATATCTATCGCAGAGTCTTCTGACTCTAGTATATGTTTATCGATTGCGTTGCACAGATCTTCATGGGATATTTTGGGATTCTCAAGCAGAAGCCTAAGATATGCGAGCTCCAAAGACTCGAATACATGTTTCTTGTCAGATACACTTTCCAAATCCCGTTTCTCCAACCATTCATTGAGAAAATGCAAGTAAAACTGCTTTGATTGTTTGTTCTTTTTCCATCCTTTTTTACCATCCAGTTCCTCTACCAGTCCATGCAGGCCCTTGAATAACCAAACCTGGCCTCTGATATCCTGTTTTGAAAATACATATATGAGTATTCTCGGATCAAGAGAAGTGCCCTCTAGCCAAGCCTGAGTGGCACCTGCAAATTCCTTATGCAAAAGATACCCAAGGCCGACGAGAACATTCAGGTATTCCAGCTCTATAAATGCAAGCTCGCTGGAAACTTCCATGTTTCCCATCTCATCGGCTACAGTGTCAATTTTTCCGTCGTGTACCAATTCTTCCAAGTACAAAAGTCGTGGTGAGGATACCAGGCAGCAGATCCCCTGCTCCTTGCTATATACAAACAAGGTGGAAGATATCAATGATAAGTTAGAGGCGGTAACCTGTTCTTTTGCACTCCTATCTTGGTCTTCCTCTCCATAAAGTAGTGTGAGCTGGATTCTATCAGCAAGCGGCTGGTAGGGCATCATAAAAGGGGATATTACGCTTGTCACCAAGGGCGTCGACTCAAAATCAATATTCTGGACTAGCGATTGATCGTGAAGGGAATAAATCTGCACTTTGTTACCGATCACAGTTGCGACATCCGGATAGTTGACAGCTACAGATGACGGATATTTTGGCCAAGCAATTGTTCCCCGTGATATGTCGCCGTCCACGTTAACAACTAAGCCCATGGCCGGTTCCTCGATAGATGTTCCGCTGGTCACAAGAAATTCATCTACTGCGACAGGCACTATCATAGGTGTTAAGTTATTGTCTTGCCATCCGATTTGTTTCTGTGAGTCAATGTCTGACTGCTCGGGCTCTACGGCCTGTTCCAGCTGGTCTGACTGTTCCTCTTCCTCAATTGTGTCTGTTTGGCCTTCATTACTGGGAGAAACAGGAAAAAGAGGGATCTTTCTAATGTTATGCAGATCCAACAGGTCATAGGACTGTGCATTTGCTACAAGAGCAAATGTCGACCTTCGAACCCCTACCAGGACTCCTGGATAATCCACGTTCCGAACCAATTTCATCGTATTGGCTTGCACGTTCACAATCCGAATTGCAGATTTCGAGAAGACAGTAACCTGCACCCCATCTTGAGGATCGGTTCCCAAGACTTTCTTGTCGTCGACATCAATGGATAGATCATTCACATCTCTTATCGACCCCAGGTTTCCGCAAGGTGCAAACTCTGGTAGTGTGAATACAGATGTCGTCGACTGACTTAAGACCAATGCTCTTGATACACTGGGTAAGAGCAATATGCTACTTACTGATCTTATCTTTTTCGAATGTGTTCTCTGCCGTGACGCTATAATATATGTTGGCGAGCTACCATCCTCACTAGGATCGCTGTCGGCTTTGAAAAAATGCAAAATCTCCCCTTGCGCAGTGCCCACATATATACTTGTGCCTTCCAGTGAACAATTAGTAACTCACTTCTCTTTTGAAGATTGTATTCATGAACTTACCTGAAGATTCAAAGCATGTAACTGTAGCGGGACTGTTATCGGCATTAACTAGAAGATCTGTTTTGACAATTGGTATGCAAGTATAACGCGTGGACATTTCACATATCCAAGAAGCAGGTATAGCTTCTTGAACTTTATGTAGCACAAAGCTTGGACCGTCCTTCTGTTCTGCTATGTGTACGTACTGACCGATATGTTGGGATGCGTTCTCCTGCAACGCGGCGATTCAACCAGACGAACACTAAACGCCCACGAACATGACCAGTGTGGTGAGTTTTCCATTCGCATTACCTACGACAGGAGCTATTTCGTTATTAAATAGTTTTCAATCTGAATATCATCATCAATTAATTTTAGAAGCGGACACATCTCGGTCATTGGTTCGTGATGCTCTAAAGCGGGCCAAAAGATCAGATTCCCCGGATATACTGGCTGTAATTAAGGTATGCGGGCATTTCAACTAAACATGACGCTAATACAAAGCTAATATATCATCGTGTAAGGCAATTGATGATTATGTCCCTCTTTTGTTTGAGATATTACAGGAGCTGTCTGCCGGTCATCTGCATCAAGTCAGTGTGATAACCCCGTCCTGGAGATTACCGCTTAAGACGTCTCGTTCTCAAATAATGGAGAATGCTCGTACCGAGATCCCATCACTAGAATTCGAAAGAGGAATGGTTCTATTATCTTATGCCTTGGCATTGATGGCTCAATCGGATAACGTTGTTTCGCGGAAGGACATAGCGGCTGAGAACTGGAAACAAGCTACGGCCTATTTACTGAAAGCACAGTCGATTCTAATGTATCTTTCTTCGAATTTGCCGGATTTAAAGGATAGTCAGGTCCCTATTCCAGACCTAGAACCCACCACACTAAGCATGCTCATTGCAACCATATCCGGATCTCTACATCTTCTAATCCTTTACAAATCAATATACGAAGAGTCTCATAACTCAATGTTCACCACATCCTCGGCGGCGACCCCGGCTGCGGTTGGACTGCTGGGCAGGGTTTCAATATTCGCGGCTGATAAGTTTGGATCGTCTTTGCAGATGCTGAAAGCGAAACGAACATTCGGTTCAGATCCGCTCTTAGAATGGCTAACAGATGCCCGTTCATATTGCATGGCGTCGGCCCAGCGATTCCAGGCAATCGAGTTCTCGAAAAAAGGAGAGGTTGGAAAAGCAATTGGTCTTCTGAATGCAGCATCAGAGACTTTAGGACCGTCATCCAAACTCAAATCCCTATTGCATAAGCATAGGCATAATGATAATTATGGCATTGTGACACTAATGCAAGAATTGAATCAGAGCATAAAGAAGCTTACAGCAGACTATACTGCCGAAAATAACGGGTTTGTGCTTCAATCGATTCCGAAGCCAAATGAACTCAACATCCCATGGCCCTCAGGTCGAGAGGTCGTAAGATCCTCACAACCATGGATTCCTCCCAATCAACAGCAGAAGACAGATAATAATTCCAGTTCGACGGTGCGAAATGAGGGTTATTACTGATTTAAATTCATACTTGGATCGTCTCAAACGGCTGACGACACATTGGACACAGACCTCTTGAAGTGGCCACTTCCAACCACTTCACCACACAATGCATATGAAATGAATGATTGCATTTTCCACTGACTATAAATCAAACCAGTCAGAAAACCTATTATTATTTTTGTAACAGATTCTATGTAACTTACTAAGTGGACAATCATCTCCAGGATATTTGCATGTAGGACATGTACCATCGAATTGAACTCTACAAATACCACAAACCTCATCTTCAGATACATCCCATCGCCATAACGCCACAGCGTCCCATCGTTTGATAGTCACTTTCATGGTTCGTCAATGTTTAGCACCGAAAGCGGATAAAACGGCGCGCTTCTCCTAACTCCCAAACCACACAAAAAAGCGTGCGCACGTTGAATCTTGTTGTTCAGCGCGTGAAGAGATCGAGTTTGCAAGAGATTATGTCTGACAAGTCACCCGATGGGGGGGTTAAGGGATTCAAAGATACCGAATTACGAGAGCAGGATAAATGGTTACCGATAGCCAATGTAGCACGAATAATGAAAAATGCTCTTCCTGAAAACGCCAAAGTTTCGAAGGAAGCGAAGGAATGTGTACAAGAATGTGTTTCTGAATTTGTATCATTTATTACCTCTGAAGCATCTGAGAAGTGTTGTGCCGAGAAGCGAAAAACTGTCAATGGTGAGGATATATTGTTTGCCATGACATCTCTTGGGTTTGAGAATTACAGTGAAGTATTGAAAATCTATTTGGCAAAATACAGAGAATATCAAGTCGTCAAGCAAGAAAGACAAGATAGCCAAAGAAAAGGAAAATCTACCTCGCGGAATGGAGGCTCTGGGGAAGATCATAAAGGCCACGAAGAACACAGCGATAGCAGCCCAGCAGGTGTGGCTGATGATACTAAGGACGGCAGTATAGTCAGTAACAACCCAGCAGCAGCAACCGCCGATTCAAGCTTCAAAGAAGAAGTGTATTCCTATGACGAAGGATTCCCGGAAGACGGCCAATACGAAGAATACAGCGGTCAATACACCAACGTCGATATGAACCACTTCTAGTAAAGTTTTATGATGTCTCACGAATAATGAAAAGCCTGGCAAACTCCGGCACAGTTTTATTGTATCTCTATATCTTGCTTTAATCATCTGTACATTCTGTGTCTTATAATAAATCTGCAATCAACTTGGATCCCTTGTTGTCGGCACACGCCTTGTTGATTTGTTTCGAATGCTTCTTGAGCGCAGACCTAAGGCTGGCCTTATCGTCTTCTTCAAGATTCTCCAGTAAAGCAACAACCACAAACGACCCATTACCGGTCGCCCACTCATTGGCGTTGGTAAGAACATTGGGAAGCAGAAGCTGCTTGAAGTTAAGAGGCTCGTCGACCTTTTCAACATGCTTCTCCTTGACATTCCAATGACCTTCTTGAATCAAGGCTCTAAGAGTTCTTCCAACCACTGCATGGTGAACAGGGTGACGCTCATCAACAGGGGAGCCTTTAAATTGTTCCGCAATGGCCGCAAGTGCCAGAGTCTTATCACCAGATGCAGACAGCAGAGCCTCCGCAATAAACTGAGTTCCAAGCGCATCCGTTAACAGTTCAGAAGCATTCTCTTGGATGCATTCCAAGATAAGCGGGGAGAAAGCAGTCTTTAGCTCAAGCCTTCTGGCTTCATCGTCCTTTTTGGAAGTAGTCTTCTTCAAGTCGTCAATCGACTTGAGCTTGGTTAGGACAGTTGGATTAAAGTATCTCGTGTTCCTTCCCAGTAACAAGTACAAGAATGGCCTTCTTCCATTCTTGCTGGTTATAAGAGTCGCCAGGTTCTCCTTCACATCAGGAATAAATGACTTCGACACCAATACTGTGTCATCCACGGTATTGAACAAAGCTATAAGAACAAATTGCCCATACTCGTCCTGAGCCATCTTCGACACAAACGGTTTTAACGATCTAACAAGACCCTTTCTCTCTTTCGCGGTAGCAATGCTAAGCACAATGCTCGCAACCTGCGATCCTTCATTTGTATGCACGATTTCAGCAAACTGCTCGCTGATGAGATCTATGAAATCCTCTCTCTCAGAACTGGAAGCATCAATATTCTTCACATACTCCAGCATCGCAGCATGAATGATAGTAAACCCAATCGACCCTTTCTGTACAGCGGCAGTGATTGTCTCATTAAGGTTTCTTAGCAAGAAAGGCCGCTTTTCAGGGTGTTCGACTATAATATCAGCCAGACTCTTATCCTTGGAAAGATCCTTGAAGAATGCATATTCTGAGCCATAAAACTCATGTATTATCTGTCGCTTTTGCGCGGCCGTAGAATATTCACGATAGGCATCCTCAATGACGTATGCACCCTCCTTATGTCTCATCAACTTTCGAAAGTTTCCATACAGTTCGTTAATGACATCCTCTCGGACTTGACTGGATCCATAGTGCAGAAGCTTCACAAGCAAGTACTTTCCATAGCTGCTCTTCGCAAGTTCGACATATGATCCCTTGAGAGACTTGGTAATGGCTATTCTCTTCTCCTTGTCCGAGTATCTGAAAATGGTCTGCACTACTCTTGATGCGTCATGCTTAAGTACAAGCTCCTTAACGCAGTCATGGATAAGTTCCCAGGCCTGATCAACCAGCTTCTTTCGTACCTCTGTGGGGACTCCGGTTTTAACTCGCAATCGCTCCCAAATTTGCTTGATCTGCTGCAGTCTAGTTCCATTTGGTCGGTTGAGCTTACGCTCTTCTCTTAGCCGCTTCTGCTCTGCATGCTGTTCCTTCGATTTGGCAGAAGTTCCTGCCCCGTCTTCGGTACTGACTTCCTTGTCTTCTTCCTCTTCACCTTCTTCTTCACTAAGATCAAGATCATCCTCGTCCTCACTGTCAGATTCCGAACCACTGCCCGAGTCTGATTCAAATGCCAGATTTTTAGGTGGCATGGACTTCTTAGGAGCCTTTGAAACAGTGTTTGTGTCTAGCTCTGATTCGCTTGAACTCGAAGTCTCATCATCTATCTCTTCAGAGGAGGAGTCTGGCTTCACTTCTACCCTCTTGACCTTTTTAGCCTGCTTGGCTTTAAGAGACCCGCCAGCAGCATCTTGTAGCTTACGCTTAACGGGTGATTTATCTGTGGTCTTCTTGGTGCCAGGCATTTGGATGTGGTTGAAATACAGCAATTTTTTTTGCTAAAACTGGGAGAATGGAGAAACAAAATTTTGTGACCGCACACTATGCGGCTCCCAGACCGAATTAGAGATTATAGTTCAAACTAACGTTAATCAAAATCAAAATGCTAATGCTCACTAAAGCATAGTACCCAGCTTTAGGGGTACTTCTCTTAGAGTGTTTTCCTCGTAGCGGTTGATCGTTGGCTTGCGATAGTCCATTGATCCGGCCACATGAGAGTCCAGCCCATGGTCTTCGTCAAAGAATGTGTCCATGCTATAATAGTCAAAAAGAGGTTACTGTCGCATTTACTGTCTTTGGTGGCTAAAGACATTTCACCACATGTTCATAGCATCAACCGTCCACTTGCATGCCATTCAATTCTTCTATATAGAGCTGTTCGGTCAACGCAAGAAGTTCTTCTTCCTCTTGCCTCAGCATCTCATCCAAAAGGTCCGCTTCATCTCTGAAGGAACCACCATGGCAATAATCATTATCAGGAAACGATTCAGGGTCCACCGTATGTTTCTCAGCCTCGCGTTCCAAGTCTCGAAGATCTCCTCGATGTTGAGCTTGCAAATAGCTGTTGGACATTTCCTCAATACCACCACGCGCATTCAGCGCAACTTTCTCGCGTTTCTGGCGAAGTATCTCCAGTCTAGCTCGTTCTCTAGCTTCTCGAGTCTTAGTGGGAGAAGAAAACTGTCCCTCAGGGTGCGCCAACAACGCGCGTCGAGCAGGGGATGGCGATGACCACGTCGTTGGATTTCTTTCAGAACTGGCCAACGGCGATGAGCCCAGAAAAGATGACATTAACCCCTTGGCAGTGGCGGATAAGAACGTGGAATGCAAATCCTGTGGGACTCGTTGCGGGAGTCAGCGGGACTGCTGCGGGGGATACTCACCAATTTAGGTACATGACTTTTTCTGACAGTTTCATGTTGACATATGACAGATTCGAAGTTCCAATCTGTTTTTTGGATTTGATTAATACATCCTAGCGATTCAAAGCTCTTTTTAAAAGCTCCTACTAGCTTGAGTTGAACGCGTAATTTCTTGAAGTGAGGTATCGTATACGGCGTAGACTTTTTGGATCAGAATAACCCTTGAATATCTTGCCTAGCTAGTTCTGGATCATAGTTCCAACTTTGCATTGCCATTCTATAACTGGTCTTTCAAGACTACTTTATTTTCTCGTGTTTTGTATCTCTTTAATCTCTTCGAGCTCTCGATATTTGAGAACTGAATTCTAAGCAATCACGTGCAGATGTCACGTGATATTTCGCATTTACTCTTGATCTTTTTATGAATAAACTTGAATACAGGTATAAAGTATGACGGCACCATAGGTCTCTGTGAATAAAATCACTTGAACTGTTATCTTAATTCTTATGGCCCCCGCATATCGCGCATGTTAATGTGGATTTCGGCAATATGCAGGTCGATAGATCTAAGCGCCGCACTACAAGTACAAACAAGAAAGATTGGCAGCCGCACTACAAACAAGAAAGGTTGACAATGCATATTTAACTATAAAAGCCTGCCCCTGTATTCGCAAATTGCTGTTTTCCCTCCCCCGAAATCGTTAATTGTCGACAAAGAATGGCATTCACAGATTACGTGCAGTTATTGAAGAACTTTTGGCCTCCTAAGCCTTCCTTTACCGAAGATGACTACCCAGATCTTAATGGCCGAGTGTACATTGTTACAGGAGGACCTACCGGTTTGGGCTATCTAGTGTCAAAGTTATTGTTGCAGAAGAACGCAAAGGTTTATATCGTGGCACGCAGCGAAGACAAGATAAAGCACAGCATTGCGGAGCTTAAAAAGGATCTTCCAGATGCAAATGTGGATTACTTTGTCGTGGACTTTGCCGATCTTAGCACCATTAAACCTGGAGTG
Organism: Diddensiella santjacobensis; assembly: GCA_030574215.1. Classification (NCBI taxonomy): domain Eukaryota; kingdom Fungi; phylum Ascomycota; class Dipodascomycetes; order Dipodascales; family Trichomonascaceae; genus Diddensiella; species Diddensiella santjacobensis. The sequence goes on from JAJMEO010000013.1 coordinate 234,909, forward strand.
CAGAAATTCCTCAAGCAAGAATCACGGCTAGATGGCGTATACCACAACGCTGGTGTGATGACTCCTCCTGATGGATCCAAGACTACGCAAGGTTATGAACTCCAGCTTGGGGTCAACAATATTGGCCCTTATTTGCTCCAAACATTCTTGGACGACATAATAATCAAGACTGCCAAATCCGCACCCAAGGACTTTGTCCGTATCGTCTGGGTCACGTCTTCAGCTCACGTGTTCGCAAAGGCAGACAAAGGTTTCAATTGGGAGGACCCCAATAATGACTTCAAAGGCAGCACGATGGCTGCATACGGGCAGAGCAAAGCGGTCAACATATACCAAGCATACCTGTGGTCAAAGCACCACCCAGATTCAGGGGTTCTGAATCTGTCGGTCCATCCGGGAAATCTCAAAACCGAACTTCAAAGACACGTGTCATCGTTTCAGCTCATGGCGATGAATACGTTTTTGTATCCTCCTATAAATGGGGCCTATTCTGAACTATATGCGGGTCTGAATCCGTCCTTGACTTCCGAGAACGATGGTGCTTACATAATTCCCTTTGGACAAGTAGGATATGCGCGGCAAGATATTGTCGAAGGCGCTAACGGTGAAGAGGGTGAGAAGCTTTGGAAGTGGCTCGGTGAGCAGGCTAAGCCCTTCTTGTAGATAGAGTGTGTTGAGTTATAATGTTAAGGTTTACTGTAAGGTTTCTTTACCGTACGCTTGTTCGAAAGTTGTTCCTACCAAAAATTAATATGTCGCGGCCGAATAATAACGGCCACGGAGTCATTGACTGTTACTAGTCTTTTACAGATAACGATCGATGAGCGAGCCGAGCCCTAAATCACGATCAATAATTCTGCACATATGGAATTGAAAAAGGGTTAGATTAGGTTATGAACTAAGCACCATACGTTTTTATACCCATTCTCTAGGGTTTCTCAAAACCTCCAGCAATTCTGCTTCAGGGGTGCCTTCTTCCACCTGATGGTCATAGACCCATGAGGCACTCTTCGGTAGCGAAACCAAGATCGATTCTACTCGGGCATTTGGTGTTTGCAGCCCAAAGGCTGTACCTCTATCGTGCACCAAGTTGAACTCGACATACCTTCCGTGGCGGATATCCTGCCATTCCCTGTTCTGTTGCGTATAAGGCAAGTCCTTTCTGCGATTAACAATAGGTATATATGATTTCAAGAACGCATCAAATGCTGATTCAATAAATCCGAAGATTTCATCTGGGTCTCTGTCATCCAAGTCATCGAAAAAGATTCCACCAATACCACGCGCTTCTTTTCGATGAGCATTATAAAAGTATTTATCGCACCATTTCTTGAATTTCGGATAGTATTCGGAGCTGTGTTTATCACAAGCGTCTTTTAGCTCTTTGTGGAATAGTTCGGCATCTTCTTCAAACAAGTAATAAGGAGTCAGATCCGCACCTCCTCCGAACCACCAAGCTCGGGGAGTACCATCTTCGTTTTGAGTCTCAAAATATCTATAATTCAAATGCACCGTTGGTGCCATTGGGTTCTTCGGATGCACAATCATACTAAGTCCACAGACCCAAAACGGTACGCTTTGGTCACTGTCCGTGCCAGATAAAGAGGAATGGTCGGCTCTCATTTTCTTCACTCCTTCAGGAGGGATTTTACCCTGTACAATAGATATATTGACACCACCCTTTTCAAAGACATTGCCGTCTTCAATCACAGCCGTGATACCTCCGCCGGTATTATTTGGACGTGCCCACTCATCAATTCTGAACTTGGAACCGTCCACCTTCTCTAGAGCGGCAATTATCTCCTTTTGCTTCGCTCTAATAAGAGCCTCCATCTTTCTACGCATCTCAACATTGCCTTGGTGCGATGGTTCGCAGATAATTGCGCCGCCGCCATTTGGAACCTAGCATTTGTTAGCCTGATAACCTCCACCAGTTCAATACCCTACACCCTATTACATACAGTAACCATTTTATAAGTGAATATTCCTGTAGCACCAGCCAATAGACAATAAGCAAGTATAGAATGTGTTTTGGAATATCCGAATTTTAACCTCGAAGCAGAAAACTGCCGTCGTTGTACTGGGCCATTGATCCTATATATATGTGGAACCCTCCTACACAATCTTGAAATCATGGTCTTATTTTTGATCCGATATTATCAAATGGGTTTGATATTTTACAAGATACTAGATAGTCATAGACAATATCAGGAGATTTTTCCTCAGGCGGTCAAACTCTAACCGTGAGATTTTGCAGACAAATATCACGCGTAATTCCCGACTCCCGCGGTTTCCCAGTCATAAATGATCCGAGATAATTAAACCACCTTAAAACCTTTCTTTTCATAATATCTCGGATTAGGAAAATAGGCTGATTAGCAGAAATCTTAAATAGTTTGTCAATGGCGCGGAAAAATAGGCTTCTGAATGCCTTGAAGAGAGATGAGTTCAATTCGAAGGCTCTCCAAAAGCAGAAGGTTGCAGCTGCACGTCAACAAGAGAAGCTCAAAGCCAGTAGACGACCTAAACAGAGTGGTTCGATTTCTTCATCGGCTCATCTTCAGCCTTGGATACCATTTTCCACCCAGGATCAGCTAGTACTGGTTGGTGAAGGTGTGTATTACAACTAATAAGCATCAACATGTATCATTCTCTAATCATTACTTGGAATATTAGGAGACTTCTCCTTTACTAGAAGCATACTGCAGAATCAGTTAGCCCGAAATGTAACTGCTACCAGTCTTGACTCAGATAAATTAGCACAAGAAAAATACCCCGATACGATACAAGACAATCTTGCATATATTCGTAGCCACGAGTATGCTCAAGTCTATTTTGATATTGATGGCACCACAATGCAAAAAAAGAAGCCCCTGAGCAAGATGAAAGCCAAGTTTGATGTGTCTATATTTAACTTTCCACACTTAGGCAATGGCATTAGCGACCAAGACAGGAACATACTCCAACATCAAAAGCTGCTATTGGGATACTTCGATTCAGCCAAACAAATGGTGAATCCCAAGACCGGTCGCATTATGGTGTCATTATTTGAAGGCGAACCATATTCCCTGTGGAACGTGAAACAATTGGCAAAATCAAAAGGTTTAAAGTTAGTTCGAAGTGGCTCATTTCAATGGGAGGCTTTTCCTCAATATCATCATCGCCTCACTGCCAAACAAGGCTTGACATCAAAACCTCAATCGCAGCGATCTGCAAGGATTTATTTGTTTGTTAGCAACGACAATGAAGAACCGACGAACACTCAACCAACTGTTGAACATTCCAGTGACAGTAGTGATTGATGTTGTAAGTATCTAGCTGGGAAAGACGGCCTTGAGATCGGTCAAATCAAATATCTCGAGCGTAGTCGGGTCTGCAACCTTATCCTTAGAAATCCCGGCCTTTCTGGAATATGTCAAGAGCTTCTCTTGTCCGTAGATTCTACCATTAGGCAGCACGACCGGATCCTCGTCCAGATGAGACCTCGCGTGATGGGCAAACGGCAGGCTCTGGGATAGCACATTTAGCTCCTCAGAACATACAGGACACATGTATGAGCGAGAAAGATCAAGCTTCTGGCCATACGGGATCGAGTCGGTACATGCGTAGGTCTTTAAGGAGGAGATTCCAGTGGCCAACGACTCAACCAGAGACGAATGTACCGGTAGCCCATGCAAATTGAAGTAGGTGCTGACGAAAACTGCTGCGAGTTTTTCCCATCGCTCTTCAGAGAAAAATGCTTTATATGGCACAACTTCTGTATCAGGAGCAAATGCCAGTAGTGCCGATGCTTGCTGGATCATATCCATGTGTGTATCGGCATTTTTCACCAAGTATTTCCTTAAGTATTGTATTGCCTCAAACATCTTCTTCTCCCTCACAAGTTCAATATATTGCTGTAGCCTTATCTCAAAATCCAACGAGCTCTAGAGTACGAAGTTAGTCGGTGACCGGTTATCACGAAACAAACGGCTTTTGCTTACCCTTATCTTTCGGAGGTGAGCCTTATTATCCTGGCACCATGCTAGGCACTCTTCAGTGTTTTTTTGAGCGAGGCTTTTTTCAATCTTGATGCATTGGAGGAGAACGTCGATATCCACCAGCTTCTCGATGTGCCTGGACTTTGCGTGTAATTTGGCAGTTTCAACGTAGCCAGACCTTAAAAAGTAATCCACCAATAGAATGTCCAGCCTCGTTTTTGACCATTCCTGATACTTGAAACTTTGGATGCTATCAATCTTGTAGAGATCCTGCAAATATTCTACTCTCGCTTTTGTGCTAGCAAGATGCTCATCCTGGTCGGCTTTCAGCGACGATATCTTTCGCTTTAGTGCGCGCACCCTGGTCGTCATATCCTCGATCTTGCTTTTAGAGGATTCAGGAGAATTCTCCACCTCTGAAAGTGCCTGATTGATATATTGCGTGTCCTTTTCCAAATACTTTTGAGTTTGTTTGAACGTTCGCCTCATGGTTTCATAGGGAACCCGTAGTAATGGCTCCTCCTAATCCATTTGTTAGATCCCCTCATAATCAAAGACGTTTCTATTCTACGACATACAAGCATTAGTGTACTTTCCGCATTTAGTGCCATCTTCTCGCTACCATCCACCAAACCGCTGATACTGGCCAATAATCTGGTAGATTTGATGACAACCTCCAGGGTCAGCTGCGGGGCTTATATGGTGTTTAGGTTAGGGTTCTACGCGCATAAGGCATCACGTGCCGGACCGTGGTAAGTAATTAAAGTGCTGATAATGTTACATATTGGTTTGCTGAGAACTATTTCTAGATAAGATGACTAGCTTATGCCTTCTCGAGCTTATCAAGAATAGCCTTGGTGAACTCAGTTGTTTTAGAGGTGCCGCCTAAATCGGGGGTTCTAATTCTTCCATCGGCAAGAACTCCATAAGTAGCGTTGGAGATTCTGTTAGCATGGGCATCCAATCCAAGATGACGAAGGAGCATGACGGCAGAGAGGATCATGGCGGTAGGGTTGGCACTGTTTCTTCCCTTAATGTCAAGGCCAACGTGTCGGCAGCCGGGTTCAAACACAGCATACTCTCGTCCAATACTAACACCGGGGACAAGACCCGGGCCTCCAATCAAGCCGGCACCGATATTGGATAGAATTGTACCGTAGAGGTTAGGGGTGACGAGAACGTCGAACTGTTGAGGCCATGAGACTGCTTGCATGGAAGCATTATCAACAATCATATCGTTAGTGGTGATTTGAGGATATTCTTCGCCCAACTTCTGTATGGTGGATCGGAAGAGACCATCGGATTGCTTCATAATATTGGCCTTGTGGATGATGGTGACCTTCTTACGGTTGTTCATGACGGCAAAGTCGAATGCAAAACGTCCGATTCTTTCTGAATTGTATGAAGTGATGATCTTCAACGATTCCACGATATCTTCAGTTGGTTTGTGTTCAAGACCGGAGTATTCTCCTTCGGTGTTTTCTCTTACAAGAACCATATCGATATCCTTGAGTCTGGTCTCGACGCCTGGAATGCTCTTGATCAAGGCCAAAGACGCAAAAATGTCCAGCTCCTTACGAAGGGCAACATTGAACGAAGTATGTCCAGTACGTTCCACAGGGGTATAGAGGATACCCTTAAGACCGATTTTGTTTCTTTGAAGCGATCTAATGGCTTCTTTGTACGAATCCGTGGAGGTCTCTTCCACCAAACCAGTGACATTTACCTGTTCCCAATCAATAGGCACGTTTTCCGCCTTGAAAATTGTCTTGACCGAGTCGGTAATCTCTTCTCCAATACCGTCACCTAATGATTACAGTCAGAATGTATACTTCTATCATTGACATGAAAAATTAAGTTGTGTTATCAAACAGTTGTTTTCCGTAGCTTGCCGTTGAGTACCGGGGCCCAAATAAATGTCGGCCGGAAACCGGATATCTCAATTTTTATTCTTGAAGAACTTTTCAAAAACAAGCAAATGGTCCTCCAAAACACAATGCAACATGAAAGCATGAATTTTTCATCATCAGTGTGATATTACTTACCGGGAATCAAAGTGACATTGTACTTTTGACCGTACTTGGTTGGTTCGTAGCTCTTAGGTGAAAGCGTGGAAGTAGACACCAAACGACGAGATGCGCCCGATAAAGAACGTAGAATTGCAGTCTAGGATGGTATATTAGAAACCATAGAATCATTCATTAAACAATATTGTATACCTTAGGAGTGGAACTGATCATTTCTAAAATATTAAAGTTTCAACGACCTGCTTGGGATGGAAAAGGAAGATAAAGGTTGTGGGACCGGAACGGTAGGCAATTTTTAAACGATTTTGTATGGGTAGAATCCTGCAAACCGTTTGGCGGCCGAGCCCTTACAAAAATATTCGGTGCTGTTCCGACTTCCGGACACTACGCTACAACCATGAACGTTAGACTATTATATCGGCAGATCTATAGAGAACTTGCATATCAGACTGCTTCGGCACGAAGAATTCAAAATTCAACTGAAATTAAACGTCAAGAGGCTCTAAGAGTGTATCGTAACAGTACAGATCAAAGGCCAGAGATAGCCGACAACCACGAGATGAACTTTGACGCTTCTTACCTTCGACAGGCTTTCCAAGAAGGTAGAATTGAAGATATTGCATATGGTAAACAGATACTTGCCTTTTTAAAGTCTCAACATGAGTATCAAACTTTGCTGGAAAGATACAATCCCAGTACCGACATGGACGCCAATGAACGGGTGCGGCTGTCAGCAAAACGAGTAGGGCTCGAACTTCCTTTGAAAGCATGAAACATTTTATGAATTGAGCAGTTTTGCCTTCGATCAAAACTCATCAACAGTAAAAAACAATATATCATTAACTAAAAGTACAAAATCACTACACACTTTCTAGAATTACAGCAGAAAGCGCTTGTGTAACTCAGACGCTTTGTTCTTCGGATATCCGACCCAGGGTTCGCTTTCTCTGCTCAACCGCAGAGTAAAAGGCCCCATAGCTCCAAGTCAACCGTCTGGCACCGGCCATCCACCCATCATAGCGGTTGAACTGCTCACTCATCGAGCCATCATTTGCCTGATGTTCACGTATCGCATCCAAAAATGAGTCTCCAAACGCAACAATATCATGCACAAGCTCTTGGTAAGCAGGATCCAACTTGGATAGTTCAAAGCCGGCTCGCTCCCAGCCGGAAATACCGCCGACGAAGAGACTATAAAACGGCTTCACTTCATCTGCAAAAGTAAGATTAAAATCATCTCCTCTTGTAGAAAGATAGTCGGCCAACAAGTATAAGTTCTGAGCTACGGCTGACGTGCACAGAAACCAAGGGTTGCCTACAGAAGTTCCAAACCCATTATAAACATCTTCGGGATACCTTCCAACTCCAAACCCAGCTGTAGAACTATTCAGTCCATACGACTCAAAAGCACGAAAACGCTGGTCATTAATGGGATATCGGTACCTCATATCGCTAATAAACATATTCAGCGTTGAAATGACCTCGTCGCTATAGGGAGGGTATACAACAGAGTCCTCATCCGCTCCATTCCAACCATTAAAATCTAAAGCTCGAATGGAGCCTAGAAAAATGGCTGCATCTAAGCCGCTTCGCTCACTGCTCAACGTCTCCACCAAATGTTTCTTACTGACATCAAAAAAGTTGCTTTTCAGGAATGCCCGTAGACCTTCTGCCTCGGACTGGTAATAGCAGCCTCGATGGTGGTCACCAATAGATTCAGCGAATTTCGATCCACTAATCAATGCTCTAAGCTGCACCATAGCGGTGAAAAAATGGCTGCCGTACACTTCTTCCCAAACGTCAAATCCCTGATATCTCCATCTGGAGGCTACATAGTCCAGATCTGGTGCTATCACTTCATAAAACAAACTTTTGAAGCTTTCACGCGGTAAATCCACGTTGCAGCCCAGCTTGGCCTCAGCATAATTTAATACTGCTACCGATCTCAACGCTGGTCCATCCCTCTGCGGTCTACCCCAGACATCTAGAAACGGTTTGCCATCGACATGGAATTTGGGCTCTCCCAGGCCCTCGAGGTCCTCGAAGTTCCCACTTGGGTTATCAAGTCTTTGGATATGTCTTGAGGATAAGATATAGTCCTCAATAATGGACTCCAACGTGTTATTTGTACATTTACCTTCTCTAAAGCGCGAAACCAATGAGTCTATCGTTATCGCAGCATCTCTAGTCCATTGAAAATAATAGTCGGGTGCCGATTTTGAAGGACTGGCAACTACAAGTCCCGGCATGGCTCCGTCTGCGAACTGTCCATAGCCCCCGATATTTCCAATAATACTTTCGAATGCAATTTCCGACTGGTTTTCAAGCCAGCTGTCATAATCTTCCTCAGATATCAAAGAAACGGGTCCTCTGGATGTGTGCCAAGCAGGTCCCACTGACAATGATTGCTGCTGTCCAAAAATGATCTGCGAAAGCCTGTCGAACCCAAGAGGTAGACAGGATGCAGAAGAGAGTAATAAACTCAATAGTAATCCCACATTACTCACCAACATATCACGTCCTGTAATTATTTATAAATGTCCTTTTTTTGAAAATCAAATGCTAGAGAGTGGCTGATCTGCAACCGGTACCTCGAAACCTTACACGAAACAAAACTTTGAAAATCAAAGACTTAATAGTACAGTCGACCTTTTAGCGAAAATATAATAGAATGCTGAAAGCAAGCATCCACTGAAATTCCTGTATTTATAATGGTGTAAAGAATTTTTCGGACCCCAGTATCATGACTTGCCATTTAGTATGTGGATCATGCGGCGCCTCTGCGCGTGACTGAAAATTGTTTAATTATGGGGTAATTTCCGCCCGCAAGCGCCAACTGCCGAAAAAAAAAACGTCACTCAAACGCACTAAAAAAAGTCTCTCATTCAGCAACGGCCTTTCCATATTGCTGCCTACACGATTTCAATATTGTAATATTGATCGCTTCAAATAAAAAATGACGTCCAACAGTCGGTTTTTTGTCGTTTAGAAAAAGATAGTCGTAGGAAAAGTATAGTTCGGCCCCGTGCGCCTATTGTTTCTCTACATTCCTGTGCTAGCCTGGGGCGAGGCAGGCGTGACCTACCGCCGAGAAATGGCATTAGCGCAGGTTGCCGCGGCAAATGATATACTTGACCAAACACGAAGGGTATTATCAGATAGCATCAACAGGATCCATGGCAACGACGGTGCGGCTGCAGCTGCCCTTCAACTGCGGGTAGTAGTAGTAGTAGTTTTGTTGTAGGTATCCAAATATTAGATGTATTATCAAAGATTTAATTCACAGGTTGGCATTTCTCTGCAACAGCTGGATTATAAATGTTGAAACAACAGCAGATTCGCATTGTGGCCAACACTTCTTGTAATTCACAAGTGCAATTGATTCATGTGTGACAAAGAGAAAATGATTTCCATTGATAATATTGGAATGGATTTCAAAGGTGGAAGATGTAAAGTAAAGTTCGTTAAATTTCCCCGTGGGTTTGCAGTGGTGGATGCGAGGCCCGTAGTTTACGCCTCTCTGCGTAGTGTACCGCCCGAGCTACCGGGACCAACTCCTAAAGGCCAAAACACAGCGAAGGCTTGACAGTCAAACGTCATATGAGAGCCAACAGGGCCTGAATTGAATTGCATCGAAATTCTGTGTATCAGAGGCTTATATTATTATTGTCAACGTATTTTTTCTTAGAGTCGACAAGGCCAAAGACTCCAGAAGTGAAGTTTCAAGAATAGTGTTGAAAGCAAACGTTATAAGGACAAGCTGCATGTTTATACTTGGATCTGGATAACCAATAAAGTAATTTAATTGTTCTTACTTATTCAGCAACTTCTCGTGGCAGAGAATGCAAAATCAAGTTCCTCCCGGTGCATTGGCTCCAGGGAAAAGGCTAACGGTCGGCTCTCATGATGTCACAATCAAATCATATATTTCCAAGGGAGGGTTTGCTCATGTATATGTCGTCTACATATCCCCCGGTACTGATGAAGGGGATATAGCATGTCTGAAACGGGTGATTGTTCCGGATAAAATCCATCTAAATCTTTTAAGAGCTGAAGTGGATGCTATGCGTCGGTTAAAGGGACACCCGAATATTGTACGGTATATAGACTCGCATGCAGCCCGAATGACAAATGAGATGGGCTATGAGGTGTTGCTATTAATGGAATACTGCTCTGGAAATGGTTTGATTGATTTTATGAATACTAGACTGCGTGAACAACTCACGGAAACTGAAATCTTGCAAATTATGAGCGACATCACTTCAGGTTTGGCCTGTATGCATTATCTCCAGCCACCACTGATACATCGTGACCTGAAAATTGAAAACGTGCTCATATCTGGAGACGGAACCTATAAACTTTGCGATTTTGGTTCGGTGTCTCCTGCTCTGCGACCTCCAAACAATTCTGCCGAATTCCACATTTTGGAGGAAGATATTCAACAACATACAACCCCTCAATACAGATCACCAGAAATGATTGATATCTATCGAGGTTTTCCTATTGATGAGAAATGTGATATATGGGCGCTGGGAGTCTTCTTGTATAAGCTGTGCTATTATACTACGCCGTTTGAACGGGAAGGCCAACTGGCAATCCTTCGTGCCAGTTTCATCTTTCCGCCGAAGCCAATGTATTCCGATCGTCTGAAACGCATGATTTCGGTGGCTTTACGTGAAGACCCTCGAGCGAGACCAAATGTCTTTCAGATTTTGCAGGAGGTTTGCAGTATGAGAGGTGTTGAGGTCCCCATAAAAGACATTTACAGTCAACCTGCAGCCAGACTTGGGCAGACAGCATCCGAAAAGGATTTGTCTGCTGCGCAACCAGAGGTACGGAAAGGATCTGTGTCAGTCTCCGAGTCGTATAACTCGGGCATTATCAATCCTGTCTTGGTCAAGACTGATGCACATGCAAAGCAAAGAAATCCTGTAGTCCCAGAGATCAAACCAATGTTCAGAGGAAGAGTGGGAGCTGCCCAGTCTGCTCCAGCAGTAAGCAATGCTCAAGCCAAGAAGCCCGGAGAGAACGGCATTCAGAGGGCCAAGAGCGCTATATTCACTGATCCATTTGCGCTTCTCGATACTGGAGAAATAAGCAGCTCTTCTGCAAGGAATTCCCCAGCTGGACATGATCTGTCTAAGATAGATCAGGATATTGCTGCTAGATTTCCTTCTGTGGAAGAGCTCACGAGAGACCTGGAATCTCAAAGTTTCAGCTTTGACACAGGTCCTAACAGTAACACTCCTGTTGCGAAGGATTTTGAGACTTACGAATCTTCAGAGATTTCTGGACAACCATCAAAAGCTGTATCATCTTCTAGTTCCGGTTCGTCTTACGATTTTAACAGGTCTATTAATGTGCAGCGTGATGAGCCGATTGTTCCACCGAAGAGAAGGTCAAGTCCCCCAAAAGTGAGACCCAGACCTGTCAGTATGTACGTTCAAAGCCCTCAGGGTGCTTGGCGTACCGAAGAAGCTGCCTCTGAAAGCGATGACCTCTCCCCCTCTTACGGTGCTATCAGTTTGCCTGAGAATGATGAGGACTTGATAGACATGATTCCGGCTGGAGATAGGGCTCAGTTGAAGACCATTTTAACTGGCCTTTCGCAGAGAAGCAACACTGTTGTTCTTGAGGATGGTAACCACATTGACTCTAATGTGGAGTTTCTCAAGACTTTGGATGGGGAGCATGCTCCTTACCGAACATCCAGTAGGAATAGTCATCATCGCAGACCGAGCAATCAAGTTTCTTTCTACTCAGGGAACTCTGACGTAGGTGATGAAAAAGTCATGCAGAGATCAAGTTCTTCCTCCTCGCGGCACGGCAAAAGGTCAAGCATATCGTCGATTAAGGGCAAGATCAGTGACGCATTGAAATTGTTTGACGGTTCTGGAACAACCAAATCAAACGGCGCGGAATTGATGCCCCCACCACCGCCTCCCCGTGCAGTATCGGTTGGTGATAGACCACATGTCCATAGGACGCTATCTGACAGGTACTCCCATTCTTCAATTAATCTTGGCGAGTTGAATCGTGAACCTGGAAGTCGTTCAAAAAAGATTTCGCCAGAACCGTACTCGAGTGAGCGAACCAACATCGATGACGGAGCAAATTCGTTTAATGGTCCAAAATCTCGGGATCAGTATTACAAGTCGAAACCTAATCCTGTTCAAGGTCGTGTGCAGTCATTTTTGAGTCGGACAGAGTCACCACCTCCTCGGAAAACAGCATCTGGCTACGGCAAGTACACAGATGGCGCTAAAGAATTAGCTAGGAGTCAGTCGACACGTTCTGGTGTTGATACCTCCACAACAGATCTCGACCACCCTCTACGCGAGGCTGTGACAACATCTGACTCGGAAGAGACGCAGAAGGTTCTGCCGCGTCGCCAGGTATCACATTCTCGTCAGCTCTCGATTATTAGCTCGCTATCCTCGTCCAGTACAGGCGGTGGCAATTCGGGCAAAAAGCCCCCTCCCCGTCCTCCGAAACCAGCGCATCTCCAGTCGCCCAGGCGATCGTCAAAACCCGAAAAAGGGCAGCTCGACATGGACGACTGGGAATCGAAGTTCAATCAGAAGTACCCCAGTTTGAATTGACCGTATGATCTTAAGCATTCAAAGGCATTATTTAATATTATATCATATCTGAGGTAGAAAGAATAGAACATCGTGAGATTATATAAATATTCAGTGGATCGCATTGAAAGGTCGGTCGGCTTCAAACAGCTTCAAAACTGCCGTACTGCTTCTAAAATATCGATATCACCACCTGTGAAATAGTAATATATCCTTCTCGCCGATTGAACGGTATATAACGGCAAGTATGCCACGACTGCCCACATGGATAAGCCGAGTATGATCAACATAAATGTGTCTATCCCCCGTTAGCTCAAGCTCGAGACCCCAACAGCTAAGCACTTACTGATTATAGCTGCTTCAGCCTTAGTCATCATATAAATCGGTATGATCTCTAACGAGTAGACCCAGTATAATCGTTTTAAATATTGAAGAAACATGATTGAATCCCTAAATCGACTGTTCTCTAAGAGTTTTGGAAAGACCCGGTTGGCGGTTGAAACAACACTCCAGCGGAAGGCCTATGAATTTTTCGCCCTTCCAATTAACACACCCGACATTTATGAGACTACCAGCTTTACAGCCAACTGGTAGCTTTTCACTAGCTAGCCGGCTATCTGGCCCGTTCTTGTCTAGAAGAGGTATTGCTTCTTCATCTAAGCTCTACGTGGAGAATAAGAAATCTACCGAGAATTCGGAAGCTGGATCGAAAGCCAAACCATCTAAGGGATTGTTCAACCATGAAGCATTGCAGGAACTACTAAGAGCCTCGAATCAGAATAAACGCGGCCCTTCTAGCTGGGGAACGACTCCCTTTAGTCGCAGAAGTGACAGGTTACGGGCAGAAGTTGCACCGTCCGCACTAGAGAAGCCTGACAAGTCTAAGAAAGCTGGCTTTGTTGACAGAACGAAACTGGAGGAAAGATTTGGGGGCTATCCATTACACTTGATCCCTCAAACTGGATCTGTCATTGGACGGAGCATATCTGTATTCAACCCCTCGGCTCTGCTTGCGAGCTTCCGTAACCTTGAACGACTCAATAGAGCGAATAACATTCGGCGTACACTGTCTGTGCAGCGATATCACGAACGGCCGGGCAAAAAGAGAAGAAGATTGAGGCTTGAAAAGCAAAAGAGAGATTTCGATATGGGCATCAAGAGACTGTTCTCCCTTGTTAACGAAGCTCGGAGGAAAGGATATTAATAGTGTTGTACATAATAAAATTACAAATATGGTCCCTGTATCTATGACGACTTCTCTGTGTGCTTTTCTATGTCGCTTACCATTTTAAGGGCTTGGTTGTTCTGGCTGCTTTCTGCTCCTTTCCTTCGATTGATCTCTTGAACCTTCTCCGCAATAGTGTCTTTTTTAACCCAGTATGACGGTGGGGCTTGTTGTACTGCTTCTTGTGATCTACTTGACAGTTGACCTGGGTAAAGTTTGATTCGAGTTCTCGATTTTCCGAAGACTTCACCTTCATTGGTAGAGTAAAGCTCGGTGCCGATCATATCTTGCCATTCTCCCTCATAAATAGCATCACCAACTTTGAATAGGGGTTTATCGGCATGCAAATCGGCTACCTGGAACGACCCCCGTGGGGTTATTGCTGGGCGGACGTTGACATTATCTGGAAGTACTTGTGAAAGATCCAAGGTAACGTAAACCGACTCCAGATGTTATTAGAATCCGCTGAAAACAACAAAAGCAGTAATCATAATTTTAATCTAGATACTTACTACTTGTTCCTCGCTCGGGTCCTGCTTTTTTGCTTTTTCGCGTGATAGCATGTCTTCTTTGGATCCCGGATCGAATTGATTTTCTATAGCTCGTTAGTCTCGTTTTAACATCGGCCGAAAAATACGTCATAGCATCGACTCACCAAATGACCAGTGCATCTCTTCACCTGCCTTCAGGAAATCTACACGGCCAGTGTATTCTAGTTTCCATTCTCCCGGCGCTGAAGCCTTACCATCGGGAAGCACGAACTTATCCAGCGCACAGGCTCCGGTGCGGATTTCGCGCCCTCTGTCACCAGTGAGAGCTCTTCCTAGCGCTATTTTTGGTGCTGCATGTGTGAAGATTATGATCGTTTTGGCATCGGGCTCATTTCTACTCAGACTATCAAGAAGCTTCTTCAATGCCAATATGCACCTTTCGTGAAGTTCGTCTTCTGTCTCGCCATTCGCTGACACCGTCAATAGCGCCTCGTAATTGGCGTCAATCTCAGAGAAGAATTCTTTAAGGGCGCCTGTTGAAGCTGGGACAGGGTGAGTTTGTCGAGCTCTCTTGTACCACTCGCCGACTCCGTTCTCAGCACGAATCTTGAGACCTAGTTTCTTAGCAGTAGGTGTCGCGGTCTGTAAGCATCTGTAGAATGGCGAGCTATATACCAGATCAATTTTCTCGTCGAGCTTGCTTGTGATAAACTCTGAAAGCTCTTCTGCCTGTTCCAGTCCGTGCTCCGCCAGAACCGAGTCTCCGTCTATGCCCGTGGGCGGCACAGGCACTGGTATGTCAGTGAGCCAGTTCGACCGATACCCATGCTTTTGTACATTAGCTTGATAACTCAATCGACCTTGCTTGCAAAAAACGTACGCGGGCGATAAATATTGTAGAAACCATCTGATCTAGAAATGTTGTGGTGAAACTTGAAAGTGCAAGTTTTGTGTTTCACTTTATCTCTGGGACCTCTGAATGTTACTTGCGTGGACCACCACCTAACGTGACCTCAGTGAGATCTCCAAAATGTAACGACACCAATCGTGCTACATTAAAAGGTTGGAATAATTCGTCTTGCATAATCTTTAGGTAAGTCCCAGTCCAATTGAGCTCTTTCTTTGCTTCTTTAGTCAATCCTCTTAGAGTCCTCTAGGTCAGTGTTAGGAATATCACTATGAGGTACTACTAGTCACCGTACTAGGAACGGCTGTAGCTCCTCAACGCCAGAATCGCGATCCCATCACGTGACCGGAGGTGCACGTGACCTTATCCTTTTCTAAGGGCCGCTGAGGCTAGAAGCTGATGACTTTGGTTACCAGTGAATAAATTATAGATCATAGTGGAGAGGATATCTCCGTTTAATAAGACCGTTTTGAGCAGCTCTATAGGTTCACCAGTTTTGGTACATGTGACGCCCAGGGGAATGCCATGTGAACATCAAGTAGATTTCGTCAGTAAAGTCACTAAACTTTAAGTGATTCAGTGAATCTAACTTATCTAAGCGAGTCTAAAGATTCTAAACTTTAAAGCGACCCGTTAATATTATTAGCCGCAAAAGGAAATAACAAGATCAAACTATAGTACCACCAAAAGGATATTAATGTCAACATTGTCCAGTACACCGAGCATTGGATGGTGGCATGGTGCTCTGCGGAGGGTCTCGGCCGAACCGGCCCCGGCCCGTCAGTGATGATGCGACTTATATATAGTCGATACAAAACAGCCTATAATATAAAATATCAGACCATAGGGAAGAGAATAATGCCTATTACAGGAGTTACCCAGTCGGTAGAGTCGGTAGACGGCTTGGTCAGCTGCAAAAGCGCTTCCGATATTTGGAGTGTTGACTGCCGATAACACCTGGTGCGGGAAGTCACGGACCCCAGGTTGAAAACAGAACCACCGCCGCTAATTTCCCCACCAAATCAATCATTCAGTTAAAGCTGTTGCCCAGAACAAAACGTCAGACGAAAGATAAAGGAAGAGGTCGGGAAAGATATCAAAGGGACATGAATGCGAGAGGTAGTGGCCTATTAATGAACACATTACGGGCCCATACGTCCAGAGCATCTCGAATAAGGCGCTTCTTCACGACTGGCGGTTCAGAGGATGCAAACGCATGGGGGAAAGTGAATGCATACAGGCTCTTTTTAGTGAGCGCATTGGGTACAGCATCGGTATATGGAATGGCCACCTGGTGGGCCACTAAAAATGATTCTTTCGCTCGCAGATTCGAGAGGCTGTTTCCATTCGGTCAGGCCATCATGGACATGATAGAAGAACGTGAGCACGAGAGCAGACTGAAACGGAAGGAGCGATTTTACGAGTCTCTCAGTTCACCCAGCCCCTACATCAAACGAAAGCACCCTACAAGCTTCGAAGGATTCGACAGAAACGAATCACTTTCTGCAGCTACGTCGTCGCATGCTTCTGAGGATCCACTATCCCCAGAGCTGTTTTTCTCGGCACAATCAGGTACGGTAGCCATGAAGCAGAAGGAATACTTGCCTCTAATTGTGCTTCCTGATATACGAGATCCATTCATTCATGAAGTCTCGATGTGCCTCAATGACTTGATATCATCTGTCAATGCTTCAGCAGCATCTGATACCACAGTTCATAATGTAAGCGAGTCTCTCATGAAATTAGGCAATCAAGTCAAAACCTCCAACCAACAGTATTCGGAACTATTCAAGAAGAAAGCTGAACGCTTTAATGAACTGTGCAACGCCAGGGATGCTTCAACCCAAGTGGAATATCACAGACTACTAGGGCGTGAAATCTTGGAGCTGGAACGCCTTCTAGTATCGCATGTTAACACTCGCGAGCGCGGTGATATATACGACAACTCAGACTCTAAACTACGAATCATAGATATTCCAATGAGTTCCGAAAAGATCGAACCCGCGACCATATTGGAACTACAAGTCTCACTCACGCTTCTAGTGGCGGCATTGCGCGAGCATTCTAACGTCGCTTTGTCGCAGTATATCAAGGATATTCACTCCGCGATTTCTACGTTTCCTCAGCCTACTCAACAGACCCTGCTGGAGGAGGCTTTAAAGGGAGTGTTTGTTCCGGAAGACGTTGATCTGAATTCGGTAGTTGAAGCAATACTGAAAAAATGAGAGGGTCATCGAAAAAATAAGCATTAAGGAATAACGTTACATCTCCACTGATCACATAAAAAGAGCATATAACAAGTGCAGAAAGGAGGACCCAAATCGGATTCTTTTGCGTGCATTCGACAATAATTACAATACATTACTATGACCAAGCTTTTTGTTTTCATTTGCTCATATAAATTAGATGTAACCAACTCTGCTGGCAACATCGAGAGCATCATGATCGGCAGTCAACCTAACAAAGGCCTTCTTTGATCCGTCAGGTCGGATCAAAGTGTTGACCTTCAGAACATCAACACTGTACAGCTTCTTGACAGCATCTTTGATTTGATTCTTGTTGGCCTTGATGTCGACCTTGAGAACTAAGGTGTTTGAATCTTCGATCTTCTTGATCGCTCCTTCACTGCCAATGTGGCTGATGATGACCTTGTACTCATCAAGTCGAGGGTAGTGAGCAATGCTCTTTCTTTGATATTTAGGGTTTCGAGCAAGTTGTAGAGTCTTGGGTCTGCGGAAAGTAGTAGAAGTGCGAACTTTCACTACCTTCTTGCTGTGAACTCCCTTAGTGACAGCCTTCTTTGCGTCAAGAGCCTTCTTTTGGGCGACTATTATAATATGTCAGTTGGATCATGTCATTCAGAACTCCTAAGTTATTGCGCACTTACCCTTTGAAGATGACATCTTTGGTTGTATGTAGAGATATGTCGTCGTCTAAATGTTCGATAGATGTCTGAAAATCGGAGTTCTTTTGAGTAGCGTTTCCTGCGTGTATATGAGCACTGAGGTTATCCCAACAGTCACAGTTTCATCAAACCGAAAATAAACTAGGGCTTAAGCCCTAATGAACGAGCTCAAAGCCGTAACGTAAACATCCCAGTTCCGATAACGTAAGAATTGACTAGCTCTGTCAAGCAGCATTTTCTTGTGTTTGTTTGTGATAGAAGCATATGCTACGGTGGTGAATCTTCAGGGACAACGTAAGATCACTCTGGGAAGTAAATTCACATAGTGAGATAACTCATTATCTCGGACGAGGTGGGCTATGAGATATGCAGGCATCTCTTTCCTCTTCGTTATTAAGTGGAAAACAACGATCTGAACTGTAAGGAGCTGATTATTTTGTCGCGGTAGTAGCGCGTTTACTAATCATATTAACATCAGACACCGCTCACTACTTGCATATTTATCATCTTTGAAGGTGTCTCCGGAATGTGTTGATCTAGTGCGAAAGGAATTGAAAGAAAGGACTGGCATTGACCTCGTGGTAGACGCGGATGAAACGGAGATCAAGAAGCAAGCATCAACACTTGAGAAGAAATGGAATAGTGTCGTAAGGCTACAGCGAAGAGTACTAGATCTGGAGTCTCAAATCATCGCGCTAAAATCAGAAATCGAGAATGGAACATCGATTGGTTCTCGAAAAGTTGGAGATCCGCTATCATGGCTCCCACGGTTACCGCCCAAATTCGTTCTCTCTGGTCATCGACAAATGATCACTTCAGTGGCATTCCATAGCGTATTCTGCATCCTAGCTACAGCTAGTGAAGATGGCACAATAAAAATATGGGACTGGGAACTTGGCGAACTCGAGCGAACTATAAAGGCTCACACAAGGTCCGTACTGGATGTGGACTTTGGGGGGCTGTCCAAGGATAATGTATTACTGGCATCTTGTTCATCAGATTTGACAATTAAGCTATGGGACTCGCAGAATGATTATTCTAATATCCGTACGTTAACTGGACACGACCATACAATCTCGAGTGTACGATTTTTACCCTCTGGTACCCACCTACTATCCGCTTCCAGAGACAAGACAGTTAGAATCTGGGAAACCCGAACAGGGTACTGTGTAAGGACTATTCAGGGTCACAGCGAGTGGATAAAATCAGTTGAGCCTAGCTTGGATGGAGCATACATTCTGTCGGCAGGGATAGATCAATCGGCGAGAATATCGACCTTCGCGGGAGATACAAAATTATTATTTATTGGTCACGAACATGTGATCGAATGTGCTATTTTTGCACCACCTACCGCATACCCTTATCTTTGTTCTTTAGAGGGAATCAAGCAGCCATTAGAATCCAGTTTCTCACGCTCATTCGAGTATGTCGTTACGGCATCGAGAGATAAAACGATAAAGATATGGAACACCAGGCAGGAGGTCATTGCTACTCTTCTGGGACATGACAACTGGGTCAGAGGGTTAGCATTCCACCCGGGTGGAAAATATTTATTGAGTGTGTCGGACGATAAGAGCATCCGATGCTGGGATCTCAGCCAGCAGGGACGATGCGTCAAAACAATTCTAGATGCCCACGGCCATTTCATAACGTCAATAAGGTGGGCACCTGCTGTGACTTCGGTGAATGCCAGCAGTGGAACAACTAATAATGGAACACTACCCTCAGAATCACATCGACGAGTTATTGATACAACGCCAGATCTGAAAAATATGCGTTGCGTAATTGCCACTGGCTCAGTCGATATGGACGTCAAAGTGTGGGTCTAGAGTTATTTTCATATTTACGATCTTAATGGGAGCATGACTTTTTGTTATAACAGGTAATTTTAATCTTATCAATTATTACTATTAGCGTTATATTGCAGTACCTGAATTGTCGTGACCCTCACGAAGTTATGGGAGGCTATATCAATGCAATCGATTCTCGTAATCATCTAGTAACGGGCTTGAATCACTTCCCTTACCTCCACTTCCACTTCGGCTGGTCTTGGAACTCGAATGACTGGAACTATATTTGCGACCGTTTGGAAGAGTCAACACGCCATTACTTGAAGGGATATTTTCTGAGTCAGAAAAGACATCTTCAATGATGATCTTATTGACTCCCTGTACATTGACAACGCTCTCAATAATTCCGCCGGTTCTAAAACTGTGAACTTCGGGCAAGGTAGGGGTGACCACACGGTGTTCGAAGGCAATATCGCCGTCATGATTAGGAGTAGGACCTCGATGAGCGTCCCTGATTGCACCCTCCTCTGTCAGGAATACGCCACCCTTGTGAGCCTTTGTCGGCGGCATTATAGCATCGTAGCTTGGTTTATTGCTACCTCTGGTGAGACTGTCAGACTGACGTCGAATGTCGCTGTCGTTATTCATAGCGTCCATAAGATCAAGCCTAGTGCGCGGTTCATTCAGGTCTCCCTCATGTGTAAGTGTCGCTGCCCTCTTTATAGTAACGTTCTTAATACTGGTCTCTAGAGGGTTTGAAGCTTTATTAGAAGGCTCCAATTTGGGTTTTGGAGCTTCACCATGAGCACCTTCCGGTTGC
Organism: Diddensiella santjacobensis; assembly: GCA_030574215.1. Taxonomy (NCBI): domain Eukaryota; kingdom Fungi; phylum Ascomycota; class Dipodascomycetes; order Dipodascales; family Trichomonascaceae; genus Diddensiella; species Diddensiella santjacobensis. Next base: position 255,635 of record JAJMEO010000013.1, read on the forward strand.
AAAGCATTCAATACTGATTCAAATCCCAAAGAGGAAGAACGAGGACTGTTAATTGACAGTCGCTTAGCAAAAGGACCCGGTTGACTTCGTCGAATGGCCTTATGCACGTCGATATATACGTCGGACTCATCAATAATTTCCTCTCCGATCAGTTCTTCAATGACGTCTTCTAGGGTCAAAACACCAAGAGCACCATTAGGATCCCCAGGGCTCTCAGATACAACGACCATATGGGACTTTCCTTGTTGAAAGTAGTTTAGAATGTTTAGACATGAAGTCTCAGGGCCAGTTTCTGGAAGCGTAGCAAGGGGGAAGGAAGATATGGGCAGCGCATCTTCTGGGTCATATGTGATCAGAATTCGCACTAAGAGCATACCAACAAAGTTCTGGGGCTCCCCAGGACTATGAATAGGAATTCTGTTGAACCCAGCGTGAAGAATCCTTTCCATGGTTGGTTCGTCCAAAACGGTATCAGAGCTCATAACAAACACATCACCCATTGGAGTCATAATTGTTCCAACTGGCTTCTCCTTTAAATCTAATACTGCTGATATAATAGTGACCTCATCCTCATTAAGACGTTCCACACCCATGCTCTTATGCAACGTAACAAGAGTTTTTAGACCTGCCTTCTTATACATAGTTCCATGATCTTCACCCAATATCTTGTCCAACAATAGAGCGATTGGGTAGGCCACCGGATACATTAGATACATCAAAGTCAATACAAAGGGGGCAAATGCGGCACCCACCGATAGCCCATACCGCACAGAAATAGACTGTGGGATAATCTCTCCAAATATAACAATCGCAACTGTAGACGAAACGACAGCGGGCCAGCCACCGCCCAAGCATCTGTCTAGAACGATAGGCAATGTTTCATTCGTGATCACATTACTCAAAAGGAGAGTAACCAGAAGCCAGTGCTTTCCCTGACTCAAAAGACCAAGCACTTTACTGGCGGCGACACGTTCACTGCTAGTCCCAGATTCTTTCATGACTTGAAGATAAATTTCATCTTGTCCCATCAAGCCAAGCGTTAGCCCAGCAAAAACTCCTCCTAGCAGAACCAAAATAACAGAAACGGTCATATTGATCCAGAACTGGCTATCATCAATCTCATCAGAGGAAATATGCGCGTCCACAGCTGATGCGATAGATTTATGGTGGCCGATGGGGATAGCAGAAGCTAATAAGGGGAGTTGAGCGATTACCAGCAGAATCAGCTTGACTGCCGATCTGGCTTTCACCTGTTTATACTCAGAATTGCTAGTAATAAAAGGCAAATCTTGAGGCCGTCCACCGAGATGACTGCCATCGTCGCGCCACGTACGACGCTTCTTTGCCGAGCGCTTACGCTCTGGCAACGGCGGAGAAGAAGAAAATGTTGTTAAACCACATATACTCGGCTCGTCGGGTTCTGACATGCAATAAAGAAAACTAAGACTTGATACAACAAGAAGGAAGTATATTAAAAAGGACTGAACTTTCCGTTGAATTTGAAGATATCAAGCGATATTCAATTTAAAGCTTTGCTCACAGCAGTTAAGAGATAACTTTGTTTTGTGTAAGTGTGCTTGCCGTGCGTTTATTTACCCTTTGAGGCGTTTGATTCTGGTTTTAAGATTTTCGCAGAAATTCCCGTGAACAGAGAAAATGCGGTGATCCCTACATGTGCTAAAAACTTCGCGTTACATTTCTGATAGGCTACCATGAAATCTCCGTCCGAAAAACTTCAAGTTACGTAAGCGCCTTAGACGATCTATAGAGAATTGACCAATATGCCGTGCAAATCCTCACGAATCTGCTCCTCAGCAGCAGCATGAATAGATGGAGCCAGTGTAAGAACACGTCTTTGAGGAATTGCGCCATTTACCAAACTTCCTATGTCAGAAGAGGTGAACCCAAGGTCTGTGAGTCCCTTAGGTTGATCTCCAAGTTTATTGTGTAGAAAATCGAGCAAAGCATCCCCTAGAATCTCTCCTGCAGAAGCGAGTTTCGCATTACTGATGTCTACTCCGAGAGCTTCAGCGGCCTTCAGATGCCGCTCTGGATTAGAGGGTCCCGTGTATCTAAATACTGCAGGAGCAGTGACAGCAACGCTAACTCCATGAGGCACTATTGGATGATCCACATCATATCCGTAGTGCTTGTAGGTTTTGTTTTGACTCGAAATTGGATATGATAGTCCGTGGCATAGGTGAACACCTGCGTTTCCAAATCCGATTCCAGCAAGAGTAGCCGCGAGTAGAGTATTCTCTTGAGCGACTTGATCATCAGGATCACGGATTGATCGTGGAAGGTACTCGTAAACCATCTTCAAAGCAGCCAAAGAGAAAATATCCGAGATGGGATTCGCACCCTGATAGGCAGGCCTCAGAATCGGATCTCTCGGTCTGGGTGTGCGCTGAGTATATGGAATTGCCGTATACGATTCCAACGAGTGGCATAGCACATCTAACCCAGAGCTAGCCTTGACAGACTTATGCATAGAGGCAGAATTAAGAGGGTCCACAATTCCAAGCAAGGGTTTTAACGCACGAGACGAGATTCCGTTTTTAGCTTTGTACTCAGTGAGGTCAAATATCGCTGTACCAGTGGTTTCGGACCCCGTGCCTGCAGTTGTCGGAACGGCTATCAGTGGCTTGACTTTTCTTTCAATTGGCAAGCCCTTTCCAATCGGAGCGTTCATGAAGTCCAATAAATCCGCTTCAGGGTATACCTGAAACAAATTTGCCAATTTCGCATAGTCAATAACCGAACCACCACCAACTGCAAGATATGCGTCTGGCTGTTTCGAGCGTGCCCAATTGATCGCATGCTTAATGCCATGATCCTTAGGCTCCACTATAACGTCACTATAGATCTCATAATCTATACCCTCAGCCTCAAGCGCCTGAATAGCCACCTTTACGGGACGAAGATGCAAAAGCTTGCTGTCCGTAAAAAGCGCTACTTTTCCAACTCCGAGGTGCTTCAAATCCATTCCCACTTCTTGGGTGACACCGGGGCCATATCGAATGTTACTTGCCGCCATCTCGAATGCATAATCTGGCTGAGGTGCCTCTTTTTGACTGTAGCGCTGTCTCAAGACCTTACTGCCAAAAAGTGAACCTGCCAGAGGGTTGTGGCCATCAGAAGAGCAGCCGTGACAGGCGCAAGCAGGTGGATGATTCTGAACATGACTTAACAGCGCCAATGCCCGTTGCTTATTAGAAGTGAGAACTCGTAAAGACATTATGCTAAGTGAATTTATAGCAATTAAAAGGATTGACGCGCGTCAAACAAATGAAATTGTGGAAGTTACTCTAGAGACTTCCGAGTACTGACGAAATGCGGGGGCCGAAGCCCCCCGATCCGGAGCGACTCGGCCGTCATCGGAGATTCGGAGTCCACCCACACCCCAGCTCGATAGCCTCCTGGATAAAATATAAATGCTAGCATTACTCTACCAAATAGGATGATAACCCTGTAAGACTTCTTGGTAACATCTTCAAGTATCAATAAAATGTCGACATTTGCTAGAAGCACTTTTTCATCTGCACAGTATCTAGCAGCGAGGCCATCTTACCCAGAGTCGCTGTTTGCCTTTCTTAGTAAATATCACTCGGCACACAATCAATATAATAAGGCCCAACTTACGGAGGCTCTTGACATTGGATGTGGTCCTGGTGAAGCAACAACGCCATTGCTCAAGTATTTCGATAAAGTCACAGGAATTGATCCCAGTCCTGGAATGATCAGCGAGGCACGCAGTAGAGCCGAAACGGATAGAATAAAATTCATACTAGGATCTGATTCTGATTTTGCTCAGATATTCGCTCCTCAGTCGAAGGATATCATCACCGTGGCACAGGCAATACATTGGTTCAATTTCAAACAATTTTTCGAATCAGCTCACAAGGTTCTGAAGCCAAACGGAACTCTTGCATTTTGGGGATATGTAGATCACTGGTTTTTGGATCATCCCCGTGCAACTGATATCACGCTTAAGTATGTCTATGGAAAAGAATATATGGGGCCATATTGGCAACAGCCTGGCCGCAATTATCTGAGAGACCTGCTGCAGGTAGCTCGACCTCCTAGCGATCTCTTTACATTCGAACGATATACAAATACAGCAGATAGCCAGGATAACACTCCTTTCGAACTGGAAAGAAATGTTTCCTTTGGAAGCACAGTTTCATATCTGAAGACCTCAAGTGTCTATCATAGCTGGAAGGAGGCACACCCAGAGCTTCCGGATATATGTGATACCTATGCAACAGAGGTCAAAGCTGCTGAGAACTGGGAAGATGAGACTTCAGTGCATGTGAAATGGGCTACTGTGCTTGTGGTTTGTACCAAAAAGTAAGATACGTTGCGTCCTCGGCTAAACTAGGAGCACGGAACCTTAACCTAGATGCCCTTAAGGTATCCTCCGTGTTCTAAGAAGAAGTACAAAAATTCCCTTCTCCTTTGACGCAAAGCCCTTAAAGAAAAAAATTATTTGTAACCATCTAACTGATGAAGTTCAAAGATCCATGATCTGCTGTTTTCTATATATAGTAAATAGGAAATAAGTAAACAAGTGGGCGCTAACAAATTTTTGGGACCAGACAGAAACACGTCAAAAAGTACAGTTTTATTTTTAATTGGCAAGAAGTCGGCGCTCTTACAAAGAAAGAACTTCGACAACTTGACCTTGTCGAGTATCAGATAGCACACAGTCTGAGCCGTAGGAGAAAGTGAAAATCAGAATATAGTCATCAGCTTGTTATAAGCGAACGGGTTGTATTTGCGGTTATTTGAGCAGCAACCCTTGACATCAGGGACAGAATATCTGGAACATTAGACTGACAGTTTTCAACATATTAAAATGAGATCCACTGCTTTGTATTACATTTTATTAGTTCTGCCGCTACTCTTTCAAAGTGGACTAGGAAAGGTCAACTCTGCCAAATTTGCTCAAATCACTGCTTCGCCAGCGCTAAGTCGGGGTGAAAATGAAGTCGACAAACGAGCTGTAACTATCACAGCCATAAATACCAATAATGGAGATGCTGGAACCGGGGTGCCTCAGCTAACTAGCGCTTTGCCTACTTTGAGTAATACCGACCTACCCACACCAACCGTTACTGTTCCATCTATGCAAAACAATCCTTTCCTTATAAAGTCCAGCTTACCTGAAGGTACGGTTTTTATCGCAGTTGGAGCTATATTTGGTGGTCTGGGTATGGCCCTTGTAATATGGAGAGTGGCTTCAGGGATTGCTCTTAGACGCTCAATCAAGAAGTCTGAGACTGCTGGTTACATGGTTGCTGGAGACGATAAGGTTCCCTTGTATCCTAATGAGCACTCCAGGTTTGATGCAAGTTCAACGGATAACCTTAAGTCCATAAACAGCTCTACTAGGACTCAACCTGTGGCGAACAGTTCTTTGTATTTTTCACCCACTGCAGAGGTGATGAACAATGCGCATGGCAATAATTCCATGAATAGTACGTTCAACAGTACAGCACAACGAGGCAGCTATTTGCCGGCCGGGTACTACGGCCCCAACGGTGCATCAGGCGGCCCTGGTTCAATAAGCTCCAGGACCACTAGAAATTTTTCTATGGCACGCGAGAGCTTATACGGCGGTCGTGTTGCTTCATTCGCTGGCGTTAGTACCGCTCCCGGCGCGAGACCTATTAGCACAATTGACCATAGTCAGCAGCAGCGAGCGCCGAGCGCGTACCTGGATGATCTCCTTGCGCATGATAATGATGATGATTGAGAACCCTTGAGTGAAGCTTATAGATTATGTCCCTTGCTCGATTAATCGAAACATAATTTCGAGAATAAAATGTTTTACAGTTAACTATACTCTAGCGATCAACTTCTCCAAATACGAGGTCCATAGTACCGACGATTGCAGCAGCATCGGCTAAAAAGTGATTTCGCGCAATAAAATCAAATCCTGCCAGGTGCGCAAATCCTGGAGCCCTAATCTTGCATTTGTAGGGTCTTTCTGATCCGTCTGAAACAACATAAACTCCCATTTCACCCTTGGGGGCCTCTATTGCGGTATAAGTCTCACCAGGAGGCACGCAGTAACCCTTTGTGAAGAGCAAAAAGTGATGGATTAGGGCCTCCATATCTTCCTTCATTAGCGATCGAGGCGGAGCAGCTATTTTGTAGTCCTCCACTTTGACAGGCCCAGCTGGCATTTGGTTAACGCACTGTTCAATTATCCGTAACGATTGGCGGAACTCCGAAATTCGGCATAGATATCTATCATAACAGTCACCATTAGTACCCACTGGTACTTCGAAATCGACCAAATCGTATGCATCATATGGTTGACTTTTTCTGATATCCCATGGAACTCCAGATCCTCTCAACATAACACCTGTAAATGAATAATTTAGTGCATCCTCCGCCGATATTATACCAATATCTTGAGTCCGCAGTTTCCAGATTCGGTTGTCACTCAACAGTTCCTCCATCTCGTCAACTCTATCACCAAACTGGGTAGCCCACATATAAATATCATCTAGAAGGCCAGCAGGCAAGTCTTGAGACACGCCGCCGGGTCTGACGTATGCAGCATGTAGACGAGCTCCCGAAACTCGTTCATAAAATTCCATCAACTTTTCTCTCTCCTCAAAACCCCATAGGAATGGAGTCAAAGCACCAATATCTAGGGCATGTGTAGTGACTGACATCAGATGATTGAGAATTCTAGTAATTTCTCCGAACAGAGTTCGGATATATTTCGCTCGAATCGGAACTTCGATATTTAGCAGTTTCTCCACCGCTAAGGAGAAAACTTGCTCATTTGTCATCATGGAGACATAATCTAATCTGTCAAAGTAAGGTAGAGCTTGATTGTACGTCTTGTACTCGATTAACTTTTCGGTGCCTCGGTGTAACAGTCCAATATGAGGATCTGCACGCAAGATTTCCTCTCCTTTCAGTTCCAAAATTAGTCGCAATACTCCATGTGCCGCTGGATGCTGAGGTCCAAAGTTGACAGTGAAATGTCGCAGATGAGGGGTAGTGCCTTCTTCTCGGCTGGCGACTTCAAAATCATCGAGCGCTCCATCCTTGATCTTTTCCTCTACAGGAGGACCAATTGGATTCTTATACTCTTCCACTATTCGTGTCGTGTCCTGATAGAAACCACCATCCCACTCTGAGGGCTTTGTAGGGGAAGTTTTATTAGACTTTGATTGACCTGGAAGGCCAGATGCAAAACGAATCGGACCAGACGCTAGAGCTCGCGCCCTTTTTAGATTCCAGCCAAGAGCCGTGGTAGACCTCAATGATCGCGATGAGGCTCTGAGCATCGTTTTCAAGTCGATACTTTCTTTTAGAAAAAATGCTTATAAGCTCGAAGTTCAGTTTTGGGCGGTTTGTGATTGGGCCAAAATTTCATAGGCAGCGGCTACCAGTTGCTGGGTAACACTTTCTGCCGCAAACTATGCGGCGTTCAACTTTAAGCTTTGCCGCAGCCGCTGGGCTTATTTTCAATGGGAAACAGGAGCACAGACCGTGCGCGTAATCGAAAAAGTTTAAAGAGCCGTAGCGCAGAGTTAAATATTCCTAAGCGTTTGTATCAGTTAAAATACATCACGGCATATTTCGATCTTTCGAAGTCGTGTGAATTGTCAAGAGCCCCACGTGAGTGAAAGAACGCCGGGCGGCACCGGGAAAACCGTGGAAATATAAAAGTGAATGGGTGAAACTGAATTTGTCCTTCTACACAAACATCGTACTTACAAGTAACAACTCACCTCGACAAACTCCTTGAATCAACTGAACAATGGCCCGATCCCGTGGAAGTACCAGAAGTGCTCCTCGACAGCAGACGAGATCTTCTCACACTATGTCAGCCCCTGCTAGAACGGCGCCTACACCACCACAGCACGCCACCAGCGCAGCTCGCCCTCCGGCTGCTCAATCTTCTCAACCTGGTCTATTTGCTCAAATGGCATCAACTGCAGCTGGTGTAGCCGTTGGATCTGCTGTTGGACATACTCTGGCCAATGGTGTTTCAAGTATTTTTGGTGGAGGATCATCTGCAGTAGAACCGGCCCAACAAGTCAGCACGCAAGATACTTATGATCAGCAAAGCCAGCCGCGAGCCTGTGATGTTGACGCTCGAAGCTTTACTAGATGCTTGGATGAAAACAGTGGAAACATGCAGATTTGTGATTGGTATCTTCAACAACTAAAAGCTTGCCAAGAAGCAGCCAGGCAGTATTAAAAACTTTGTATTGTTGTACATATTAATCGTAGACAGAAAATCTGAAGTTTTGAACAAACGTTAGTCGTATAATAATTACTGAGGAGTCAAACCAGAGATGAGAAAATAAAATAAACTGCTAAAGCAAAACTTGGCCAGATGAAATCAAACAACGCCTTCTACGATATCACACATCTGCTAGATCCTTCTTCTTCATGTGTCCCCTTCGGCTTAGCACTTAAAGCACAACGTGCTGCTTCTGTGAATGCTTCATTAACTCCCCTGTTTCGCTTGGCAGAGCATTCCAAGTATCGCAAGGCACCGACTTTCTTCGCAACAGCAAGGCCTTCATCGTATGAAATCAGTCTTCGCCTAGAAGGATCATTACTGTCCTCTCCTTCAGGCTCTTCCTCATTTCTCAGGTCACATTTGAGAGCCACAAATACCAGCTTGACACCCTCGCAGTGATCAACAATCTCCGACACCCATCTAGTCTGAGCATTTTCAAGGGAATCTCGGGAATCTACTGAAAAGCAAAGCATGATAGTATGCGTGTCAGAGTATGAGAGCGAGCGCAGCCTATCAAACTCCTCCTGACCTGCCGTGTCCCATAATGACAACTGCATGGCTTGTCCATCTACATAGATATCATGCACGTAGTTTTCAAAAACAGTTGGCTCGTATACCTGAGGAAAGTAACCCCGCGTGAAAACATTTAAAAGTGACGTTTTTCCGCAAGCACCATCACCAAGAATCACTATCTTTCGTGATACTATTTGTTTGTTAGGATTTCTGTTGAACAAAGAACGGAGAAACAGACTCACTGGGCTTTGAAGGTCCACCGCACAACGGCATAGTTTAATTATACAAGCTTGGCCCTCTTGTTCTCCGCGTTTAATCGACGAAATAAAAGCAAAAAGCTATTGACCAATTTCTACTCCGCCTCTTTTAGCACCAGTAGTATTATGTGTTGCCGTTTTGCAGCTGTAACGCTGTTAGTAACTATTTGAGCGCGTGTTGATGTTTTCAGGAGGTGGTTGTGTGTAATGCCAAAAAATAGCCATGCTGGGAAACCTTGCAAGAAAATTGAAGAAATTACAGAATGCACACGTCTAATAATGCACCTGCTAGTACGCCGAAACAGACAAGGAACGAACAAAAGAATAACTTCTTTGCTGTTTCTCTACTCTTATACTGTCAGAGTAGTCAATGACTAGATAGACTTCGCTTGATTAGATGAATTTTTAGTATGATTAATGCCATCGCAGGGCGCTAACTTTAATTACCCATCCGCCGCTCGACTACACCTGGTCCGACACGCCCGTCGCCCGGCCGAAATTTAAATCATTTTGTACTTCATAAATATTGGCATAAATTGAATGACAAATGTTCTGAGCTGCTTAATGGGTGCTTTAATACGCTACGACTTCAGTGGTTTCTCGACAAGCTCCAGAGCAATCATCCCAACCAAATGATTTTCACCTCCATGTCTGCTCAGCTCTTGTAGATGCGAAGGGTATCTTGTATACAATGTTTTAACCCTGGGAAAAACTGTCGCGCAGGATTCTCAACAAGCGGACCGCGCCGGGTCACACATTACGAATCCCTGGGTATTGGCCGTTCTGCTACGCGAGCGCAGATCAAGTCTCGCTTTTATGAACTATCAAAGACTTATCATCCCGATAAAACCCGATTACTCAGCCAGGATGAGCGAACGAAATCGAGCGAAAAGTTTCAAAAACTAAAAGACGCATATGACGTGCTCTCTCATAAATATCAGCGGCTAGAATACGATAAAAGACTCGAAGAAACGTCCTCAGCAACCTACACAGGCGGCAATCCGTTTACTAAAAAAGATGCTAGGCAGCAACCTTATTCAAAAGGACCATCACCTTCAGGATTAAAGAGAAGCCGATCGCGCGTATATAATTACGACCGAAACTATGATCACAGCCTAAATCATCCTCTTAGTCCGCGGCCGCGCTCAGGGTCAAACTATGACGTTCCACATTTCGACTATGATAAACATTATCAACGGCATAAATCTTATGAAGAAATGAGAAAATATAGACAGCAACAGCAGCAACAGCCAGAAGAGCAAAATTCAGCAAAGATGTACGATTTGGACAAGAACCCTTTCTCTTCCAAAATGTACCCAATCCTAATGACATCCACGATCTGTGGTTTCATATGCTACTTAATATATGGATGACTTCATCTTTTTATTCAAATTCTACAGATAAACCACTATGAAGATATACCACAAGAACCGGCTAGCTCAAGTGTGAACTTAGGCGGAGAAGTTCAATGAAAGGCCCAATTTGTGAGCAGACTCGTTCAATCGCTGGGTATCAACAGAAAGGCCAAGACCAAGAGTAACTCCCGGTCTCAGCGCTTGCGAGTAGGCCAAAGCAGCAATACCTTGTGAATTGATCTTAGCCTTGGCAAATGCCGAATCATCGAGCTTGTGCTTGGCTACAACCTCGAGACCGACACCTTGAGCTGCAGATTTGGAGTCCCATACCGCCTTGGCCCCAGCTTCGGTAGAAGCATTTACCTTATGGAAGTAAGAGGCACTGAAGACACTCAAGTTGCTTGTAGAGGTAATGGCAGCAGTGTACAAGGGGGCAGAATAACCAGCAGCTGCCGAGTACTTAGTAATCTTGCCATCAAGAATGTCATAACCAATTTCAGCTCCAACAAGGAAGCCATCATGACCAATGGTCGCATCACCAGTGAACGTAGGACCCTTCAAGAGATCAAAATAGGCTCTGGCATGAAAAGAAGGTTGACGGAAATATAAACCTAATTTTGCATTTCTAGCGCCGGTGGCAGGCAAAAATGAAGTTGTAAGCTCCCCTTTCAAGCCAGGGGTGAACGCCTCATCTAATTCAATCTTCGTATCAAGAATATTTGAAGTAGTCCATCCTTGAGTTAAGGTTAAGCCGGTGGGCTTATCCTCATACTTGGCTTGCAAATCTCCGGCAATTGAGCCGTCCTTTTGATTGGATTTGCCTTTGGCAGTGAACGAAACTCCATTCGGTGCCTTGGTCTTAATCTCAAGACTGGCATTAGACAAGTGATAGAAGTCTTTGCTCAACAAGTCATTGCTGGCCTTGGAGATATCCGAGAAAGCTGGTACAGACATAATTAAAAAACTTTGGTTTAGGGGTTGAGCTTATGGATTGGAAAAAAAAGGAGGGGACAATTGTGTTGTTGACTGGTTGAGTTGGGGTAATGACCCTGAACCAATCAGAAGACCAGGTAGGTCATGTCCCGAAATGGCTTCAGTCCGCGTCTCCCGGAACATGTGCTAGCACCTGAAAATCAACTAAATCAAAATCAAAACAAAACAACTTGGGAGTCGGGACTCCGCTGCTGAGCGGCTGAGAGAGAACAAACTCTACTGAAATATGCGGCAATGAACCTGAGGATAATAATTAGTTCATACCCCAGGTCCCCAGTGCTTAAGGGCATACCCCTAATGACTAACTGCTCTTTGGTCTTTCATTGCTGGTCGATATGCGCATAGATCGATGCGGTGTGAAGTCCCCGGTCTACTCCTTAGTCTCCACGTTAACGCAGAATGACCAGTCCTGATTATAATACTGACCCATACATTTGACTCAAATAAGTCATTCTCTACAACTGCGGAACGTCATCTCTGTAGGGAGCTATTTCAGTGCCATCAGTGCCCTTTGCTAAGTCTAAAAAGACATACGAACGCAAGGAAAGGTCTAGGCCTGAGTGCAGACCAAAGTAGCCACATAGCACGTCTCCACATATTGCTTATCGGGCAGACAAAAAGTTTCGTACTGCAATATTCCGCGGCTTATTTTGTTCGATAAAAAATCTGTCTGGGCTGGGCTCTGATTTTACACCAAAGACGGCCCATGGGCATCTCTCCCAGGCAATTACGCCGAAATTTGCAGTAGTCGGCAATCATAAAAACGCTTTAACGTCTGCAGTTGCCACTCGGAGTCTGAGTCAGTTTCAGACTTCAAGGTCCGCGGAGAGGCATCAACCATTACTGAATAAATACGACACCTTTTCACGCTCCGAATCGGCGCTTTCGATATCAAGGTTATCGTGCGGCTTGGGGTCTGGTCAATTTGCTTACTGCACATAATCCGCCGATCATGCGGCGCGAAGTATCCCACCGTTTTTTGACCTTTTTCTACGATAGTAAGTTAGTAACAATACTAACAATCAATACGCGTCTCATTTAGAGAACATATGTCGACCGAGTTTACATGCGTAATCTGGATGACTTCTGACAGATTAGCAGAATATATTATAAATTATAAATTATTTATATAAAGTAAAGAAAGTTCTCGGGATTAGTATACAAAGTTTACAACCCAAAAGACTTCATTCAGAGTTACACATACTAGTATGATACTATCTATTGACTAGAGCTTCATAACATTGCATATAGTTAGATAGGATAAGAAAACCTAACCCATCCGTGCGGCTAAACTTTAGTGCGGCATCTTTTCTTTCTCCCAAATCGAGCCGAGCCACTCGCAGCAGCTCTATCTAGCCCACATCCACTGCCAGAACCCAGCTGAAACCCTATATCGGTTTCCCATTGCCGTTGGCATTGACAGCAGTTCACACAATTCGCATTAGGAAATCATGTAACCCCCTATACAGAATCAACAAACCTGAATCCTAGGCTGCTGTCGAGCAGGTTGGTAGTACAGTACTAGTTCAATTATCTAATTTATTTTCTCATTTTTTTCAATGATTCAATTCAATGAACGACCCCCATACATTTGCATATTTAAGCAAAATTAAGACGTAATCATAAAAATAACATGAAACTGAGAGTAAATAAAAAGGCACATGAGAAGAGAGAGCGTCCTCAGGAGGGACCAAACAAAATATTTAAGACAGATTCGGACGGACCTCACTTTGACTAAGTTTATGCCAAAAATAACTTTGGCACGGCCTGGAAAAAAAATCAATTCTTCTTCGACCCGACTAAGGGGTTTTTTTCAATTGTACGACAATTTAACGGTCAAACTATATTTGAGGGGTTGGGGTTGATTGAACTGAAAACCTAACCTTTATAAAAATAGTAAATTTTTAATTTTGTTTGTTGTCCAATAAAATATTAAAAAATCTTGAATTTTCACCCCTCTTGCGCGAGAAGAAGTAATTTTGGGAGTTTCGGCGGAGAAAATTAGTCACTTACTAAGAAAACTATAGAATTCCCAAATCACATAGCAGATGTCCAACGGATTTGGTTGCCCTGGTTACGGATCTGAGTCTCAGTGAGTCAGAATATTGTCAAAACTATGGAGTAGGCTCACCGGGAACCCCGAACGATGATTATTTATTCAATCATTGTTGAATTCTAAACACATTGTTGTGGAGCCGACCCGCTAAGTAAGAGCAGCCAAATTCCGGTTAGGAGGAGCTAACCAGGCGCTGAGTGCAGCATACTCTCAACGGCCCTATAACATAGCTTACTACAAACATGATTTATTTTATCTCGAATTAGAACTGAATTGGGGGCCTGGGCTTGGATGGGTTACCATTCATGATTTCTTTAGGGAAGCACCTCGGGGAAACGAAAAAGAAAAGTTGCAGATCCCCTTCAAAATTGCAATTCGAGGGTAGTAACGAATATGCCAGAGGAAAATAAATAGACTATGTGATTATGATTTGCTCGCGACAGACAGATGGGCCTTGCTGCTATCCGGATACCAATAGAGAAGAATGAATATCTGCTACCCGCGCCGATGACACTACCGGGATGCACACACCACTCGACTCTGAGCTCGCGTACTGAATTGACAGCTAACTGCCCGTGGGCACGAACCGATTTTTCCAAGACGCGATGACCTCCGTCGTCGCCCAGCTTGGCATTTGATGTAAAAGTCTTCCAAAGGGATGCATGTAGCAGTAGGGCCATCTGTCAAAACATTATTTCTGGTAGCAATGACTTCAACTTCGGAGAGTCCAAACCAAGGACTTCGATATTTTGGGAGCTCAGCTTTTCTACCACAGAACGTTCATTTTTTTGTTCCACAAGCTGCGTAGCTTCCTTGATGATAATAGTGTTCCATCCATTTTTGACTGCATCAAGCGCCGTATGAAAGACGCAGAAATCCATAGCAAGACCGACGATTATTATATCTGTGACATTACTTCTCCTGAGAACATTGACAAGTTCAGTTTGTCGCGATCCCCAGATATCACCGAAAGCAGAATAGTACTCTCTGTCTCGCAGTTCTCCTTTTTTGATGACTGTATCGATTTTTTCCACTCTGAGCTCTTTAGCATATTGAGAGCCTGGTGTTCCCTGTACGCAGTGATCGGGCCAGAGGATTTGCTCGATTTCTCCTCCTGAGCCCGACGGATCTGACACAATGATCGATTCGAAAGGTTGCTTACCGTGCGTTGAAGCAAAAGAGCAATGTTGTCTCGGATGCCAGTCCTGGGACGCCACAACAAGTGGCCATTTACGCATCAGCAAGTCATTTATGACGGGAATGATCTCTCGGCCATGCTCAACTGCAATTGCCCCTCTCTGCTAGATTAGTAACAAAAGTTAATAAAAAGGTTATAACCGGACGCATACCGGAGGAAGAAAGTCTTCCTGGACATCAATTATTAGTAGAGCTGGAATGCGCAAGCGTGACATGGATGTATTAAGACGAATCGGGTGTCTATAAAGTACAGTTTAGTAAACCAGATCTGTTGGGGTTCACAACCCTATTCACAAGACAATGCCTAGATAATAGGCTAGATTCACGCACGTCTATTGTTGTGGTTGTTTAGTTTTGGTTTACCGTTTGTTTACAAATTGTTGAGGTTTACAAGTTTCAAGTTACAACCCTATTCTCAAGACAATGCCTAGGTTGTTCCCCCCACTTGAAAGGCTTTCTATTGACTTACATTGTTTGGTACTACCTCTACATTATCACTACGTTTGTACTAACTCTATACTCCTTAGCAAGTATTCATAGTGTTTACTTTCACTGTGTTAAATCGTTAGGTTGGGTACTCTGCACCTACTATGATATACAGCATTAGGTTATGACCGTTGCCTGGGAAGTTGAACTCTTAGCTGAGTAGCTAAAGTTCATGTTTGCTGGCCGCGAGTTCAAGTCAGAAGTGTTTGAGTTGGTGGAACTCGAGAAGTTGCTCACCACGATGAACGTAAAGAAGTTCCGCGACTATCGCACCTGGCCAAAGCAAAAGCTAAAGTTAGAACTGAAAACTTTGGGGCAGTCCCTATTACGGTTTGATCCACCAGCAGCTGAAGAGGAACTTAAGACGAGAGTAAAAATTCCTGAATATGTTGAGAAGATTGGTTTTGAGACCAGCTAGTTGGTTTTACGACATGGAGGGAAAATATGAGCGATCTTGGACAAATGTGATTAGATAAAATGCGGAAGAAAACGATGAGGACTTGGATGAAACATTTTTAAGGGATATGCCGGGTACTAAGACGAATTCTTCAAAGCCATTACCGGAAAAAAATTCGAAAATTCTTGTCCCATGAATTTCCTTCAATGACAGAAAGTCCCATAGCGATTTACGGTGAACAGTGCACTTCGTGGAGACTTCTGTTAGATGAACTGATCCATATTAGAGTTTTCTATATTGTCGCTGTTTTGGGGCATTATTTATTTGTTTCTCAATTGCCTACTGCATTTTATCACAGTCGTTTCTCGTTGACTCATTATCTGGGCGACATCTTAGCATTTTTGAGTGAGAGAGCTGAATCTCTTGGATGAGCTTGCTTCTCGAGGCCTATCACTATTTTTGAGGAAAGGCAATTCGCTGTTACGCTCGCGACTAGTGAAGAAAAGGAACTTTTGTAAAACCAGAGCCCTATTAGGAAGTTCAAGTCTGTGCCTAACAGCATTGAACAAAAAGGAATTGAAATAAAGGAAGCGAAATCTGTAGCTCGACTTACAGACTTATTTTGCAAAGATCTTTCCAGCTGCTGAGCTTATGGCTGCGTTGGGGTCTCTGCTCCTCATCAGGAAAGCTGTCCTGAGAAGAGGAGAATGCTGAAGTTTACAAGTTACAACCCGAGACTATTATGTCTAGGTTTATGCGCGTCTATAAAACTCGCTCAGGGTGGAGCACTATAATACCCAGCTAAGTTGATACACTGCTGTCCATCGGACTATCAGTCATACGCAATGCACTTGACTTATATCATTTGGTACCACTAAGTTATCATATTTGCGCCAACACTATACTCCTCAACAGGTATTCACAGTTTCATAATGCTTACTTTCTGTAATACTAGCGATTCGTTACGTTGGTTATTCTGTACATAATTATTAGCATTTACCGCAAACTCATTGTCGCAGGTTATTATCGGTGCTGTGGTTGAGACTGGGAGCTCCTGAGTCAGCCGCTTCAGCCCCACCACCGCACTTCACCCATATTGAAATTTTTTTTTTATGCATCTGGTCGGCACCCTTCCCTTTAATGGTTTTGAAATCTTCTGCTGGAAATAATGTGTCCGTTTATCAGATATCAGGTACTAATGCTTCCCGCTCATTGCCTGATTGGCTGATAAGAAAAAGGAAACGGTCCTTGAAGCAAGATCTTGGTAGGTCGTTACTCAAGTGTGCGGTCATGGCGACATAGCTAATATGGGATATAGACTACGCCAACAGGGTTGAGCTGATACAGGACTTCCAGTTTGAGGAGGCATCGAATAAAATTAAGGTCAGTCGGGATGGCCAGTACTGCATGGCTACCGGAACCTACAAGCCACAGATTCATGTCTATGATTTCGAACAACTCTCACTGAAGTTCGATAGGCATACGGATTGTGAGAACGTGGATTTCGTTGTGATTTCCGAGGACTGGACGAAATCTGTGCATCTGCAGGGTGATCGTTCGATTGAATTTCATGCCCAGGGAGGAATACACACCAGATCCAGGATACCACGATTTGGCCGGAGTCTTGCTTACAATCCATTATCCTGCGATTTGCTAGTTGCTGCTAGCGGGAGTGAAGTTTTTAGACTCAATATCGACCAAGGAAGATTTTTGTCACCCTTTAAAGTTGATTCTGATGGAGTGAACTGTCTTGAAATCAACCCTGCGCATGGGCTTCTGGGCTTTGGTACAGAGTCAGGCACCGTAGAGTTCTGGGATCCGCGCAGTAGACAGCGAGTGGCTCAACTAGGAGTCGCAGATCATAGTAGTGGCATAGGAGATGGTATCACAGCTTTGGCCTTTCATAAGGATGGCCTGGGCATGGCGGCAGGTACTTTTGAAGGTAATACACTATTATACGACTTGCGAGCAAGTAAGCACAGTCTGGTGAAAGATCAAGGTTATGGTTTCCCGCTCAAGAAGCTTCTATATCTGGAGACATCGAGCATCAAATCCAAGATTTTGAGCGCTGACAAGAAGATAGCAAAAATATGGGACACAAATACTGGTGACTCTATGGCTTCAATGGAGCCGACGGTTGAGATCAACGACGTTACGCACCTGGACGACTCGGGAATGTTTCTCTTTGCCAATGAAGGTTCTCCGATGCATACTTACTATATACCTGCCATAGGGCCGGCTCCAAAGTGGTGCTCCTTCCTGGACAGCATCACCGAAGAGCTAGAAGAAAAGCCGACATCCACTATCTACGAAAACTACAAGTTTGTTACAGCTAAAGAGCTAGCGGCTCTCAGTCTGGGTCATTTGGTCGGCAGCAGTGTTGTCAAAAGCTATATGCATGGTTACTTTATTGATGTGAGACTCTATGAACAGGCGCGGCTGATCTCCAACCCCTTTGCCTATAGAGAACACAGAGAACGGGAAATCAAAAAGAAGATCGACAAGGAGAGGGAATCACGGATAAGGACAAGCTCTGCGGTCAAGGTGAACAAGTCTCTGGCGCCTCAGCTTGGTGAGGAGACCGGGAGCGGTGTGATCGATGAGCGATTCCGTGCTCTATTTGAAGATCCTGATTTCGAAATAGATGAACAGAGCTACGAGTACAGGCTTCAGAAACCTAGCAGCAATGACCGGAACGCTAAGACTAATACCTCATCCTCTGTGAATTCAAAGCTTGAGACAGACATACACGCCTTAAAACGGATAGATTCTGGCAGGAAGTTTAAGAGTAATAAAGACCGCTTTATCGGTCGTCCGAGAGAGGGGCGGCGAGAGTCATTGGATAAATCGGCGAGAGCGTTTGGTGAGCAGGTTGGGAATGAGGCACGCTCGAGTGGTGAAAAACTACGCGAATCAGCTAAGAGAGGAGCAAGTGGTGATGTAGAGCTCTCTTTTGTGCCCTCCCAAGGCAACGCTAGGAGACACGACGACTCTAGACTGCACCAGAGCCGGAACGACAATATCAAGACTGCGAGTACCAGCTCACTGGCTCGTGAGGGTAGAAGAAGGGCCAGTAAAAATGCCTTCCGAGGTATGTAGTATAGTCTCAAGCAGAACCTCAAGAAGTTGTCGAATATATTTCTGTAGAAGCTTGAAACACCACATTCGAAATCAATCAAGTAATAAAATATAGATGGTCTGCAGTGACTTGCGTAGTTGTTGACTGACATCCTTCCTGGCAGTATCTGGAGTCGAACTTTAATGCAGCAGTCACTGAGGCGCATAAGTGGACCTTGCCCCAGAAATGACTATAATCTTACATGAGTATATACCATACCGCCCAATTGATTGATTTTGATTCTGAGTATCATATTCGGAATCTGCTTGAGAAAGAGGCACTGCCACATACTACATCATCGTGTGCACTGCATGCACTCTCCTTTATCCTGCGCGCAGAGGTTGTTTTAAAACCTTAAGGTGCTGCAGGAGCCGTCCGGTGGGGCGTGCGGCAACTTACTCATTTGACGGGTAATACACAGCACGCCTTAGCCGCAGTCACAACATTGGGCAAAATAGCATAAGAACAGCACTCGCCGCATGTTCCGTGGCATTTCAATCTTTGAGGACAACTCAAGCCATATCAGAAATTGCAAAAGACGAACCAAAGTTTTACCTTGGTGGATCCAGTTTTGCTGCTTAATTTCTTCGATTGGCTGAAATTTCTATTTTTTTTATTAATAATCTCAGTTGTCTCGGCCGTGGTGCTACTATTGTACGACGAACAAGTGGTCATATCATATCACTCACGCGATTTCTCCATATATTTAAAATCTATTTTGAAACGGGTATTGCTAAGGCGTGCACGTAATTTAGTTACCTGGGGATAATATAGGGCGCGTTTGAGTCTGTCCTAATTACTATGGCTAAAAAGACCGTCGAGGAAAAGGCTGCTGTGGAAGACGGTAATCCTAATATCGACGGAAATTTGTCTTCCTTGAATTCAGATGACATATCCGATAAGGTTAGAGCGGAAAATAGTGAGATTGATGCCTCCGGTAAGGAGGAAGACGGGTCGACGATGCGTCCTCCATTTAACGCAGCCGGCGCCCCTGGGGCGCAAAGCTCATCCGGCTCGCCAGCCGCGCCAGGGTATGGCAAAGAATTTTTTACCGGCGCGGAGGGACCTGAAAACAGCGCACAACGGCGCCCATCGATAGCAAATTTGATTTCTGCCTCTACTGCAGTTGCACAGGAGGAGCGAGAACGTTTGGCGCAACGACAACTTGGTCCCGGGGTGGCGCCAATAAGGCCACCATTTGGCCCCCCCGGATTCGCATACGGGTACAGCTATCCTCAGGGTGTATACCAAATCTATCCGCCACTTCCACATGGAGGACCGGGCAATGGTGATGAGAAGCCCGGGTCTCCGGGTGATGAGAAGGAGGAGAAGGATGGTCCGAACATTTCGAGTTCAAATTCGGATAACGGTGAGAAGCAATCTGATAAGCCAGCTAATGGTGCCAATGGCGGGCAGTATCCTTCTTATCCCTATTACTATGGTGGATATCCTATGTACTACCCTCCTATGTACGGTAACCAACAGCAACAAGGTGTTCCGCCCGGGCAGGCAGGCTTTGCCTATCGCCAAGGGAGCATTTACGGCAATAATCCCTATAACAATGAGAGTAGCGCTTATCCTGGATACGAAGGTCATCCAGGAAACCCAACGCCTCATCCTCCTCTTCTTGCTCCGGGAGAGGGGCCTGTTGATGAGGAAGGAATCAAGAGTACAAGCGACAGAAAGGATAAGGCCGGCTTCAGAAAGAAGAAGAATAGCAGCAGTTCTGAGGTAGCAATTTCTCTCGAAAGGCCATACCCGTGCACATTTGAAGGTTGCCAGTGGTCATTTGCTCGTCTCTCTGATCAACGCCGTCACTTGCGCTCTCATCAAAAGCCGGCGTTTCATTGTCCGTTCTGGAGTAGCGACCCAACATGCCATAGAAATGGGGGAGCTTTCAATAGACTGGATGTTCTCAAGAGACATCTCAGGCTTGTTCATTTTGTGCAATTTAAGCAGTCCGAGAACGGATGGTGCAGAGTTTGCCAGAAAATGTTCGCAAATCCTAAACTATTTGTCGAACACTGCGAGAATTGTGCCAAGGCTGCTCGTCCCACTGAATGGAAGGTTGACACTGGTCGCATGGTAGTCCAAGGTAAGCGGGGAGGTGTCACAATTACTGATAACAAACTGGCTGATGAACCTACGCTTCTCTCCATGGCGGATGTTGATAGTGAGCTCAAGGACAAGCAGATGCAGGCCAAGCCTGACTCTGACGATGCAGACAGTGAAGACATAATAAACGAGCAGGGAGATAACAGTGGTGCAACACCTGCCAGCAGAACCAGGAACCGTGGAGTTGGACCTCGTGGCAAGCATACTCTGTCCCAGAATATTACTGCGGGGCATCATTTAGGAGCAAACAAATGATCTTCGGTTGTTAATACGGGTTTTTGAGTTATGCGTATCTATTTAAAGTTTTGTAGTTCTACTTTAGCGGTTTAGTTAGGTTAATTGGATGTCTTAAATAAAGTTTTCGACGATGTCTAACCCGACTCTAACCGATGAGCAAATGCGCGTACCCGATGAACGCTATATAAACGGGTGCGCAGGGGTAGAGAGTTGGAAACGCGTTGCCTGGAATGTTGATCTCAACGCCCCAGAGAGACCGCGGCGCGCTCTGAATGCACGCTCCATTCCATTCATATACTCCGCCAGTTGGACGCGTTCCGCGCGCCAGCCGCAATTCCTGCATGAAAAACAAAACCATATCACTCCAAGTTTGCACCATGATTGCCCCTTCGCTCAATTAAAACTTCATAGGTACTCATTTACGAACTAACGATCGAGCGGCAGCTGGTCTTTTGCATCGACTTAGGATATCTCGTGAGCACTCAAAGAATGAGAGGTATGACTTACTATGGCAATATTGGTCGCAAGAGCGCATCTAAGTGAGACAGACTATAAGATCGTGGTTTTGGGAGCAGGAGGTGTGGGCAAATCTGCACTAACAGGTAGGAACATAGTTCGAGTCAAGTTCAAATTTTGGAAAGCACTAACGCGCTTGAAGTACAATTCGTGCAAAGCATATACATAGAGTCTTATGATCCGACAATAGAAGACTCTTATCGAAAATTCACTTCTGTAGACAACCGGCCATGTAATCTTGAAATTCTGGATACGGCCGGGGTCGAGCAGTTCACAGCTATGAGAGAGCTGTATATGAAGAACGGGGAAGGATTTCTTTTGGTGTACAGTGTCACAAGTAAAGACTCGCTCAAGGAATTAAAAGAACTGAGGGAGCAAGTCATACGAATTAAGGATAATGCCAACGTCCCCATAGTACTGGTTGGCAATAAATGTGATCTGGAAAGCGAGAGGGAAGTACAACCCCAGGAAGGGGTCGAAACTGCGGATTCTTGGGGAAGAGTTCCATTCTATGAATCATCTGCGAAGTACCGATCAAATGTTGACGAAATTTTTATCGATCTCGTACGCCAGATAATGAGACGCGATTCGGCATTCGGGTCATCACTCGCTATCAAGGGCCATATATTGACTAATAGCATGGATGAAAAGCCAGCCCTTGCCAATCAACATCAGACTAGCAATAGTCTGGGAAGCCCACAGTCTGCTAAAACGAAACTGTTGCGACCCAAGCAATCTCGAAAATTCAACTCGGCAACGACATCATCGAGAAAGGTTAAGCAACGCTCGAGGGACTGCATAGTAATGTGAGGCAAGCTAATGTAACTGAGTTTATGACACACATCTTTTGAAATCTACGCGATCCATAATGACCACTCGAACCTTTGTTCGAAAATACTTAATGAACATTCTGTGAAAGCTTCAGTAGCGAATCGATTGAGGATTTCAAGGATTTCACATTCTCCATACACCGAAGTTTTCTGCTCTATGACGAGGTAGGGACTCTCTCGCGGCTTTTCGCACATCCAAAGCAAGACCAAGGTATGTTCTAGTGTCCTGAGGTCGAATAATCCCATCATCCCATAATCGTGCGCTTCCAAATTTCGACTCAGATTCTTTCTCTATCCTTGCCTGAAGCTGGGAAGTGTCGGAGCTTGAGCTCACAGAACCCATAACTGATGCCAGTTGCTCTGCACCCATTACGCCAGTGCGAGAGTTTGGCCATGACCATAGAAATCGAGGTTCGTAGGCCCGACCACACATGCCATAGTTCCCGGCTCCATATGACCCGCCGATGATGACAGTATACTTCTCTACGCCAGCACCAACGACCGCAGTAACCAACTTAGCGCCGTTTTTGGCAATTCCACCTCGTTCTGCATCTGATCCGACCATAAATCCCGAGATATTCTGGAGAAACAAAATCGGGATATCCCTCTGCTTGCACAATTGGATGAAATGACTTCCTTTAAGCGAGGATTCGCTAAACAAAGGACCATTGTTTGCAAGTATACCAATTTTGTGGCCCCAAATCTCGCTCCAGCCACAGACCAGCGTTTTGCCGTAGTTTTTCTTGAACTCCGAAAATCTAGATCCATCAACAATGCGAGCAATGACTTCTCTGACATCATAGCTGAGCATCAGGTTCGTACCGACAATACCACCAAGTTCAGAAGGATCATATAATGGCTCGTCGATAACAGGTTTCTCAGATAAGACAGGTGGGGTAGAATAATTTAAGTTTGATACCGATTTTCGCATCATAGAAATGCCTTCTTCCTCCGTATCCACGACGTAGTCAACCACTCCGCTAACACTGGAGTGCATGTCTCCACCACCAAGTTCTTCCGCTGAAATGACCTCTCCTGTAGCAGCCTTTACAAGCGGCGGACCGGCCAAGAAGATATGTCCAGTACCTCTCACGATGATCGCCTCGTCACTCATTGCAGGCACGTATGCACCTCCAGCCGTACAAGGTCCTAGTACAAGTGATAACTGAGGTATACCCATTGAGGACATTCTTGACTGCATGAAAAAAATGCGGCCAAAGTGATTGTGAGCCGGGAATACATCCGCCTGATGAGGCAAATTAGCCCCACCAGAGTCTGAAAGGTAAAGACACGGGAGCCTGTTCTCCAACGCAATTTCCTGCGCTCGCAAGTGCTTCCTCACAGTAATGGGATAATATGTACCGCCTTTCACCGTACTGTCATTCGCTACAATAACGCACTTTACTCCGGCCACCACGCCTATACCAGTAATAATCCCTCCTCCACGTATATCATCTTTGCCATACATATCGTTTCCGGCTAAGAGAGAAAATTCAAGAAACTGAGTACCTGGGTCTACCAAAGAGGATATTCGATCTCGAGGTAAGAGCTTTCCACGAGCTAAATGCTTTGCCTTGACTTTTTCTGGAATCTCCGAAGAGTCCGTGACATGATTGTGCAGCCTCTCTAATTCTTCGCATGTCTCGGCCATGCTCTTTGAACGAGCTTTAAATTCTGCGCTAGAGGAATCAATCTTCGACTCAATTGTTTCAAGCTGAGTTGCATATCCCCATGAGCCAGATGACATAGTTCTCGCATGGGGTCTAAAAATGGCGCGTGACAGAGCAGGCACGAGAGCTTTGTAAGACCTCATAGTGCGAATCGAAAGCAATAATGTCGTGCCTGTGAATCTGTGGATAAGAAGAAGTATTAGGTATAACTGTTAGTTGATGATCCTAAGATTGTGACTCGGTGAGAAACTTGCTCGACTATTCGATGAGTGCTGGTGCACTCGGTCATCACTCGGACGGCAGCGGCTGTAGGCGGCACTGTGCGGGATTCTGGGGACTTCCCCGCTCGGAAGTCCCCGCTATTAGTTTCTCATAAATCACAATATCCGGGCAAGGATAAATTGGACAACCAACCGCCGTATCACTAAATAGCATTCACGCAGAAATGATTCGTCTACACCGTTCCAGCTTCTTGCGCAATTCACATCTCACATTTTATGGCCGTACGCGTCGTCTGTACAGTGTGGTCTCCTCAGATGCTGAGATAGAAGAGCTGAGATCAGCCACTCAAGAATTCTGTAGGAGAGAAATTCCTCCGAAACTGGCCGCCAATACGGACTCGAGCAATTCCTTTCCAAATAGCCTCTGGAAAAAACTAGGTGATGCAGGTTTGCTTGGAGTCACGGCCCCTCAGGAGTACGGAGGTCTTGGATTGGGTTATTTGGCGCATTCAATTGTAATGGAAGAAATATCTAAAGCTAGCGGTGAGTACATAGCATCATTTATCGGTCTATATGACTGAGTTTCCATTTCTAACTTTTAGGCTCTATCGGACTCTCATATGCTGCGCATTCCCAACTCTGTGTCAATCAATTGTCTTTGCATGCCAACAGCGACCAGTCTAAAAAATTCTTGCCAGGCCTACTGTCAGGAGATAAAGTCGGAGCTTTGGCAATGTCTGAGGCTGGATCTGGATCGGATGTTGTTTCTATGAAAACTACAGCTGAGTGCACGGAAGACAAGTCAGGATATGTCTTGACCGGAACTAAGCTTTGGATAACCAATGGTCCTGATGCAGATTACTTAGTCGTATATGCCAAAACGAATCCAAAAGCTGGTTCGAAAGGTATCACCGCTTTTATTGTTGAAAAGGGTATGACGGGGTTCACGTGCTCGAGGAAGCTGGATAAACTAGGAATGCGAGGCTCTAATACCGGTGAATTGGTATTTGACAACGTGTTTGTTCCGAAAGAAAATGTCCTCGGGGAAGTTAACAGGGGCGTCTATGTGCTAATGTCAGGACTGGATCTGGAGAGGCTGGTTTTGAGTGCTGGACCTGTCGGGATCATGAGGGCCGCCTTAGACGAAACTCTTCCCTATGTTCATACGCGTAAGCAATTTGGACAACCGATTGCACATAATCAGCTTATTCAGGGAAAATTGGCCGATATGTACACTAAATACGCAGCATCAAGGGCATATCTATATGCAACTGCCAGAGCTGTTGATAACGGAGTCAAGGATACCAAGGACTGCGCCGGTGTTATTCTCTATGCCGCAGAGAGAGCTACAGAAGTATGCCTTGATGCTATTCAGTGTCTGGGTGGCATGGGGTACGTCAATGAAACAGTGCCAGGACGATTGCTAAGGGGTAAGATAAATGATGCATATACATCTTGTGAGGTTCTCTAACTGGTGTAGATGCAAAACTCTATGAAATTGGGGCAGGGACGAGCGAGATTCGCCGTATGGTCATTGGTCGAGCATTTAATAAAGAGTACAATTGAAGTTGACATATTCTAGGGCTTTGCTTGAGATTTGTCGATAAATAACGTTAAGCCCTTAGCTTGAATATGTATTGTCCAATAACTGTCTCACAAACCTACTCTTTCTTTAAATGTTTGGTGTGCTTGGCATGGTGCCAAGCCGAAAACTCGGCCGATCTGATAATTCCCGATGCGGAAACATGCGTTTAACGGCGGTGCGTCAATCCATCTGATAATTTTTGTCGCCATTCCATGCTTCATTGCAAGCCGAGTAAAGCCGTGATTTCAGAACTTTATCTATGCAACCAACTTTATAAATAAGCTCTCTAGTTATGAGTATATCGTCAACAGTATGCTCTAGTGTTGATGAACCCTACCGACGCGGCAATCCCTTCGAAGAGGCACAGGGGGAGGCTCTGCTTCGGAGAATATATTTCGGCCACGATATACTCAGGCTCTATGAATATGGGATAATTCTTGTTTATCTGGTTGTCGTAGTATTCCGCAGGTGTCATTTTTGCAATGGCTCTAGTGACAGAATAAAATCGATTCAGAGAAATAGTATGGCTACTCGGGTTTTCTTCAAAGCGCTTAGCCTGTCTGTTTATTCGTGGAAGTTTGTTGGTGAGAGTACCAGTATTATTGTGCTCATTGTGGGATATTTGTTAATGTCGCTTTTCTTTGCTTTCTATAATGTCTGGGGCCACCCGATAATCATCGGCTTCAGACTCGGCCTGCTAGCTACTGTTAACCTTCCGATGCTTTATATTCTAGGCATGAAGCGCTCACCTTTGCTGTGGATAGCAGGGTGGTCATATGAGCAGGCGAACATCTTGCACAGATGGGTGGGAACCGTATGCCTCACGGCAGCTTTATGTCATTCAGCGCTATTTCTTTTTTACTTTAAATTTGCATATATTGTCAGCAATGCGTGGTCACTCATGGGCATTGTTGCAATTATATGCTTCCTGACAATAGCTGTGACGTCCATTCCATATTTTCGAAGGGTAGTCTACGAACTATTCTACGCCGTGCATTTTTTGGGGTCTGTCATATGCTTGCCGGCCATATACTGGCACTTTCCTTCTGCGCGTCCTTACGCTGTTATCTCTGCTGTGGCATATTTATATGATAGGAGCTGCCGCTTTTTAATAGGATATCGCATATTAAAATGTGAATTGAAGATTCTACCGGGTGATACGGTAGGTGTCACAATCTCTCAAAAAAAGCGCACATTCCAGCCAGTATTTAAGTGGACAGCCGGTCAGCATCTCTATTTTACAGTGTTTTGCTGTGGGATCCTAGAGTCCCATCCCTATACGATTGCTTCTAGTTTTTCTGACGGCGGCAAGATCGAACTAATTGTCAGGGCTAGGAACGGATTCTCAAGGCGCTTATATGGGATGTGCCGAGAGGGCTCATCCGTTTCATGTTGGTCTTTAGTCCACGGTCCATATGGTACCAGACTGCCGATAACAATACAGGACCAAAGGTTGACGAATCCCGAGGAGCGAACATTGCTTCCTATCAACTCGAGAAGTTCGAAGCTAATTCTGATAGCTGGCGGCTCTGGGGTCGCATTTACTTATTCATTGTATCGAGAATATGCTCTGCTTAGTGAGCTGGAAGTTATATTCGTGTGGGTTATTCCAAATAAGAGTTTCGAATCATGGATCAAGATCGATAATAGGATGGACATCTGGGTCACAGGCGAGCATGGTAGACCGGACATCGAGAAGATTTTAAGCGAAAACATCAGAGATGGCAGTGAATATTGGATAGCTACATGTGGGCCGGATAATCTCACTCGACAGATCCGCAATATCGTCTCGCGACTGATGTACGACACAAGATCTGCATTGCATCTATACACCGAGAAGTTCGGTTGGTAGTAGATCATAGCTACCATCTCGCTAGCAGGGCTTATTTCTGCTTGGCAGATCTCTCCTTGTCCCGCTTTGCATATATGGCACTGGTAAAGGGCCTGTTGACGATTATTATTAGTACCATCAAAACTGCTTGTAAACAACATGCACAAACTTACTCCTCGAACCGAAGTGCTACAAGGTACATTAACAGTACGAAGCCGGTAATCAGTAATCCGGCCGGCTTAGCAAAGTATAATGCTGTCCCTAAGAAGGACAATGCGCTACCATAGTACATAGGGTTATCCACGACATTAAAGGGGAAGCTAGTGACACGATTCTCCATCAAGATCCCGAAGTAGTCCCCGAGATAAGTTCCGGTTATACCCAGCGCCCACATAGAAGTTAGAACAAGCACATTTCCAACGCAAAATGAAATTGCTCCGAGTCCCGAGATTAGCTTATTATCAAGCCATTGAGCAGAGGGCTGGTCCCGTAGAGCCCTCTCATAGAAGTAGTCTCGCACAATTCCAAGAGAAAAAATCGTAAAGGCGAGCCCGTAACAGCCCAGTCTTCCATTGCCCCCTGCAAGCTTTGTCAAAACTTTTTGCTTGTATTCTTTCACAACTATTAGTTCCTTCGCGAACCCAGAAATCGCTTTCCGTGAGACTTACCTAGTCTAGCGACAATGTTCCAAAAAATCGGATTGAAAGCAATGGAAAGCAACGACACTAGTTTCTAAAGTCAGTAGGTCCCCAAAAGCAAATATTCGCTCCTCGTACCTGTTAAGGTCTGCTTAGTGAAATCTATAGGAAATTCAAGGCCGCCCATTATTGATCAGAACAAGTATAAGATATGTTTAAGTGTTGAACGTGGCAGTTCGCTTCATATGTAAAGCAGCTTTCACGTGAAAATTCGGCTTGTTCCGAATCCCAATCCCGAACTCAGAAGTTCGTAAATGAACATGAATTGAGCGGAACGTAAGCACCGCAGATGACTCAAACCATTTTAATTGAGAGGCTCATATATGCCAATGCTCTAGTCCTCTGTTCGAATGTTTGTTAAATGCCTTTCTGCGAAAAATTGTCTTCGCGATCTGCAGCCGTAATCCATTTCCTATTTGGGTTCCAACAATAGGATGACGAACTGTCGACCAGAGTTAAATGCCGGGAGGTAGCGAAATGCTCTCGTTTCGTGGATGCTTGTTCATCTTATACCTGAAAGTTAAACTAGATGATGTCGCTTTTTTTCATGCAGAGACATGATCTAGCAATTGCAATACCGGCCTTGGCAATTTCGGTGGCTAGCGCACTAGCTGGTCCAGTTTTGACCGTTCTTCTGGGCCAGATATTCGATGTTCTGGCCAACTTTTCCTCAGAACAGACTAGCGCTGATGAGTTTATGAGTAAGGTGACCTTGATGGTGGTGGGTATCATATCTTTAGGGCTGTCAATGGTTTTGCTCTCTTGGCTCATGCTGAGCCTGTGGTTCTGGTTTGGCTCACGCCAAGTTGGTCGTACCCGCGCATTTCTGTTTAAGTCGATGATCTACCGAGATCTGTCTTGGTTTGATTCATGTGGGGGAATTATGGGAGTTATAACGCTCGCTTGCAGGTATGATACAAGATCAAATCTTCAATGTTACATATTTAACAAGAAAACACAGGAACATAGATGATCTTGAGAGGGCGATTACGATATCTCTGGCTCTCCTCATTGAGACACTCTGCGGAATAATACTATCCTTTGGACTAGCTTTGTACTTCTCTTGGTCACTAACTCTGGTCTCACTTGCTGGCATGCCACTGATCGTTGCCATTGGCATTATATTCTCTCGACAGGTAAACAAGAGCCTCAGTGATAGCAAAATATTGTCAGAGAGGGCATCACTAAGAATGCATTGGTCAATATCCTCTGTGCGCACAGTGAAACTATTTCAGTCCGAGTCGAAGGAAGTTGCTGTTCTTGAATCAGTTTTAGGATCAGTATGTTCGGCATCTGTCAAATACCATGCACTGCTTAATGCCCAGGAAGGATTGTCTAGAGCAATAATTCTTTGTATGTTTGTTCAGAGCTTCTTTTATGGGCATCATTTGGTGTCATCTCAAAAGGCTTCTGTCGGCTCGATAATGACTGTATTCTGGAGCTGTATTTCGGTTGCATCTGGCTTCAATAACTTGGCTCAACAGTATGTTTTTCTTCAGAAGGGTATTGACGGCTATGTGGAGTTGAACAAACTGATAGACGCTTCTGCGGGCACGGCTGCGAGGTTTAAAAGTCGAATAGGCCTGTTTCCTGGACCAGCGCAAGGATCGATCATCATAGATAATCTCAGCTTTCAATATCCGTCCAGGAATGATCCGGTTCTAAATGACCTTTCTATGGTTTTTAGGCCTGGAGCAACAACATTCGTCGTCGGGAAGTCTGGGTCAGGTAAGTCGACACTTGCTAACCTGATTCTGAAGCTTTATGGGTATTCATCTGGGGCTATCTGGATCGATGGATTTCCAATTGAAAATCTGAGCACTCGCTGGTTACTGGATAATATAACTGTGGTTGAGCAAGATAGTGCTCTTTTTGACTTATCGGTTGCTGAGAATATCGTTATGGGGAGTTTGAGCCGACGAGGAGCGGTTGATCAAGACGTCCTTGACGATGTATGGCAAAAGTTTGGAATCGATGAAATATCGAATAATTCCACCTCAGGACTCGAGACCCGAATTGGAAGGAACGGTAGAAATCTTAGTGGAGGTCAAAGACAGAGGGTTGCCTTAGCACGAGCCCAGCTCAGAGATTCGCCTATTATGATACTAGACGAACCGACTAGTGCCATGGATGTGCAGACAAAGCATAGAGTCTTAAATGCGATCAAGTATGGTAGGCATGGAAAAACTACAATAATAATTACACATGATCTTCAGTATATTGATGACAAGGACTTTGTTTATGTGATGGAACGCGGGAAGGTCATAGACCATGGATTCAAAGCGGATTTGAACAAGGCACTTGAAGCGGCACTTGAACCTGAGTTTGACTTTAGCTCAAAGGGCAATGTTGAACTTGAAATAGAAAGAACGCTTAAGCCTGATCATAAGACGAAGGTGATTAGGCATGTCAGACATCCTCGAGCAGGTTCTCTCGAAATGGACCACAAAAAGTCTAGCACGATCAGCGATACGGTTGAGTTAGCTGATCTCGGCATCCGTAGGCTTGGTGCAATGTTTGGAGATGATATTCCAAGTGAAGCGTTAGAAGATGAGCAAATACGGAATATGGAAACACTGTGGCAGCTGGGTACCCCGAAAATGAATCTATTTTTTTACTTAAAGCTCATCTGGAACACTATGCCTGATAAGCTGGGGCTGATTATTGGGATTTGCATCGCTGTCGCTCATGGTCTGATAAATCCGCTCTTTTCTTTTGCATTCTCTAATTTGATATCTGGTATCGTACCCGCTTCCGGCGTAATCAGCATCAAGATGTGGTCTATTGTCGTGTTTGTGCTCGCTCTCTCTGACGGAATCGTCTCCTTCCTCAAAACTGTATTGGACCGGACCTCAGAGCATTGGAATAGACACCTTCGAGTCCACTCCTATCAAAATATATTGAAGCGAGATATACTTTGGTTCGAAAGAAGCATATCTGGAGGATATCTTACTAACTTACTCATGAATGATACTGAAAGCTCGAGATTGATTGTTACAAGGTTTCTAAGCTCGGTATCATCAGCACTCGCCCTAGGAATATGTGCTAACATCTGGGCCTTGGCTTCTGGATGGAAGCTTTGTCTCGTGGGGCTCTCTCTTATACCCGGGTTCTACTTGTCATCGCAGTGGTACAAATCTGTGTGCGAAAAATGGGAAGGGATATACCGCACACAGGTTGAAATTGGAAATGCCTTGCTGGACGAGACTGTGATGAGTGTTCGATCTATAAAGATATTGGCCCTGGAAACATACTTCGTTGAAAAATATGAAATAATACAGAAATGTATCGAAACAATTGCATTCAAAAAGGCTATATTCGTAGGACTTGGCTTCGGTATAAACAAAATCTTCACTTATGTGGCGCAGGGTCTGTTGCTCTGGTACGGTATGAAGTTGATATCTACAGGTGAATACAAACTCGAGCAGACGATGGTCGTCTTTACTCTCCTCATATTCTCACTAGTAATGCTGGATCAGATGCTGGGTTCAATTCCTCAGCTAAATAATGGATTTGAAACCCTGTCAAGGTTGTCGAAACTGCTCGAAATGAGCCAATCTGAGACTGTGCTATCTGAAGTTTCGGAGCTACCCATAGCAGTATCATCGGGTGATCTGCTATTTTCCAGCGTCAGTTTCCATTATAGCACCCATAGAGCAGGGTCTCCTTCTGCTGGGGTAATTCAGAACTTGAGTTTTCTTATACCAGGAAGAAGACTAATCGCGATCATTGGTACTTCTGGGTCAGGAAAGTCCACAATAATCAGCCTAATAACAAAACTGAATGAACCGGACTCGGGCACTATTCTTTTAGGGGGAGCCGATATACAGGACATTTCTACGCTTGGTTTGAGGCAGTGTATCGCTGTAGTGGAGCAAATGCCGATACACTTTTTCGATGGAACTATATTCGAAAATCTGGTGTACGCCTTGCAGGATATCAGCATGCTTGGAAATGAAGACATTAAGAAAGCAGTATATGGGGCATGCAGTGAATGTGGAGTACATTCTTTTATTCTAGGGCTCGACGACGGATACAATACCCGAATTGGAGGCTCCAGTCAGGCTCTATTATCTGGCGGCCAACTTCAAAGGCTTGGGATCGCTAGAGCATTGCTGAGGAGGCCCAAAATTCTAATTTTAGACGAATGTACGAGTGCGCTGGATCCTGTTTCCACTGATATTATCAAAGAACTAATTCTCAAGTTAAAAGCAGAACGGAAGCTTACGATAATTCTTATAACCCACCATCAAGATTTGATGGATCTAGCAGATAAAATAGTCGATATTAGCTATCGTCCTTCTTTCTGATTTTAGTTTATCTTAGTCTAGCTACTACTACTTTTATCAGTCTGTCGCTGCCCATCTATATCTGAGTCACAGACCGTTCAAAGATGAAGCGTGATATAGGGCACTTCAACGTCCTCATCATTAGCATCATCAGCACAGATTTCAAAAATCAGCGTCCGCGTATGGGAGGGAATTGGTTTCTTGCTGACCAGCTCCACCAAATCTGTGAGCTTCAGCGGCAGGCGATCTTTAACCTTCGAAGGAGGGTAAAAAGATGCATAGAGAAGAGTAGTACCTGAAGAAAGCATCGTTACAGATAGTCCTTCCTCTGACTTGAAGTGATCGATAAACCCTTTCAGCGTTAGATTTTCATGCAGATCAAACCTTCCCCAAATCTTGTCAATTTGCTTGCCATTGTACTCTAATTTCGAAGATGCTATCGGTTCTGAGAATCCAAAGAACGGAAGCGCCAGATTCACGAACCCATTCTTGAAGTCTTCGATGGTTCTAGCCTTGCCGTCGACAATCTTTGTGAGCTCCAGGCACACAAGTCCAGTTACAAGAGAAGTGGTAGTAGCAATCGCCGGGATAATTCTTCCCGCGATGAACTTGGTCTTCGATCTATCCGTAGGCTCAATACCATAGTTCAGGGCCCGAAGGTTAGAAGTCGCTGTGATGAAGTCAATGTGGTGGTTAGTGTCATCATCTTTCTCGAACTCGACCGGAACCAATCTAAATCCAGCAAGAGTGGATGGCGGAGGCAAACTTTCTGCAAGTCTTTGCAACTCATCTTGATCCAGTTGCTGTGGATTAGAAGTTTCGGCCTCAGCATCCGAGGCAGGTATGTTAACACCAGAAACAGGTGAGAAACCTGGGACGTCAACGGCCTCAAGGACCTTCGCGTAAGTCTCAAAATCCGCACCACCTTTTAAACCGTAATTAAAAGCGTGTAAATTAGCGCCAGCTTCGATAAAATTGAAGTGCTGTTCGTTATCGATGTCAAACTCCAGAGGTGTCGGGGCTCGTTTCGGACCCGACCAGAACGGGGTCCCTGTCGAAGTCACCGCGTCGGCAGGGAAATTATAAAGAAGCTGCTTAATATCGCTATTAAACTTCTTCTCAAACTCCAATCTTGCCCATACAATACACTGCTCAAATGTGAGCGGCTTTTCGGAAACCAGATAAGAGTATATAGTCTCGAGAATACCTTTCTGATCGCCACTCTGCTTTAATGTACTTTCAACGAAATTTGGCTGCGAAAGGTACAGATTGACGTTCTCCGCTGAGTCGACAAAGTACCCCTGAAACAAGCTTTTGGCCCAGGCGATGGTGTGATCGATCTTGTTCGGAAAGCTTCGCAGAGTGCACAACGGAATACTCTTCTCTGGAGGGTCTTGACTAGACGAGTAACTCTCCGTGAGATCTGGATACACAACCTGAACGTTTCCTTTGGTTCCCAATGTTCCACTCTCTAGCAGCGGAAGCTTGAAAAACACGCATCGCCGGTCGACGTAAGTCCGAGCCTCTATATTGTCAAGCGCATTGGTCACAAAATCTAAAGATCTCCAGAAAGAGTCATTGAAGATATCCTCAGTTTCCGGACCCACCTTGTCACTCTTGAACTCGATTTTTCCTTTCAAATCAGGATTCATACGAATGGCGGCTGAGGCGGCAACTTCTGACTTTAATTTCCCTACATCAGCAGGCCTGAAAAGAAATTGCCTATTGAGGTTACTCTTCTCGATCGAGTCGTTATCCGTCACATATATCTTTCCTTCGGGACCGGTTCCCAATCCCAGCATAGCCCAGTTCTTCAACATCTCGCAGCCAATGGCACCTGACCCTACCAAAAATGCCCTCGAATTGCTAAGGCGCTCAAGAAACTTCCTTCCGAACACGGCAATATTACCATCATAGCGAGATCCTAAAGGTGCAGTGTCATCTTCGGTTAACTGAACGTCTTTGGGCAAGCTTTCTAGGGAATCGAAATGAAACCATTGCTTGACTGGAAGGAACTTTCCGGAACATGCTTTCAAAACCTCTTGTGCAACAAGACCACCGATAACAGCATTCGTGGAGGATAGGTCTCCTCGTGCTTGATAGGACAGTTCTCTAACAAGATTGTGATCAAGCTTAGACTCGCCCAATACCGTAGGGTATTGGGCAGCAACGTTCTCTGCCAAATGCACTACTTGGTTGGCATCTTCCTCATTCCGAGGGCGTGGCAAGTTACCGTTATTTTTATTTGAAAACGCGTGAAGTGCAAGGAAGCCAATGTGCAAATGAGCTGGTCTATCAAATTTTGCAAAATCAGATACCAAGAATTCAGGACGAGCAAGCTGCAGGGCCAACGGTTCAAAAGTTAACTCGACAGGCTTCTTCACCTGAGTGAACACACCTCCTCGTAAATATGTACCCAATCCAGAAACATCGCCAATATTGAAAGTGTAAGGACCAGTAACTTTAACTTCCTTGATAGATCCATCATTGAGTGCCTCAAGTCCTTCAACCTCGCTGAACTTGATCCAGTCTCCATCTTCAAGGCCATGTCTCGTCTCGTCTAAGGCAGCTACCGTACCATCAGCCTCAATGGCCGAGATGATTCCAGTTTGAGGCTCCTCTCCAGTTGGATCGAATACTTTAAATGCAGGTCCAAAGTCAACAAACACACTTCCAAATAACCCTCTCGTGTCCGCAGCAATAAACTTAATGTCCCGCCTATGTGCTATTTCGTTGATCTTCACCTGCAGCTCAATGTTGGTCTCCGTCAAAACTATGACCTGGAACTGAGAAATTATATCCTCCGTCAGATCTTTATCAATGACCGATATAGGGACGTATTGGTTCAACTCAGCAAGGTGAGGGGCGGTTATCTCAGCCCTTAGCTTACCCACGTCAGCCTCGCTCAGGAAGAATTGACTGGATAGGTCGCTTATCTCGACAGGGTGGGTGTCATACAATGAGATGCTCTTTACACCAGCTAGAGCCACATTCTTAGCAATCTCAGCACCCAAGCCTTTCAATCCAACGATTAGAACATTGGATTGTCCCATTCTCTTCATGGCCTCCCTGCCCAAGACATAACTATTATCATTAGCCACAACCTCAGATCACAATATCAAATATCATACAGTTGTCTTGAATAGAGACCTTCATCGATTCCGTCATCCCTTTTATCGACTTCAATTCTCGAACCCTACAAGCATTAGCAAGTCTCGCCACCTCATTTCGATTTCCAGACACCATATACATACCAGAGACATTCTTCAACTTCTACTTCTATTTCAGAATATGAGTATCTGATCAATACTGTTCTTAAGAATCACAAAGTCACGATGTTGCAAGAACTACCGTCGTAATTAATAATCCGTGATTCCAATTGAGGAGAGGGAACAAACGATAATCCTCCCACATCATCTATAAGAGCTGGGAAAGGGTTCGCGCTTTTGACATCATCTCAGACTTTTCAGACTGTAACTTAGACCATTGAAATGAGTATACTTCAGGATAGACGAAGAATTCTGGGACCCACGGATACTTTCAACTTACAGTTAGATTCTGGAGATTCATGGGGCCCTAATCGTCAGGAACAAGAAGTACCGGAGCAGTTCAGCAAAATTTTCTTGAAGCAAGGAATTGTAACGAATGCTACTGGATCAGCCTACATAGAGATTGGTGATATAAAACTACAATGCTCAGTGCATGGTCCTAGGCCCATCAGAGGGTCATTTACAGATTTTTGCGAAATAAATGTTACCACGAAAGTTATGAGCTTCTGCAACAACGATGAAATGGATACAGTAGACCTTGAGAGAAGCATATCATCCTACGTTCATAGCGCAATAAGCTGTTCAGTCATGTCAGAGCTGTATCAAAAGAGTGCTATCAACATAAGTATTTCTTTAATTTCTATTCCGAGGAATCTGAAAAGCATAGCTGCTGCTGCTACAAACGCTGCGAGTGCGGCGTTGGTTGACGGTGGTATCTCGCTTAGAGATATTGTCACTTCAGGTTGCATTTCACTTAGACGGGCCAATCCGGGCTCTTATTCGGTTTTTTATGATCCATCAGATGAAACTACGGGGAACAGTATAGATGTCGTGGCTAGCTATATGTCGGGGGCTAGCAATTCTGTAGCGGGAATTTGGCTCGATGGCGCCGCCCTTTCTGAAGAAGAAGTTTCTATGGTTTTCGATCATACTAGGAAATTGTCATCTCAAATGCGGGCATTTATGAATAGTTCCTTGTTGCTCAATTTCAGGGATAAAGAAAATGCGGTGTTGAAGGGTCTTGAGACACAATAGAGAGGTTCGGTTAGACTTTTTGAATTTCATACATCATGATCGCACAGCTACAAACGGTTTGAGAGCATTCTTAACGCTTATTAGCCGAGCGGCCAGCTGGTTGGCATTTCGGTCGGACTCGATAACTGCTGGCGCGAGATCAACACCAAATTTTTCGCTTATCCCATAGCAAATATGTTCAAGAACGTGCTTGTCATTCAGGTCCCAGTTCATTTCAACTGTCGGGGGACATTTGACAGTGCTACCTACACTGCATGCTTGTACGAGAGAGAGAATCTCATGTGCCAATACTTTTTGGTCTTCGATGTCTACCGTAGTAGTAATTATTTCAAACGGAGCTGATATTGCCAGAACATTATGCTTCCCGTTATGATGATACCGGAATTCATAGATCCCCCTTTCCCAGATTAGAGTACTCCCTTTGAAAAGTACATTACCTGAGGTACCACTATTAGAAAGAATACCAGAAGAATGATCGTTGTATCCATCGAAATCCACAGCTGACCATTTTCCCCTGCTACTCACGCGAGTGACTTCAGCAGGGGCATTGTCTATTAGACGATACAGCCCAATCCAATCTTTCTTGGATCTTTTTTCGTCAGAGGTCCAAGCAACCTCCAAGGGAGTGCCATACTCGAACCTGGCAATATCCCCATCTTTATGTGGCACTGGAGTGGTCACGATAGATAGGCTATACCGCGCGGGGTTGACACTAATTTCATCTGCCACTCTAACAATAGTAAGGCGAGCCGGATACTGTCGCAGCAAGATCTTGGTGTCGTCTACCTTATCCTTCACCTCCACAATTCTGGGCCTCGCTTGGCTTAAAAATCCTTCCACAGCTACAGCGGTTTCCGAAATGACCTTATCTATTGACCCAGATAACTGCTTTACTGTGTTCTCTAACGGAGGAGAAAGCTTTGCTGCCTGCCTGATAGTTTTAGTAACGCCTGCTTCTTCTCGTATCTTGCTTCCGTAAAGCTTTTGCATGTGTGGCTGCTCAACAAACTTAATGAAGGCAATGCCACCAAAAGTCCAAGTGAAGGCCAAGAAAACCACCGAAGAAGAGCTTGTCAGAAGCGCAATACCCCAGACACCAGCGATCCCGAACAGCCGTTCAGGATTATTAAGATACCGGTATATTCCAGAGTAAGTCAGCTGTTGTAGTGGCTTGGTATAGAAAAAGTCGCCAAAAAACCATCCATATTGTCCAAGAGAGTCATATATTGAGTAGCTTGTCCATATTTGAAGCACAATCAGCATAACTCCGACAATGTAACGGAATGGCCAAAATGGGATCCCCAAAGGGGAAGACCACTGTCTTAACCCAAATACAACGAGACTTGTGTAGGACATTACAGTGCTGATGTTATAAAGCGCTTGCCATTGTTCGTAAGCATCGGCTGCAGACTTTCCGAACTTGAGAAACAGGCGAGTCCATTGCTTCTGCACACTCTGTCGATGTAGTAAATATCCAAGGCCAAAAGTATGGAACAATCGCCAAAATAAAGCAGACAGGAATGTGACAGAATACCAAAGAGTTGTGCAAGGGGCAAAATAGAGAAGCGCAGTATTTACGGTCAGAAGTATTAGGAGTATATCCGACATTCGAGTAATGGAGAATCCTTTGAATACCAAGAGAGCCGGTCTCAGAGCCTTAAAATCTTTATCGAGACCCTCTGAGTCAATCTCAGACGGAGCTTCTTGCGTTCCAGGAGAATTGTATGTCTTTTCAATATGTGGGTTCTCGACAATTATTAAGAATGCAAACTGTGCAGCATGTGCCAGGACGGAGGCGAAGAATACCACGTAACTAGCAGACATCAGAGATATACCGTAGAAACCTGCATAGCCAATCGAATACATAGGGTGCGGTGCCATTTCAAAGACTCCGTCGAAAGTAAGATGCACATCTTCTAAGAAGAAGAAGTCGCCCCAATACCAGGCGAAGTCCTTCACCACTCGATGAGCATCCAGCTTAACCCAGAGATTGAACAGAAAGAGTATGATGCCGGCTGTCCAGCGCCCTATGGTGATAGGCCAAGAGTGTGTGGTCCTAGAGGCACAGCTGAATGCCAGGAGCATATAACACGTAAAATCACTCATTAAGACCAAGTCAACTAGGTCTCTAAAGAGAAGCCAGGTATTGTATTCTAGAGGTGCGGCATAAAAGTCATAATCATTTCCCAGTTTGCCGCTCAGATCAGTCTTTATTAAGCCATGCAGGAAGGTTGACGATTTCTCGAATATCCGATATTCCTTTGCTCGCCTGGTTAACAACCTACGATTCGATTGTTCCGAGAGTAGCCATCCGAGACCAGCATTATACGCCGTCCTCCAGAATGCGAATAATATGAAGAAAACAGGAGTGCGAGAAGTCGGCGGAAGCCATAGGAAGAGAACGACATAAGACACTAAGACCGCCACTATCGCCATATCCGAAATTGATTTCTTGACTCTCGGATCCAGTAGATTAGACACCATATCATGAGTTTCTGGAACTTCGAACACCGTGCCATCCGGCGTTCGACCGATAATTTTACCCTCGGCGGGAACAGCGGTAGAAGCATCTAAATGGACATTATTGTCTTTAATGCTTATTCTGCTTTTGATCCCATTAGATTCGGACTCCACAGAGGTAGAAAAGGATTCTGTAACCATTTTACTTCTTCCTTAAGAGCATTCAATCACCTCGAGGGATCAAAGTGGGTATTAATGGTTAGTGTATTCGTTCAATTTCGTTGACGTGGAGGGGCTTTCTGACACTTGAATTTCACATGCCAAATGCAAGATTGTTACCCAACGGCGTAACAACAAATTGCCTACAGATCTAAAACGCCGAATTACTCAAAAAATCTAAGGCAACGTCCTCGCAGGCGGCACCAAAAGTCGATATTTCATTATAGTGCTTAGCTAGTAATCTATCTTCTCGACTACCGTTATGTAATACCATTTTATAACTTTACATATTGCCGTGAAAAGTTGCACATTAAACATAAAAACCTCAAGCCGTGCATCCAATTGCAACAATAAAGTTCAGATAAGTTGATTAGACAGGGATCAGATAAGCAATTGCGAGAGCCGAAACCTTCTGCTATTTTGTTAATACGCGAGTTTTAGATTTCAATAGGCACATGCAGCCGTTATGCCGCAAATCAAGCCGCACTGATGCAAAATAGGGCTAAGCCCTAAAGGGGTCACACGTCACGATGAAGTTCTCCCAAATACACACCGAAAGCATACGAAAAATACAACGCCGAATATTGCATCGACAACGCATTCTTTCGACTTTTCAACGATATCATGGCCACCGAATTAACAGTTCAATCCGAGCGAGCTTATCAAAAGGTATGAATAATTAATGTTCAGCTGTACTTTGCTTCTGCCGTTGTGTGGATCTAGTGGAAGAGACGTTCGTTTGAGTCCTGAATTCGAGCACTCAAACTAGATCTATCCACACTACCGATGCTAGTAAAAGGGGCCTCTTGAATGGCAAAAGAACCGATAAACTAACTTTTGATGAAATAGCAACCTCATATCTTCCAAAACACCAAGGCCAAGGTCAACCGAAAGACTAAGAGATGGTATAAGGATGTCGGTCTTGGATTCAAGACTCCTACTGAAGCTACACAAGGATCATACATCGACAAGAAGTGCCCCTTCGTTGGTCTCATTTCCATCAGAGGAAGAATCCTTACTGGTACCGTTGTGTCCACCAAAATGCACCGAACCATCATCCTGAGACGTGATTACCTTCACTATGTCCCAAAATATAACCGATACGAGAAGCGTCATAAGAACCTGGCTGCCCATCTTTCGCCTGCTTTCCGAGTCAACGAAGGTGATGTTGTGACTGTTGGACAATGCAGACCTATCTCAAAGACTGTTCGATTCAACGTTCTCAGAGTTGCCCCTGCTGCTGGTACTGGAAAGAAGCAATTCTCCAAGTTTTAGAGAAGTGCCGTCAGTCAGATAAATAGGGAAAATTAAAAGGAATCGCTACTTTCGATGTGTACTCATAAAATTCTGTAAAAATTAATTATTTCTTCGCAATATTTAATGTCCGTGTTAGTTGGACCACTGGTCTGCGTACTGTTCTCGGTCTTGCGAGTTTTCAGGATTCTCAGAGGAATGACCGGCTCCACCTTTCTCAACCTCTTGATCCCTGCTATCTCCAGATCGCTCACCATCTGTTTGATGCGATGAAACTCCCTCAGCCTTCGGGTGGACGATTGCAATTCCTTCAACTTTTACGTCAGATGGAGCTTCAGCATTCGGTTGCTCCGAATCAGGAACGCCCTTCAT
Source organism: Diddensiella santjacobensis (assembly GCA_030574215.1). Classification (NCBI taxonomy): domain Eukaryota; kingdom Fungi; phylum Ascomycota; class Dipodascomycetes; order Dipodascales; family Trichomonascaceae; genus Diddensiella; species Diddensiella santjacobensis. The sequence continues at coordinate 296,889 of JAJMEO010000013.1, forward strand.
CTTCTCAGCATGCCATAGCATATCGATTGTTTCATTGAGGATTTCCGAGAAAAGCTTGGTCTCATACCCAGGGATTCGTTGCTTGAGTCTATTAAACGTGGCAGCAACGTCGACTCCGCTCCATTGATTATTACCACTGAATTGTGCCACGGCATCCCAGTCAACGTCTGCTTCTGTCCTAAAGCTTCTCAGAGCAGACACGATGGTGATTTGGTCTTTAATAACCATACCATCGATTTTTACAGAGGACGCTCTCTTTGTCATCTTGTTCCACTTATACCGACATTGTATTCGCGACCTTGTTCCGCCCATTCTCTCGCTGACAAGGGTCCAATTTATTTCTCCATTTGCGTCTTCTTCAGCCATCTGAAGAACGACCTTGGAAAGCTCTTGCTCTTCACTTATACTCCACTTGTTCTGCACTCGCTTGTCTCCGCACTTGACATAATTACGCCATCGGTCACGACAGTCTTCGGGCATTCTTCCCATAATTACACCAATGTCCCTCCATTGGGCACCTTTGACATTCACCAACTGGCCCAATTGAAGATCGGCTGCCGGGTCCCACTTTCCACGGATGTCAAAAACGTGATATACACGTCGCACATGCTTGTAAACACTGGCCCTCGTCCTGCTGGGCAAAACGCTTGCAACCTCGTCCCAGAAGGTATCCTTTTTCCGTTCACTAGACCACACTCGCTCGCGGAGCTCCTGGTCGCCCATATTGTGTCTTGCTTGGTAGGCCGAGATGGAAGTTTGTAACACTTCTGCTTCCTGGGGTGTGAACGACCCTCCAGTCTCTGTACCATCACCGGTCCAGAGACTCTTTTTAGGACTCTTTCGCCTTTTATTCTTATTAGAATCGCTTCTTGACTGCCGTGGCTTCCTGCCTCTTGACGGAGCCTCTGATTGTACTTCGGAAGGTCCTTGCACCGTTCCGTCTACTGGACTTGCAGGTGGTAAAGGGGATGTAGAAACTTGGGCGGCGATAGCCGAAGCCTCGATCATAGCGGCTTGAACGAGTTCATGCTGTGCTTCTTGGTTCGAGTCATCAATATGCTCCAAGGCGGGGTCGACGTTACTGGACTTTGCCACGGCTGTAACAGTCTTTTGCAGCTTTTTCTTACGGCGGCCGGGTTTTACGATTGCAGCCGCGGCGGTGCTCTCTGCGTCGGGCAGCTCGGTAGTGAAGATAGTTGATGAATCATGAGGTTGTTCGGAAAGGTCCACGAAATTTTGCCAATTCTGATTACCTTGCCATTGTAAAAATTCCGGCATATGATTTTCATTTTCGGTGTTACCTTTACGACGCTTGTCGACATCTTGTCTCAGAGATCCACCCACTAGCCTCATAACTTCGTCCTCAACGTGTAAGACGTCGCGATAGACTCCTTTTCCGTGGAGTTCCGATTCTAGATCGGCTGGACCCACCGGTTGGAAATCTGGCAATGTTTCTTCTTCATGTGGAGTTATGTGAGGGCTAGTTTCTTGGTTGGTTGATTTAAGCTTCTTGGTTTCCTTCTTTGCCTTTGACGCAGGAGCCCGTTTTCTTTTCTTTGGAGCACCACCTCGCGCCTTACCTTTCTTGGATTCTTCTTCTGCAGGAACTTCCGTGTCGTCATTGGGTACCTGAGAAGCTTCCGTTAAATCCTCATTTGGTACTTCGCCATCTTCATCCTTATGCTCCGCAGTTGCAGTAGTCGCAGTATTAGTAGCAGCGGCCCCTTCCGTGCTATCATCGGCAGATGCAGGTCCAATTCCCCATCGAGAGGTCAACTTGGATAAAACTGAGTTCATTTGCTAAAAGGGGTGCTATGATGAGTGTTTTTTCAGCTCACTGATATGATAAGTTAGCTCCATATCTTCATATCATAACAGATAGTTTCATCGCGTGGCATTGCCACCGTATTTGTTGTCATGGTCAAGTCGCGTGGCCAGCCATATCAACAAGATTGTCTAATAAATATGATGTAAACTCACCCAGTTTCGCAAGCCTCAGAATTTAATTTATTTGATAATGTTCTTGAATACCCTGTCGAAGTAGTCCAAGTCCGGGTGATTGGATGAATTTTTTTTGTATTTATGTGGCGGGACCTCTGTTTCGTGCGGCCTAGGAGGTGGTTAAGGGTTTTGGCCAAGCTGGGAAAGGCGAGCCGCACGGTCAATATTTTTCAGAAGTTAAGAAAGAAAATAAAAATAATTAATATTTATTTTCAATTAGTTATAGGTGAGATTGAATCAATGGCGAGTGGGTTTCAGGATGTTGAAAAGGCGATTAATGCCTTGAAAGAGCTTGAGAAGCATGGAGACACTTTGATCTATGCACAGATCAATATGCATAGGCCATTGGTTGAAAAGAAGCGCCATACTCCGGCATTATTGCCTTTAAAGCATAGAATCAAGAAAACATCAATGCATTCTATTTGCTTAATAGTCAAAGATCCTGTAAAGAAATATCAAGATGCTCTTGACAGCAAATCAGCTGCTACCTACGATATGTTTACTGAAATCATGCCTTTGACGAAACTCAAAGCTCGCACTAGAGACGCTGAAGCAAAGAAAACCTTGCTTGAATATGATTTGATTCTTTGTGAAGACAAAATCGCAAAATTATTGCCTCCTGTACTTGGATCTGAGTTTTACAAGTCGGGGAGACTCATGCCAGTACCTATCATCATAACTTCTGAAATGAAGGAGTTCAACAAGCCTAAAGGTGTCATTGATCCCAAGGCTGTCAAGGCTCAAGTGAAAAAAATTACCAAAAGTGCTATGCTGGCGTTGGTACCAGGCACATGCTTATCTATTGCGGTTGGAACCACAGCTATGGACGTTGAGCAGGTCGCGGAGAATATAGAACTTGCAGTCACGGTGCTTGTCAAATCCAAAATGCAAGATCAATGGAAGCGAGTATCTGGAATTATCATTAAAACTCCTGAAAGTGCTGGTCTGCCGATATTTGAAAACAAATTAGAGTCGGAGATCTCATAAATAAAAATGTTGTCGATCTTCCTTTGCGTGGGGGAATTAGTCAATTGATATTTATTAACCTTATTTCGAACCTCCCGCAACTCACCAAGAACGCGCACTATGGGTGAAAAAATCGTTATTCTTGGGTAGGTCATTTAAAACTTGTTTGGACTCAGAAATACACGGAACTAACCTTGGACGTGCAAGATCTGGTATTATTGGCCTTTACACAGGGCTTATCTTATCCAGAAAAGGCCGTGCAAACGAGGTCACATTTATCTCCGAGTTCCAGCCAGGAGATCAATCAAGCAACTTCACTTCCCCTTGGGCTGGCGCTAACTTCTCGTCTATATCGGGTGGTGATGAGGCCTCTTTGAGATACGATCGAGTATCGTTTTTGAACCTGTCTGAAATTTTCAATGAATTTGGTGAAGAGGCCGGACTGGCTCGATTACCATCAATTGAATTGTTTGAAAAGCCTCCGCCAGATGCTAAAATTCAATCATTTAAATCTTTTGTTCCTGACGTATGCTTTATTACATGCTTTCTCTACAATATGTTCTCTCTACTTACATGCCGTACTTTCTAGCTTCGAGTTTTATCTGCTTCTGAACTGCCAAGCGGTGCGACGTATGGAATTGCGTACACGACGTACAACTTTAACTCTCCGAAGTTTCTCACCTTTTTAAAGAACTATTTACAACAAAAAGGGGCTGCATTCGTTCGTAAGAAGGTCGACCATATATCTGAAGCTTTCATCTCGGAAAACACAAAGGTGGTTTTCAATTGCACGGGGATTGGTGCTAGATCTTTAGGAGGGGTGCAAGACCAGAAGGTATACCCAGTGCGGGGTCAAGTGGTGGTGGTCCGAGCACCGGATATAAAAGAGAACCGGTCGTTATTTACGGATCATTCCATAACATATGTGATTCCAAGGCCCTTTTCCGGTGGACATGTGGTTCTTGGCGGTTACTATCAGATCAATAACTGGGACAGCTCGACGTATAATTTCGAAACCGCATCAATTCTAGACCGAACAAGAGCCCTTCTACCCGAGAAATTACAAGCTGAAAATGTCGAGATTGTCCGAGAAGCTGCAGGGTTTAGACCTGCGCGCGAAGGCGGTGCTAGAATCGAGAAGGAATTTGATTCTGCGGGTAGAACGATTATTCACAATTATGGCGCCGCCGGAACTGGCTATCAAAGTGGATATGGAATGGCCTTGGAGGCAGTGAATCTGCTTCGAGATTTAAAACTATAGATTTAGATTAGTTTGTTCTTATGTGAATTCAATGCTCGCTCTTGCAGAGTTGATAGAAATTCCCAGATATTTTTTAGGCTTTGGGAGAGGTGATTTAGGAACTTTTGTTGAAGACCAAAAATCCAACCGTCGAGGAAGATTTGAAAGGGGAAAAATGATTGATCTGGATAAGTACTGTAGGCCAGGCCGGGACTATTACATAGCTATTGGCTTAGAGGGATCGGCCAACAAGTTGGCGGTTGGCGTAATCAAGCATTATGTGGGGGATCTGAGTATGACGAACCGAGCAGAAGTTCTTGCAAATATAAGAGATACATATATCACACCGCCAGGAGAAGGATTTTTACCTAGAGATACCGCAAGACATCACCGAAATTGGGTCGTCCGGCTAATAAGAGACGCTTTAGTGGAGAGCGATATGTCGAACGAGGACATAGACTGCATCTGCTTCACTCAAGGTCCTGGAATGGGTGCACCTTTACAAGCCGTCGTTTTGGCCGCCAGAGCCATCAGTATAATGTGGAATAAACCGCTGGTCGGTGTAAACCATTGTGTTGGCCACATTGAAATGGGTAGAGAAATAACCGGTGCTGACAATCCCGTGGTGCTGTATGTTTCTGGTGGAAACACTCAAGTGATTGCCTACTCTCATCAGAGGTATCGGATTTTCGGGGAAACCTTGGACATAGCGGTCGGTAACTGCTTGGATAGGTTTGCACGGACTTTAGAAATATCGAACGACCCAAGTCCTGGCTATAATATTGAACAGTTGGCAAAGTCGTATGTCTAAAGTGATGCGGCTTCCCTTTTGATCGCTATACTAATAAACACTAGAGGAACTCATTACGTGCCGTTGCCGTATACGGTTAAAGGCATGGACGTATCCATGTCTGGAATATTAGCATATATAGATGGCCTTGCTGCGGATCTGAAGAGTGGAAAGAACACTAAAGCTCTTGTGGCCGAGGACGGTTCAACAGTTACGAGAGAAGATCTTTGCTTTTCTCTTCAGGAGACTATTTTTTCCATGCTAGTGGAGATAACCGAGCGTGCCATGGCTCACGTAAATTCCCGCCAAGCTCTGGTCGTGGGTGGTGTGGGCTGTAACGAACGACTCCAGGAGATGATGGGAATAATGGCCAGAGATAGGGGCGGTAGCGTGTTTGCTACTGACGAGCGTTTTTGCATTGATAACGGTATAATGATTGCGCATGCAGGCCTGTTAGGATATAGAACAGGTCATCGCACGCCAATCAAAGAGTCGGTGTGTACGCAGCGATTTCGGACTGATGAAGTGTTTGTCGCATGGAGATCCTAGCTGGGCAGAATGGACGTTATTGTGTCCATTATGCTATTTGCCGCGTCTGGTACATCTGTGGAGATTGCTGTGGCTACTGTTAATAAGCTCTCCGATATGACTGCAGATGTAAGCTCTTCTATTGTTGAAAGCAGTATGTCACCGGAAGAATTATAGGCTTGTTCCAATTCTGGGGAGGGTTTAGAGGTTAGCATTCTTGCTAGGCCGAATACTCTTGTCAAGGACCATAATAATAGCATTGTAGGTGCTTTGAGGATTCTTCTCCAGATGATCCATAATAAAACCGCGCCTAAAAATGACAAGGATGCCAACATATATATCCGATCCCACTTGTCGGCCTGTTCCAGTAACCGCACAAGCTTCTGAGATCCGTTTAGGAGCACCTCAAATGAAGTGTACTTTGACTCGAGGCTCTTCAGCGACTTGGTTGAGTAGTCTAGTTCCTCGATATTCAATGAGGACTTCATAACTTCTGTTTGTGCCATTTGATGCACTCGTCGTAGAGTGGTGGTGATATCCTCTGATTTGCCTATCATGATTTCCTGAGAAGTCAAGTTCTCATTGGCCTTTGTATTCTCGGCACTTCTATTGCCAAACAGTAGTTCCCGCTCATTCTTCCATCTATGCTCTGCATTCTTTTTCGATTGGATTTGTGCTTTCCTGAATCGATCCTTGGCCCTAGAAAGTTAGAACCACTAAAGCAATACATACTTCAAGGCGCTCATCTTACAATTTCAAGTTCTCAGACAACCTATCGAGAGCAACAAGATTACTTTTCTTTAACGTGCTGTCCAATTCTTGATCCAATAGCAACGCAGCAGTCTCGATGCCAGAGGCATAGTCCTTCAATCTGCTCTGAATGATGTCAGCCATCTCCTGCCTGATTTCTTTCGAAGCATCCGTGATCTTTCCAAGCCTGTCTATCAGCTCAATTAACCCATGATAGGAACTTTGCAAGTGCTTGATTTCTATATCTGCAGACATAATTCAATACAGTTGAGGTGGTGATTCTAGCATTTTGGGACCCAGTCCACAACGCCATCATCAGAAATACTGGATAGAAAGATGGACTTTCATGTGAAAAAGCTTGCAGAATCATGTGATTCGATCAATTCACTTGAATTTCAAAAGCAAGGTCGATTCAGTAATGCTGTTCTACTCAAACCGGACATAACCATGCTGATCCAGGACGCTGATGCGCAAGAGCATGCATTGTTTACTGTTCAGGGTCAGATGGATTCACTTCGAATTTCGCGTAAAGAGGCGAGAAATACGCCTTTCCCACCTGTTTTTACACCGGAGACAGACTTGCAACCGGAATGGAACGTGGATACATTGTGTGCTGCCGCTGAGAGACTATTGGCCATGCGTCCTGAGGAAGGCACCAGTCAAAGGCTCGCCTACTATCGCTCGCAGTGGAATGACTTGAATAATAGCATTTTACAGTCCGAGGACACGGTTGAACAACAAAGACAAAAGTTGTTAGAATTCTCCTATTCTATGGAAGCAAAGAAGTACGATCCAGATCAGGATGACGCTGAACGCGTGGCATTGGCTATTCAGGAAACTGAAAGAGAGATACAAAAACTACAGACTGAGGTGGGACTGCGACAGTTCGAGGTATGAGTATGAACACTGAGTCCTGTCTTTTACGCATCTATACTAACTAGGCAAACGAAGCTAGAGCAGCTCGAAAACGTGAACTGATTTGCTCCAGGCCATCAGTTTTTCTGCCCTTGAAGCCTTGCAAGCTGCTCCATAATACTTTGGACTTGCTGAGCAGATTGCCCACTGTTATCAGCATTTACGGGCCCGGGCTGCACAGGCGGTTGTTGCATTGGTAAAGGGTAACCTCCACCTCTTGGGTCTATGTTGGGATACGCATACGCACTTGGACCGCCAGGGTTTGAGCCAGGAATTGCTCCCGGGTACGACGCTGCGGGAAATTGGTTATATTGCGGATAGGCCAGTCCTGGCGTCGTCATGGCCTGCTGCTGCTGCAGTGCAGCAACAACTTTTTGCAAGGAGCCTGGATCCATATTCCGCAATGTACCTAGAAGAGCTTCAGTACCGTCGGGGGGACCGCCGCTCGATGTGACAGGAGGAGGACCGTCGTGCCTCTGACCAAGATTGCCTTGCTTCACTCGGCTAAGGATTTCGACGGCGACTTGGAGATTGATTTTCAGATATTCGTCGAACCTAACGTTTTCGCCAGAGGTGCGATTGAAAACTTGGATATTAACCTGACCAGTGACTTGTAACGTTTGATCAAGAGTAACGACTCCGTGGACACCCTCGTAAACCATGTGCTGAATAGCATCTCGCACAGAAACACGAGAGGGTAGCTCCTCTACTTCGACGCTAAAACCAGCATCTCTGAAGCCTTTCTCGACATATAAGACAAAGGATTTGTTGAGTCGTTCGAGCAGGAAGATCTGGCAATCTGGTATTTGGCGGGATGGACGGTGAGGCAAATCGTGACCTCGGTCTCTTTCTCTTGACGGAGAACGAAACCGTCGAGGGGACATTCTTCTGTCTCGATTTCTTTGCCCGCCTCGTCTACCGTTGCGATCTCTGTCACGTCCTCCTCTTCGTGGTGATGCGGAACGGTTTCGCTTATTGTTTTCTCTTCTGGGGGCTTGAGGCTTGGATATTTCCAGATCTATCTAGTTAGTTTGGCAGCAATATCAGGGTGCGGAATGGGTTTGTAGAACTTACGCAGGTAGTTCCCTTTGAGAGGGATTTTGGATTCCTGGTCGATTGCCTTCTCGCAACTTTCGGGCAGCAAGAACTGAACAAAACCGTAAGCCTGTTTCATAGAGATTTGAGCGATTTTGCCGTACTTGTTAAACACTTTAAAGAGCTGGAGCTTTGTTATTCGCTCGGTCGGCAGATTGCCAACAAACATGCGTGAGCCGTATGGAAACTTATCCCATTGACCACTTGTTACATATTCCTGTTCAACTCGTAGGAATTCATGGAATTCGTCCTCTTCTTCCGAGGTAAGGGGCCTATCTATATCTTCATCCGTTCTGTTTGGGGGGTTAGTTGGGTTTACATTTCCAATGCTGGAAAGTAATTGATTGAGATCCACAGACTTGGATGAGTCCGGTTGATCTGAGGTGATTGGAGGGGCTGGTACGCTGGAAACTGGAAGGCCCGATTTCGATGCATACTCGACGAGAACTGATTGAAGGAGATCATCTGGGCTGGGATTTTTCGGTGAGGTTGTATATGGAATTGAACTTTCGGGGTCATAGTCATCGTCGTCATCGCCATCGCGATTCTCCTCATTTTCTTCTTCTTCGACGACAGGTTGGAAATGGGTCGAATCATTTGTTACATCATTGGCCACTTCGGATGTAGCTATTGGTTCTTCTTCAACAGATTTTGGAGGGTCGGGTTCTGTTGGCACTAATGCTTCACGATCTACATCCTGGTCTGGAATTTGTTCAATAGGACTTTCTGGCTTCGGGATTGCACTGCTATCTCCGGATTCTGAATCACTCATCTCTGATGAATTTCTTACAGAATAAGGGCGGATTCAAAAAACTTAAAAAATATACAAGATGAAATGAGAAAATTATTGGCCAAAATGCTGGGAATGTGGGCGCGCGGGTAAGGAACTCCTGAAAGAGCCGCTTTCTTGCACTAAACCGAGCGACATAATTAAAGAATTTGGGCTTAGAAGTCAACCGGTTCATTTAAAGGTATTGATCCGGGGCGAAGGATAAATGACAAATGACAGAGAATGATTGGAATGAAAATGATTTGTTTTCGTCTACTATTGCCGCTACAAATAGCAATTTGAGTCGACTTTCAAAGGCTGTTAGTTCCACTGCTTCCACGCTTGTATCTTCTCCATATGGCGATTTGGCCAATACTCCTTATCATACTGCAATGACAGATATGACGAGGCGACCGTCATTTCAAAGGAGATTATTTGCATTTTCGAGTAAAAGAGCTCCGTCTGAGGTTGTGAAATCGTCATTGTCTTTAAACGAAATCAAATTTCAAGCTCTCACATCAATCCCTGAAGAGCTTCTGCAAAACTTGCCTCAAAATAATGGCAAATTTTCTCTTTTTCAAGGATATCAGGCATATAATGAAACCAAAGATGATAGCAATGTCAAGTTAAAACTCACCCGAGGTGAAACAAGACCAGTGGCAATGCTCGATGAAGAAAAGAAATCTTTAGCTCATCGTCTCGATCTCCTGGAAATTCGAAAAGATCTAGCATGCAATGAAATCAAGGAATTGGATGAAAGAATTGAACATCTGAAAGGGAAAAGATCAATTGTATTCGACAGAGTAGCCAGCCTTGAACAAGAGGAATTACAACTGGAGCAGGCCTTATATCAAATATCATCGAAACTAGATGATCTAGCTCATGATGAAGATCCCAGTGAAATAACAGTCCCTGGTGATGAATCTGATGCAGATTCACTGGGAGCATCCTCAGAGCCTTCTGAAGGACTCTTGTCTCAGAGCATATATGGAAAACTGCAAGAAGCAGCCGTCAGACCTAAAAGAATACGCCGTGTATCCTCGTCAAGACGGAAAACAATGCCTACCTTGCAGCAGTTTTATACCCCCGGGATGGAAATCAGAACAATAGATGCACATAAAGAAGCCGTGACTGCAATCGACTTTGATATCCCATTTGGGGTCATGATATCTGCTTCGTTGGATGACACGGTCAAGGTTTGGGACTTAAGCAGGGGCCAGCAAATAGGCGATCTATCTGGCCATAAAGCATCCGTGACTTGTCTACAGATGGAAGATAACTTGGTTGCCACTGGCTCGAATGACGCTACTATCAAGTTATGGGATCTATCGAACGAAGATACTCCCTACATAGAAACATTCGAAGCACACCTGGGTGAAGTCACAGCTTTACACTTTCATGACGATGTCTTGGTCACTGGATCAGAGGATAAAACCGTTCGTCAATGGGATCTAACGACCGGTAAGTGTGTCCAAACCCTGGACGTTTTATGGGCTGCAGCTCAAAGTGCAAGCTTGCCATTTAACGACGACTCGAAATGGCGCAGAAATACGACCGTCATTGGCGGGTCCGATGGAAATTTCGTAGGAGCACTGCAATGCTTTGATGCTGCACTTGCTACTGGAACCGCCGACGGTGTTGTTAGACTCTGGGACCTGCGAAGTGGCCAAGTACATCGATCGCTCGTGGGGCATACTGGCGCTGTTACGTGTCTACAATTTGATGATATTCATCTTGCAACTGGTAGTTTGGATCGCAGCATTAGAATTTGGGATTTAAGAACTGGAACCATTTATGATGCATTTGCATATGACAATCCTATCACAGATCTTCATTTCGATTCGAGACGCATTGTTTCGGCAGATGGCGAGAAGAGTATCAAAGTATATGACCGGGAAGTTGAGAAGCATTGGTCATGTGGAGCAGGAGAAACCGACCCGGATGCCGCTAGCGTAAAGCAGGTCCGATATCGAGAAGGCTATCTGATTGAAGGCAGGGTTGATGGTAAAATTGGAGCTTGGGCCTGTTAATCACCCACTTCATATGTACATATGTTTGATTTCTTAAACTAGAACTGATTTATTAAATAATGTGTTATATTCGATATGCATGTTGCCATTGACGATTGCGAAAGGGCAATTTGATCCATGGAATAAAGACATAGTAGCGACTGCATCGAGGATCAGGCGCTAGAATTCCATGACGGACAGATAATCTGTTTATTTTCCTGGCACCACCACGGCCCTTTTATTCCATTTATTTTCCTTCGACGAAGCATCCGATGGCAAGCTGCCAGACTCAGCAGCTGAGCGCGAGTCAGCGCCTATGCTAGTCTTTGCAGGACAAGGTAGAAATTGAGGAGATGCAACAGTCAATATCGCGATCAAGAATGTCGTAGAGAATAGAGACGTCGTGAGACGTGACCGCACGGCGGCCTTTATATACATATCAAAAGATATCAGCTGGATCACAGTATTATGAGCCTGTTCGTGGTCTTCACGTTGATCGCCGTCAAATTCGCTTTCGGTGATTGGCTCAATACTTCAGAACCCCGAACTCCCAAGCGCGAAAAACTGGAAAATTATTTCAGCCGCGTGCTAACAAAAGGAGGTTACGTAATCGATCTATACAGGTATTTCTAGAGACTATATAATAGTAGTGTTTTTTAACGAGGCATTCGTCCCTGCATAGCTCGCTGAGGAGCACCTTGGGGCATGGGGGGTCCAGTTTGTGGGGCTGCACTTTCCTCATTCTTTATTGTCTCGTCAACAGACAAGATCAAACATGCCGCTTCCGTGGCAGACTGTAAAGCGTTGATTTTGACTAATGCTGGTTCCCAGACAAATTTCTCTAGATTGTCTGCAATATCCTCAGATTCGAAATCCACTCCAGCCCATGTATCTCCCTTCGCGTGTCGCATGCGAAGTTTGTTTAGAATGTCCGTACCATCAAATCCAGCATTATCGCATAGTTGACGAGGAATCACTTCTAGGGCCCTCGCGAATGCAGCGACGATCAATTGCTGCTTTCCAGGAATACCACGTGAATATTCTCGTAGATACTTGGAGATTTCCATTTCACAAGCTCCTCCACCTGCAACCACAACGTTGTTCTTCACCGCTCGCTTGACAATCATTATGGCATCATGTAATGATCTCTCAACCTCAGCTATGAATTGATCTGATCCTCCTCGAAGCACCAAGGTGCAAGATCTAGCCTTCGGGCAGCCGGTAAAAAGATTGTATCTCTCCCCTCCAATCTGCTTTTCCTCGAATCTTTCGCAAGTTCCTAAATGCTCCGGCAGGATATCTGAACAAGTTGACTGGATACTGCCACCGACGGCTTCTATCACACGGTTCATATCTTCTGAAGGAACACGACCGGCGCAGAATATGTCCCGGTCAGCGAAAAATTGAGTGGCTAAATCTCCAATGGGTAGCTTAGAAAGAACAATCTGTGCACCTGTGGCTTCGATGGCTTCAAGTTTGTTATAAATTATCTGCCACTCAGCATCAACCACAGCCTGGTACTCTGAAACCTCGTTAACACGGACCTCGGCGTTATCCTTTTCAGCCTTAAGCTCAAGCTCGACATTTAAACATAGAATCTTGGGATTATCAAATTTTTTGGGCTGTTGCTCGAAGCCGGCGTAGGCAAAGGTTTTCTTAAAGGCCACTCCGTCGATGAACATTGTATCCTCGATCGCACCTCCAGGCACCTTCTTCATTCCAATGAGCTTTTCGTTCAAATCTTCCTGATCTAGTGTTAAAACTGCGTCGACAACCATTTTTGTGAAAAATGCCGAATTGTTATGAATAAGCTTCGAAGACATGGCCGTAGATGCACATCGCTCTAATAACTCTCTGAACTCCTCCTCATTCTTTCTCTCCACCTTGACAGCAATCTCCTTGATCTTTGTAACGGCCAGTCTCACAGCAGTCCTGAGACCCTTGACGATAACCTGAGAGGAGACATTCTCTTCCACGAAAGCCTTGCTCTCCTTCAACAGCTCACCTGCCAAAAGAGTTACCGATGTGGTTCCATCTCCTACTTCAGCATCTTGCGATCTCGATATATCAACCAAAACTTTAGCAGCAGGATGGACGACATCAAGCAATTTGAGAATAGTAGCGCCATCATTTGAAATGGTCGTCTCGCCTTTTGATCCAACAATCAAAATATCAGACCCCAAGGGCCCAAGGGTGGGACGAAGAGTATCTTGAATGGCTATGCAGGCATTGATATTACTTATAATCTGTCCTCTACCTTGAGATGAATCTGTTCCCTCCTTTAGAACCACAACGGTTGGTGTTTGGCCTCCGAAGTTCATTTTTTTCCGAATTAGTCGCGGCCGTTAGGTGTGAAATTTCGAGTAGAGAACAAACTTCCCGTTTCTACCTCTTTCCATGACCACGCGTACAGTACCACTGTACCACCCAAATCTGATCTGGCTGTCGAAAGTCTAAAATATTTTTAAAAAAATACTCGCCGAAAAGAACGGCTTTTATAAAATCGACTAAGTTATAAATTATATCATCATTCGTTAAGTTCATTCCCCTCATCCTTCATTAGGATACTTATCAGTAGCCTGTGTAACTGCGGTCTGCGCAAGGGCTTGGATAAAAACTGATCCATTCCTACCGCAAGACAATCTTCTATATTTGAAGAATCTGCAAAAGCTGATACTCCAACAATAGGCCCATCGTATCCCAATTCCCCTCTGATTAGCTCCGTCGCCCGTCTTCCGTCCAAATTAGGCATCTGTACATCCATGAATATAATATGGAACTTGGAACCATTTTGCCGAACTTGGGCCACAGCTTCAACTCCATCATTCGCTATAGTCACATCATCAATCCCCTCCAGTTTCAACATCCTCACCATCACTTCCTGATTGACCTTGTTATCTTCAGCAACAAGAGCAGAAACGGCAAAGTTGATCTTACGATCGTCGTCTTTGCTCTTATGCGAGAATCCCCTAACCATTGGCGGCCTTCTTGATCCGTCTGACCCATGATCCGATCCATGATAATCAGCTTCCGGCGTGGATGGCGTTGAAGCAACCAGCTCTCGCCCAAAATATTCCTTGCTCATCTTCTTACCATTGGAGGATATACCCTCTTCATCTGTAAACTCCTTGACCGGGCTGTCGTCCAGTTTGTAGACTTCATACTCCGGCCAATCCGTCGCCATCGTCAAATCTGCGTACACATACTTTGATCCGTTTTTCACGACTAACAATGGCACCGAAAACGAGAATACAGATCCTTCGCCAAGTTCTGAACGAACATCCACGGTTCCATGCATCAATCCAGCTAGCTGCCTACAAATCGAAAGACCCAGGCCAGCTCCACGCTTTCTCTCCGACGTTCCAAGATCTCCCTGGACAAAGGCATCAAAAATCTTGCTCTGCAAATGGGGAGCAATACCTGGACCCGTGTCAGCAACCTGGAAAGTTACTGTAACATACTCTTCGGTCCCGAAAGAAGACGTTGATTTTCTGTGCAAGCTGCGACCCATGGTTTGTGTTGAGCCACTAGACTGCTCCAAATCCGCCATCCTTGGCTTCGCATTCCCTTGATTTTCAAGCTCACACATTATCTTCGAGCCTTCCCTTTCTATGCCTGTTTCGCTGTCGTCGGAACTAATCTCCGATTTATATATGGACCCCACCTTCGTGCCAGTGCTGCCGCACTCTTTTGATGATCCTTCCATGTTCCCATTGCTAGAGTATTGACTGAGTCGCTTCAGATTCTCCCTCTGGGTCTCAACCTTCTCCGTCTCGGGAGATGCAAGTATGGTCACATGAATGGAGCCCTCTTTCGGGGTAAACTTCAAACTGTTTGAGACCAGATTTATCACCACTTGCAGTATTCTGTTTATATCACCGCACAGCACCAAGTCGTGGAGCTGTTCTGGTATAGGATCTAATATCAAACGTATCTTGGCTGCCCTGCTCTGCTCACTGAAAATAGCGTTCAGTTGAGATATTATCTCTGAAACCATAAATTCCCTTTCGTCAAGTTTCAAATTGCCGACTTGGTCCTTGGAAAACGATAGCAGCTCGGTGAGAAGGTGTAAAAGCAGTTCGCCGGATTTGAAAATGACCTTCAGAGAGTCTTTAATTTTCTGGGGATCTTCTTCATCCATAGAAACTGCAGTCATTCCTAGAATACCGTTCAACGGAGTTCGAAGTTCGTGAGTGATATTCGCTATGAACAGAGATTTCGCTTCGTTTGCGCTCTCCGCGACAAATTTAGCCGATTCGATCTCTTTTGTTCTTAGGACCACTCTCTCTTCCAAGATGGCATACTGCTTGCGAAGCTCGTCCGTCATGTCATTGAATTTTTCAGTCAGTTCGGTCAACTCGTCCTTTATCCATCTATTAGACTCCACTCTATCAGGTATCCTGAAGACAGCAGAAGCAGATGACGAGGATCTCCTGAAGTCATCTGTCTGACCATCTTTTCCATTGAGCGATTTCAGCTTAGTGACAAAGGCGGCCCAATACCCCTTCTTGTTAGGTACAGGCGAATCATTAACGTCCTCAACCTTCTCAGTCGTACCGAAGTCCTCAGATGGGAAATCCAATGTCGGCAGGTTGTTTTGCGGATGGACTGGGAGTCTCTTGCCAAAAATGTAATACTTCCTGCGTGGCTTACGATTAGACGAATGTGATAATAATGTAGTCTGTTCGGTCGCAGATTGAAGCCTTGTGATTGGTTTCACGGCCCAGCTGGAAAGAATAAGCGTAAAGATGCACATAGCCACTCCGATAGCAAAGACTGCAATTAGAAGCATATTCCGTAGTCGATATAAGGGAGCATATACTGATTGATGCGTCTGGAATATCAATACGCCCCAACGGCGGTTCAGCACGTCGACCGGTGCATATCCAAGAGATGTTTCAGTCTTATGTCCAGGCGATACGAAGTCGATAAAGGAACCTGCCTGTGTACCGAACAAAACCAGCGTGGTATATTCCTGCATGGGCCATGTTGTATTGTAGCATGACGCGCACCGGGTAGTAGGCAAAATGTAAGTATAGTTCAGTTCATTTTGGGGGATGTTTTGAGACTGTTCTAAGGTGTAATTGCCAGCTAGTTCGATCAAACCCATTTGGCCGGTGTCGTCTATTCCTTTAAGGTCCTTTATAGTTTCCAACAGAGTGGTTGCTCTTAATATAACTGTCAAGTAACCAACCGTACTGCCTTCAGGGATAGTACTTTTGGTGAGGTTATTCCGATCGAATTCGGGGTTATTCTCTGCCAAGAGTCTCGTCAATGAGAGAAAGAAAGAGCTGTTCACCTCCACGGGTCCTTTCAAATAACCATTAGTATTTTCGGTACTATTCCTAAGTTGATCTGGGGTTTTATATGTTGCCGGGAAGAGCAGCTGAGGGAAATTCAACCCATCGCTGTTTGTGGTATTCGTATTGTCGGCCGTTAGAAACCCCACTTCGTTTAGGTTTACATCGTATATAGCACTGGCCACAACATCATCGGTCGATTCTAATGCAAGTTGAAATTGTTTTTGATTATCGCTATCAAGTCCGGACTGGCCGGTGGCATAGTGATTGGCGAGAATTCCTTGCAGAAACGACCGACTACTTAACAGAATCACTTGGCCTACCATCGTTCCAACTGCTTGAGATACCTGAGCAGCCTTGAGCTGAGCAATAACCTTAAGTCTATCTCTCCTTAAATCCAAGACTACTCCTCTATTGCTCACATACTTCAACAGTTAGTGGACACGGTAAATAATTTTAATGCCGTATATCATCACTTACGGTAGCGACAGACAGAACCCCTAGAGAAAACATGGCCACAACACAGACTACAACACTCAGCTGTGCCTTTATGCCAAACCTAACTTGACGACCCATCTCTACACTCGCTTTGTTTGCATCTCTCTCCACAAACAAGCAAGTTTGTAGTTTCGTGTGTAAGGAAAAGTGCCCGGTTCGCATTTTCCACCCATATTTACACGCTTACACAACTCCGCAGCATGCGCCTCATGCTGGAAATCGACGCAAGCGGGCTAGGCTCTAATATGAAATTAAATTTCATCTTTTGCGAGTCTGTTAGGAAGCATTTCATTATATGAGTGTCTTAAAATAACAGTGTTTAAAGGTACACTTATTTTTGATACTGCTATTCTACGTGCAAGTTGCTTCATTCCAGCCCCGCTAAAGCTATTCTTAGGAATGCATTATGTCAAAAGTTCCTTCATAAATCTTCGGCCATCGGTTCTGATTTGGGCTTTTTGGCATTTGGCTCATCCTCGGAATTTTCAGCTTCGGTCCGTTTGGCTGGAATACTCCCGGTTTCTTTAGATTTCTTGATTTCAACAAGAAATCCAGATCCTTTATTATCATTAGTGATATCCTGAAGAGTCTTACCGCTCTTGACCAGGTTCGATAGTTCGTTGAAGGATGATATGAATCGATATCCATCCAAAACTATCATTTCGAGCGCTGTGGGACTGTTTTCTATTCCAGTATTCCCCACCAGGCCTGTGAATAATTGAACTATATCACAAATTGTCACGTCCCGGCTGTACACATTATCCTAATAAATGTTAGTATTAAAATAAAAGTAACTCCAAATTGTAAAGTGGATAAATACCTCGCCTATCTGCAGAATGAGTTGTGGAAAGCAAAATATCACCTCCCTATCCTCGCCCAGCGATGGAAATCGTTCTCGAAACACGGTACAGAGATCTTCGACCGTCAAATCCTGGTTCGGATACTCCTCGATAAAAGGCTCAACTCCATTATGGGTTTTGCCATATAAATATGCCTCCTGGTTTGCTATTTTAGTCAGAATCGGCGTATTCGCCAAGATGTCCAATACCGTAGCTGAAATCTCTTCAGTATCCGCAACAGTGGCATCATTCACTTCTACCCCAGATTCATTGATTGGAATGCTCTCCTCTTGCTTGTCACCGACCACAGGTTGAAGATCTGATATTTCTGTAGATTCAATCGCTCCCTGATCATGTTCAACACCGCCATTCGTCTGCTCGCCTTCAGGGATACTGGCATCGGCTGCTGTGCTGTCAATAATATTCGTGGGCGGATCACGCGTTTTGCTTGAATCTGGCGTCTGTTTGACACCAGAGTCCTTTTCAGAAGTGGCCTCATAGCTAGCATCTTCGAGAACTGGCCCATAGTCATCTACAAGCTCCCCTATTTCATCGCCAGCTATGGGGACTTCGGCAATATTCGAAGCAACGCCCTGTGCATCATCTAGGACATCGCTTGCCGCAACGGGGGTTTCACCCAGATCCAGATCCAAATCAACATCCATGGTACTCAGTATATCCTTAACAGTTTCCTTGTCACCACCACCTTCAATCGATGATGGATCTTCCTTGGACTCGCTGTCAATAACGGCAGCTCCTGATACCTTCTCATTTTCATCCGTCAATTCTACAGTAACATCTTCCTCAGTGACCGATTCCGGCACAGCCGTGGCCGCCGATTCGGCTAGCAGACTCATTTCTATTCCGTTAGCCTCACCTATATTAAATACTTACTCAATTCTATAGCAATAGTCTCCTTCAGAATGAATCCTGAAGTGTGTCGTTGGTGCCTCTGAACCTCAGTCCGCTCCCTCCCAAACTTTTATCCAGTTTATCGACTAAGAACCTTATTACCAAACTACAGCCAACGACAATTGCTATAGTGAAAGCTTATAAGGTGCTCTATATATCACTGCTGGAGAAATATATTTAATGCAGTCACTGTAGAATGGTTTCACTTAGTACAGAACAATAACGAATCCATATATCATTTAGGCGACATTATCGCTTACCTGGACGGTATATATATATACGTTAGTTCAAACGGACATACAATAAGTGAATGTTTTAGAACATATACGACAAGTAAAGTGTTAGAACTGTGCCGGCCTCCTCGGGTGCCAACCGTGGACGCAATTCCAAAGGAAGGGATAACCGCAATGGCCGTTCACGTCTCTTTAGATCTCGAGAGAAAAACAACGCTAGTATCAGGCACCCCTAGGTAGTACATCATGTCAAATGGGCCCTGTCCATTTCACGAAAACGGCCCAGAAATGCCCCGTCACGCACTGTTTACGGGTGTACTCCTCAAGCTTGGTTCTGGCGAAGCACTCAACATGGTGAGTCAATCCTTGGCCTCCAAGCTAAGGGTTTAAGCAATTTAATTCGTCACTTGGATAAGCCATGCAGCGTCGAAAGGATCACTAAGACCACAACCCCGTCAGATTCTACGCATTCTCACCCTCAGGTGACTCTTTTGGAAAAGCATATTCCAGCTATCGATTTCTTGGTGAATCGAGTACAGCAGTTCTTGAAGGGTACAAAACCTTTCTCCGGTTCAGTATGGGTTAGATAACAAGTTCTGAAAAGAAATTCAATCGCTGACGACAGAAGATCAAAAAACAAAAATGACGTCGTTATTATAACAATCCTGTATTACCTAACTCGCCTGAGTACTATATATGAAAAGAGCGCTAACTACTTGATATGGACTAGTAATTTCCTTCGGTGGTTCTAACCCAGCTGGGGGGTTTTTCGGCGTTTGTGGCCTCAGTTTGAGTCTTCGATTGTGGGTCGTAGAACGGTTTTTCACCGACGACAACTACTCTACGGCCTTCTCTGGTATGAGGCCAATAATCCCAGATCGCATTATGCTGAGCACATCTGTTGTCCCAAATTGCAACACTATTCGGTTGCCATTTGAATCTGACCTGGCAGTCGACGCTGCTATACAAATGTTCGTGGATCATCTCGTAGATGACCTTTGATTCATGCCCAGTCAGGCCTTGAATGTGGGTGGCGGCAACGGGTGTGCAATAAAGTGCCTTCCACCCTGTGACAGGATGAGTACGTACCAGCGGATGAAATGTTTCGTCGTCACGAGCAACTTTCTCAGGTCTTGCCTTTCTGGTCGGCCGAGCGCAAAGACTCAGCTTGCCTTCCAGGAATTTCTGCATAGGCTCAGAGAATTTCTCGAACGCAGCATACATCCCCATAAACATGGTATCTCCTCCGACCGGGGGGACAGTCTCCATCATGAGAATAGAGAAAGCAGGAGGGTTGCTGATCTCGTTCATGTCAGAATGCCATGCCTCGCCGGCTACCATCTGTGTGTCCCGATTGGCCTTGACAGGAATAAGCGCCTCGTGTCTGCCATCACTATGAACGTGCGGCTGTAGCTGACCCATTCGCCTAGCGAATTGAACTTGCTGATCAGCGGTCAAATCCTGGTCTCGGAGGAATACCACGCCACGCTCGGAAATGAGAGCAGCCAAGTCTTGAATCTGTTCATCTGTGAGGTTCGCAAGTTGCACACCGCGAAGCTCAGTACCAACACGCAGAGAGTAGTCAGTTCGATCCGCGCTCTTAAGAAGTCTCGAGTATTCCCGGTCTGCCTCAAGGCCTACAACTGGGACATCAAATTGCTCGCTGATAGTCATGATTTATTACAATACTGTGATTTCGATTGATGGGATACCAGATATAGTCCTGAAAGCCGGCACCACAGCCTCTATTTATATTAGAATGGAATACTACACGGTCGGTCTCTGAGCCGACCGGGGATCGGTACTTGGCCCGAGAAGGATATTTCGATGCGGAAAATGAGGGGAAGTGCGAAGAATATCGGAGCGGAAAAATCTCCGAAATTGTTTTGTGGAGATCGCAGGGAGGGGCGCCGTGGCCGATGAGGCTTCGAGCCGACACCGAACATCTCCGGCCCAACTGCTTTCGAGGTCAGTAGCTTTTAATGATTATTTTATTCTAGAAACACTGTCGATTGCAATTAAATAGTCATGCGCTTTAGGTTCTGCGTCTGATCTCTCTCTTGAGAGCTGCAATTTTGGTGATGACGTCCCTTTTCCTATCTGCCAAATCGGATCTTTCCGCGCGGGAACTCCAGCTCACTTGAGGCATCAGCACGGTTTCTCGCTGCCTGATTGCAGCCAGTTCGCGGTCCAGTTTTCGGAGGCTTATGAGCATAGCACCTACTTCCATTTTCGAGTGATGCTATTGTGGGAAAATGTATTAAGAAGAAAAGGGTTCCGAGCGTCGTCTCACAGATTGATAGCGATGGATCATCCATCTCTGTTGGGGTTAAAACGCACCAAAATATGACAGATCACAAAATGTTATAACCTTGTCCGTAACTAAATGTATTTATAGGCTACTATGGAATTTCCTGCTACCACTACGGACTACGGAGCCAGCAGTGAGGTTCATTCGAATCAGCTCTAAGTCTTCATCCGTGAAATTGCAAAATTCCTTGAAATAGTTAACAGCACCGCCAAAATCTCGATCTATCATAAGAATGGTACCCATCATAGAATCATATTTAGAAGAGAGCATGTTGAGCATTCCATCAATGTTGTCCCAATTTCCACTTTCGTGCTCGATGGCCTTGATAATTCTAGGAACCTCATCAACAAGGCCATGAGTGGTTAATTCATACTCACGACAGATTATATCGCGATCCACGTCCATCAGCAGTAAAATCAGAGCACAGATAACACCTGTTCTATCCTTACCCGCCGTGCAATGGACTACCAGCCCATCCTGGGGCCGATCGCGGATATGCAACAAAATCTCGCGATAGCTTTCACCAGCTTTATTCAAAATCTCCCGATAAGCCTCCTCGAAACCTCTTATAGGATCAAAGAAGTTTTGGTATCTAATTGCCAAGGCTTCCGGTGACAGGTCCCTTTCTCTGAATACCGGAACGCGCCGGGTTACCATTCCAGGCACCTTCGCCACACCCACACGTTTGCACTCGGTGTCCGACCGGAGGTCGAAAATAGTGGTTATACCAAGCTCGTTTTTCATTGTGTTGCCTCCTTCGTCCGTCACCTGTGATATATTTGCACTTCTGTACAAAACACCGCTCCGAATATACTTGCCATCACGGGTTTTGTATGCACCAAAGTCTCGGAAATTCGACACCCCGTCGACTTTTTTCCATCTGCTGCGAACAAGAGATTCTGAGTTTGCAGATATGAATCTTTCGCGTTCAGCATCGACATCCCACCACTCCAGAACCTTGTCTACGACGACAGGGTTAAAGTTCTGTCGTTTCCCGTCGTCTGTGTTTGTGCCGTAGAAGTTGTGATCAGCCCCGGTTATCAGCTCCAGCTTATGCCTTGGCTGAAGGTCGTTGGTGTAGAGTACGGCATCCTCCAGAGGGACAACAGTGTCATTTACACCATATATGCTGAGCACAGAAATTCTGCTATCTAGCTCTCGGATCGATTCGCCTCTGATCTTGCTGTTTTCTATTACCTCTTGCTTGGGCATCCAGACATCTTTATATTGACCGAAGCGATAGGAATTGACATAGTGACCTGGTACATTGACGAGCTCGGGACTAAGTTCCAATGTTCGCTCAAGCAATCCTTCACCTCTATATCTTCCGGAGCAGTTTACAATGCTCGGGATTCTGATCTGGTCCTGCCGCCTCAGAGCCCATTGCAGTACGGCCACAGCCCCACGACTGTGGCCAACTAGACCGGTGAGGATAAGTTTTCTCTGACCAGTCAAGTAGTTTAAAATCACATTATCCAAATCCTCCATATCGCTATCGACAATATTTCGACCTCGGTTGTTGGGATCGTCAAGCTCTCCACTATCTCCACAACCTCGGAAGTCAAACCTGAACGTGTAGAACCCTCTATCTTTGGATAAAGCTCGGGCAAGAAGTTTCTGGTAACAGTAGTCTTTATGGCCGGCATGGCCATGGACGATAACTATCACCCGTCCTGGTCGCTCCGGGTTGACAACAATGGGGGAAGTCAATATCCCCACAATACCAACCGAGGATGAATTCACAGGAACATTGACTTTCTCTTCTAGGTACCCGACATCATGCTCGACGGATAGTGTAGAACTATTTGTCGCCGATGAAAATGTGTTCGCCATATCTATCTATCTGGATTGATATACAACCAGACCTCTAAGCATAAACCAGGTTTCACCCGTCTACCAACGTGAAAAGTAGTATTGCAAGGATGGTCCGTCCAGTCGCCGCGGTCCGTTTTATCACACACTAAATTGCAATGGTCACGTGATGGTTTGCTTTCCACTTTTTTTGGCAATTTGATAACCCTAGCCCAATCTCCCAACATAAAAATACTGCCAAAATGAATTAACGCCAACAAAGGCGGCGGCGGCCAAAGCGAAGAAAATGGCCTGTGTTTACATGTGAACACTGATCAACTCCCAGATAGTTCCTCAATAACCCAGTTCAATGAACCTCAATCCAACACTTTACATGCTCATTTTGAGTCCAATGAAGTTGCCTTGGATGATGGAACGCAAGTTTATGTGTGATATCGCGTGAATAATCCCAGTTTGAATCTTGTCAACTTACTAGCTCAGGAAATTGTTCAGAGGTGAGTTCACGAACATATGGAAGGCATTGACAAGCAGGCCCTAGGTGTATTACAGTACGAAGTCCATTCAACTATATTAGCCTGAGCTTGGATATGATTATCCAACTCACAGAACTAGGCAAATCTATTTGATAGAATTCAAATTAACTAAATGTAACTGAGTGACGCACGGCATAAACCCTATATAACCGAAATCATTCGAGATTTCCCAATCCTATGCAAACTAGTCGAAGTACTGGCCAACCGAGTAAAAATGATTTGCGTATGATCTGAAATAGTGGTCGAATCAATACTTTGGGCCAAGCTTGAGATTTATCAATCGACAACGAAGGTTGGGAGTTAATCCTGCTGTTTGTTTTCAAACATCCTAACCAAGTAAAGTAAACACTAAAAAAACTATGCCTCGACCATCAAGGAAGAGACGGGCAGATGTCAGCTCCTCGCCTCGAAAGCGACGTCCATCCACAGGGGAAGATGAGAAGTCCAAAAGCACCATAGATGATGACCCGTTTGGATTCAACGAAGCTATTAAACTACAGCTCGAAGTAGAATCAAGTAGGGAAGTGCCTCAACGAGAAGTGGCAAATCATGACGAACTGGGTATATACGAAGACACATTCTCCCCGGCATTCTCTTCGCCGAGTAGATCAGATCAATCTGTTATCTCATCACACTCGCCATCACCCGAAAGGCGGATCCGCAGTAAAGCAAAGTCTCCTTTGAAGCCGCTCACCTCGCTCGATTTACTTGAGCGTATGCCCTTGCGCAAACACGCGGAGCATAGCGGCACGGGTCATATGGATGATGAAGGCAATGATGCTGAGAACGACTCTGAAGTTGACTTAGAGCCCTCTAAGGAGCGGCGACGCAGATGGGCTAAAGCGAAGCGAAAGGCCCTAACCAATGACAGCACTAGCTCGCAGGTCGTAGAAGAGCATGTGAACCAAACCAAGGAAAAGTTCCGTGAAATCGACAAATGGGTGCTGGACGAAGAAGAATCTGCATCAAGCCAATAACGACCCCTATTTATTCTCTTATTTCTTCTGATCATCAAATGGCTATTGATTGTTACTGATATTTTTCTTTGCTACTATAGCTTCCATACGTATATCGGTATCATGTGATTATAATATATATTATTAAAATGAAGGCAGAAACCAGAAAGTAAAAGGAGTATGACCAAGTATATGTATCAAGTGAAATAATGCAAGAAAAAGATAGGATAGGGCTGACATGAATAGGAGCTTCAAGATTCAATGGCCAAGCCATACACAGTACTTTCTTTCACCTTCAAGGTCTCAAGTTTCTTGATTGTGTCGTCCGTTACCGAAGTGTCTATTGACGACGGAGCTTCTCGAATGGGAGAAGATGGTGGCTCGGAAGCATTCGAAGAGCCAGCAGCAGTCGCCTCCTCAGCGAAATCAGCTTCATTGTTTTCATCTTCACCGTCGCTTTCCTCAACATCGTCCGTGCTTGTACGACTGTCAACCAAACCTCCGGGCTGACCATTGTACTGCGACTGTTGTAGCAAAGATTGATGATAACGCGATGGGTCATTTGCAGCAGCTGCAGCAGCGGCTACAGCAGCAGCATACATGTATTGCTCATGTTGCGCTTGAGCAAGGTACTGCGCAAGAACATGGCTACCAGAGGCAGAAGCGGCAACACCCAAAGGACTGGCATATCCATTAGTGAGAGCATTGTGGTGAATTGGAGACACCTCACTTGAGGAGCCACCATCTTCGCCGGCAGAACCCGCATCCGGAGAAGAAGCATTCATCGTACTACTGCCACCAACTTGAGAATCTGAGCTATTGCCCAGGTTATAATTGTTGATATTGAGAGCAGAGTCTTTTGGAAATTGCTGACGGGGTGGATTACCACATCGATCCTTACCAAAATTGATTTTGAATTGCTTGTATTCCTCCTTTTCCTTAATGCCGTCAATGGCCTTTACAGCGTTGGTAATATCAGTAAAATTGACAAAGGCACAAGACTTTTCCGGCAAGAAGTTGATTTGTTCAATTTCACCAAACTCGGCAAAATCGTGACGCAACTTTGCTTCTGGCCAATTATCGTCAATGTTTCCAATATATACATTCCGGCTTGCACCAGCAGTCACGGCAAGCGAGATTGCATTCAGCAAAGGTCCAGAATGCTTACCCCAACCGACCTTTAGCCGCCGATTGTGGATAGCCAACCCCTGCAGCTGGGCCAGAGCAAAGAACTGAGCTGCCGCAGTTGGATCAACAAATGTAACAAAACAGATATGTTTCTCAGGAATATACCGAATCTGTTGTAGAAGGCCTCCTCGAACAACGTTGCAGATCTCTTCAATGGTGGTTTCGGGGTGGATATTACCAAGATACACTGTGCGATTGCCGGCATTATTAGCCCCACCGGCAGCGGTAGCAACCGCCGCCGCCGCCGCAGATTGTTGAGTCAAGGCGTTGGTCAATAGTTCACGATCAGCATTGGCAATAATGTGTTCGTAACCTGGTGAGATGCCCAGATATTGAGCGGCATTTTGCTGTTGAGTTTTTGAAATGTAAGCACATCGGTCCTTACCGTAATACACTTTTCGGCTACTCCACTTCTCCTCGAAGGGTAATTGCAAAACAACCTTGATTGCGGTGGATATGCTCCAAAAATGCACAAAGCCAATATTCTTCTCTGGCAGCAGTTTGATCATATCAATAGGGCCAAATTTCTCCAGATCCTTTCTAATGTCTTCTTCGGTAACATCTTCAGGCAAATTCCCGAGGTAAACATTACGAGAAGCACCTTCATGGGATACAGCCAAAGAGACATTTGCCGGGATTGGAGTTGGCCTACCCCAGCCGACCTTAATATCTTGAGAGTTAATAGTCAACTTTTTCAAAATCGCATCTGAATGGAAATGAGCAGCTGAAGCGTGATCCAAAAAGGACAGAAAAGCGCAGTTCTTCTCAGGAATTAGCTTGAAAGATTCGATGACACCA
Organism: Diddensiella santjacobensis; assembly: GCA_030574215.1. Taxonomy (NCBI): domain Eukaryota; kingdom Fungi; phylum Ascomycota; class Dipodascomycetes; order Dipodascales; family Trichomonascaceae; genus Diddensiella; species Diddensiella santjacobensis. Next base: position 323,332 of record JAJMEO010000013.1, read on the forward strand.
GATCTCACATGATTCAAGATCTCATCTGCATTAGTATCAGCAGGAACGTTTCCCAAATAAACCTAAATAAGAAAATTAGTACTGTGAATCAGCAATGAAATAGTCTAAAGGAACTTACTGTTCGGGATTCCAATTCGAGAGTTGGCGTATAATATTGTTGAGTGAGAAGATAAGCCGATTGGGCGGATGGGTGATAACCAGGGGTAGAAGGCCCAGCACCAGGGGCCGATCCTGGAAAAGATGCAAACTGCCCTATAGCTGGGGTTCCAGGTTGAAAAGGCGATCCCAATAATAATTGAGAAGGTAATAATGGCGTGAACATTTCATATTGAGCCATTGGAGAATAAGGAGCTGAATTCAACATTTATCAAAACGAGTGTCCTTTTTATTTTTTTTTTCAATAAAAACGCGATCAAATCTCCAAATATGTTATATCCAACAAAGCTTCCAAGCCAAATAAATTAGATCCAGCTAATCAAAAATTAAAACGAGCGCGTTGTTGATAAAAAGGATGCAATTTAAACACGATCGTTTCGCATATACACCACCTTTTGGTTTGAAAAACACAAAAAAATTATACAGAAAATAGAAATAAAAACCAACCAAATAGATTCAAACGAATGTAATAACTTTTTTTTGGTTTATATCGAGAAACCAAATATGAACACAAGAAAAGGAATCAAAATAAAACGAAAGAAATTGATTGTTTCTTGTTTGTTCTTTAAATAGGACCAGATGCAAAAACCCAACGTTATAAAAAGCCAAATCCCAAATTCAAAGGACCTTTATAAAAGCGAATGGAAAATAAACAATCCTTCTCAAAGAAAGTTCGAAATTCAATGAGTTCTTTTGCAACCAAGTTGAAGTCTAAACAGAAAAAGGGGAAAGTTAATGATGGGAACTAAGCGTTAAAAGGGGAATGCCCACCTCTTAACAAAAAAGGGGGTAAAAAACACTTTCATCATCGATGGGGTTTATACGATGCCTCTCTCCACCCCTGAGAACACACAAACTTTATTAATATACAAAACAAATGACGCGTTAATAAACATTGGGTTCTATATAAGATAAATAATGGATTTCAATCTTCATCGGAGATATCATCTGTGGTGGTATCATTTTCATTTTCATTTGAAATTTCCTCTTGATCTTGTTCATGTATGATATTGGGCGAATTATCATTGTCTTCAATTTTGACAGTTGTTTCACTAATTTTTCTCTTCATACCTGAAGAAGTAGTATTAGTATGAGTCAATTGAGTTATTTTGTCCTTTTTGGAATTTAACAAAAGTGCAAAACGGGCCAAAAGTTGTTCTTCGTGCTTGTTTTTGGCAGTTACAACCTCCTCTACTTGGGTTTGGAGTTTGGTTACCTCTACATCCCCTTCATATCCTTTAATTTGGCTTCTTTTAATTCGTGATGCAAGCTTATTGAAAAATACACTCTTATCAATACCTTCTGATTTCAATTCTCTCAATTGTATTTGCCCCACCCGAAGCATCAGACTTTGACCCTCAAATTTCTGTACCACCGTCAATTCAAGTGTTTCATCGACTATAGCACATTCCAAATCAAAATCCATATACTTGTTTGAATTTCCTCCTTTTATTCGACATAACACCAAATACTTTATTATGTTTCTCCATTCTTGTCTCGCGAAATCATTATTCTTCTCATCGGAGGGCTTGAGCCCATCGATTTCCGCTTCTGATAACCGAACATAATATTTAGCATCTCCAGTTTCTTTGAAGATTATTCCCTCAATCTCTAGATCCAACAAACCTTCCTCATCATCAGATCCTGAGCTATGATCTATGGCCAGAAATTGTGCGTATCCCCCCGATGATTCCTTGCATACAACTGAAAACAACCAGTATTCCACCATATATGTTGTGCCTGGCAGAAATATTTATGGGGAAAATTACACTCAAAATTCCCACCTCATACAATTGAAGCAAGGTCCCCAACCCGGCTAGAAATAATGCTCACGAGTTCGATTCCGGTGTGGACCAACATTGTCTTTATTTTTATCTTACTACTTCTTCACCCAATACGATAAAATGCTCCGCAGCAAGCCCGCATATAGCGGCATACCTATCTGCATGTACGTTGATGTACTATGTAGATTAATGGCGCTTCTGCTTCAGATCGGTACTAGTGACTGACCGGCACGCACACCTTGCAGTAGAACACGACATTCAGATGTCATCATTTCGTCAAAAGCAAAGTGGCTCCAACGGAGTAAGCGACCTAAGGTTATAGTTGTCAGCGGCATGTGGCCACATTGTGGCGCTAGACATGAAGGACCCACCCAGGAGACAAATCGGCGATTTGCTTGGGCAATATGATAATTTTTGAGTTGGTTAACCGCCCGACATCGACGTCAAACCTTGGCCGACAACCTTATCATTGGCATTCTCAAATTCATTGACACTGAAGAACCCTCTTGCCATTGAGTTGGGGCTTATGCACGCATGCAATTGACTCGCTGCACATTGTTGTAGGCCATATAAGAATTGCCCGCCTTCAAAATGGCTCGGAGATCGGATTTCCCCGACAATCTGCTCCGTCAGAGTAGAAAATGAACAGAAGTCATTGTCGAGAAGGTTTAGACTCTGCTGAACTCTTCTTTAGGACATGCGACATCCCGGCGCTCGTTCTTCAGACAGAGCTGGCATTTCTACTAAATTACGTTCAGTTTTATCCATAAGCCATATCTGCTGCTGCATACAAAACGCATCTGACAAAATTTGGTTTCCTTACTGCGTCAATAAATATCTAATTCGTTTAAATTCAAAATATGTGGTCTGGCTCGTGGCAGTACTAACTCTTTGCGACAGCTATAGAAATTTGAGTAATGTCCAGCGACGATTAAAGGCACCAAGTGCTAAAAATATAAAGGGATGCTAATAAAGTATTCAGGTGGGGAATATAAATACCGTCTCTTCAAGTGACCAAGCCAAGGATAGCCTTTATGACCGGACTTAATTCGTAAATTCAGCATCATTCTTGCTATTGGGGAGTATCTAAGAAGGTGCAACCAATAATCAAAAAGCTGCCAGAAAGCCGCCGTACCTCTCAATCAGAGGTCCTGGAAAGGTCGTCCAGTCTCAACCATATCCGGTGGCTCTCTAATTACCAGTGGTATTTTTGTAATGTTTCTGGTTTTATTGTCAGTGCCATTTACAGAGTCCTCACTCTTATCCTCTCTAGTCGTGCTCCACCCATGTTACTCATCCACCGAATAACTAACAAAACAGACAGGAGCCCTTAATATACCGGCATTCACCTGATTTCACTCCCAGTAACTATAGTCCCAGATTTGTAGCTTGTTTCACCGGCATTCTGGGTTGGTTCGTAGTGCACGCGTTATATCAATTACCATCTAGTAGGGTGAATCCAGAAATTCAGAAACTTGTCGACCTAGCCACTAAAATTTTAGGAAAGAATATATTTCTTTCCATGGTATAATAGGTTTGGAGATGGAAAGATAGAATTCCAAGCCCTTAGAAATTCGAGGGGATTATACTATTCACCGTAATAATCCGTGTGATTACACAGCATTTGAGCATTAGAATGCATTCTGACTGCCAGATCATTACAATCCCCTTCAGCATGTAAATTAATCCAGGTGCTTATTATAAATCATATCCCAAGTTGGACTCAGTCTGAGCTCAAATTTGATTTGAGGTGAATTGTGCAAAGGAAAGACCAGCTTCGAGTTCAATAAATATATCAGCCAGGATCATGATTAGACTTGCAATCTCATGCAGAGTCTTTTTACATAGTATTATTATTATATATAAAGGATGGAACTTCTCATCCTCCGGCCACACGAGGATTCGAGATTCATAGTTTTAATCTACAGATACACCAGCTAGTGATTGGATAGTTTGCCGCTCACGGATTAAAAGTACTCTAGAGGTAGATTTTAGAGGAACATACGAAGCACCGGAGCTTGATATATATGTTCTCTTTGAAACTCATAATCTGCTCAACTGTATACCAGTCTATTACCAGACGACCACTCAACCTGCCCTTTCCGGATTAGTGCGGCTCTATGCAGCATTTAGAAGATCAATTACACTAATTACAGGCGGCATTGATCAAGTCTGGACTCCATGCACATCCCCGCCGGACGTCGAGCGAAGCTGATCTGATCAGATCATCACCAAGCTAGGTTAAATGCGTAGTCCACGGCGAAGCCCACCGGCGATCCTCAAGCAGACCAAAAGTCAATTCTTATAACGCAGATGTACCCAACTACAAGATTCATAATGTCTGAAATTTACGAGCATCGGACATGTGAGTGTGGAGCCAGAATTGACCCTGCCTTCATGGCTTGGGTCTCGACTTTCTCGCAGGCCGAATCGACGTTAATAATTCTCCCGCTCTGAACTGATTTTAGGTTTTGAAACATCCTCGTCATGCTCCGTCGTCCCACTATTTCGGAACCCCCATCCGAATTCCGTGTTGTATTGCTTCTTTGTTGCAAAGAAGGAGAAAAGATGGGCCCCGCTTAAATTACTTTGATTTCTGAACGCATATGCGGCAGATGTTTCACGGGCCTTACAATTCCTGCAGCAAAAGCCGCTCAAAAGAAAGAACCAGGAATAATTACTGGTTAAAAGGATGATTATCAGTGATTTATAGCAGTCTCCGACCTCGAATTTTTAACTCCGGATTTCGGAGATCTCGATAGCTATTCGCAAATGCCGACCTTCTTTCTCATGAACCGAGATCGAGGGCTCTCGCAGTACGAGATAAAACAGATAACTACACTCGCTTTATTAATGCGATATTATAGTTTGCTTCTATAAAAGACGTTGCGCTATCAATTCCAATTGTTCGTATACATCTTAACAGTTAACGAACAACGAGGATACCCGGTCTGACGGGTATGTCTAATCAACGCCTGAATGAATATTCTTCTTATTAGCGTACGTCTATACATATGCACCTTGCCGACTCCTGTCCCCTACTGATGTTTAAACCTCTACACGCAGGAAAACATACGTTCCTGAAGATGATGGGCATGCGCCGCACGGCTGAAGTAAGGAAGAGGGTTTCCCTGAAGTAGAAAGTTGAATGCACAAGACCGCCGCCGGCCGCACCCGCGTTTCCTTTTGTTTCTAATTATGTCTTTATAGGCTTTGAAACCAGCCATCGAAACCGCAGGAGAAAAAATTAAACTTCTTTTATCATTGATAAACTGACTCAACGCCATTGAAACACCCAACGAAAGAGACTTTTGGTGGAATTCTAGGTTACACACTCTATTAATATTCTAATTTGACTTTTGAGATGACTGTGTCTCAGGTGATTACTTACGATGATGGCAACACTCATGGAACTGTTGAGGTCGCAGGAGATTTCAACGCTTGGACCCCCCAGGGATTAATTGTTGAAGATGAGTCCAACAAAACGAAATACCAGGTCACATTGCATGGGTTGGAGCCTGAAAAGTCCTATCAATACAAGTTTGTCGTCAATGGAGAGTGGCTTCTTAGAGAGTCCACACCAGCGGTCACCGACGAGCAGGGAAATCGAAATCACTTTTTTGTCACTAGCAAAGAGGAGCGAGAAGTGATTCCGGAACCCGTGGTTGTTGATTCTATTTCTGCGAAGGAGCCTCTTGAGGTTCCTGAACCCGTATCTGAACCAGCAGCTGATATTCCCTCCGCTAAGGAAATTGAAGTACCCACCACAACGCTTAATGTAGTTCCAAGCCCTCCAGAGACGATCAAGACGGTTGAACCGGAGGTACGAATCAACTCTGAGCCGACAATTATTAATGACTCCGAACCACTGCATGTCGAGAGCCAGAAGACTGTGCCAGAGGAGCCTGCAGTTGTACCAAAGGCCGAGGACCCAATTCCAGAGCAACAACAAGTAGCAACCTCATCTTTTGTGCCGGTGAAGGAAGCAGTAGCGGAACCCCTCAAGAGTGCCGAAGCTGTCACTCAAAGCGCTGGAGATAAGGTCAATCATGTCGCAGACAAGATTGCTAATACATTCAGAGAGAACATAACTGAAACAGGAGATCTGAATTCGGCAACCGGCAAGGGTGCAGGGTATCTTAGTGTGGAACCCCCAAAGGCGTTAGAACAACTGCCTGCAAGCCCCAAAATCGAGTCTGGTGTTTCTCGTTCGTCTTCAAGAAAGAATCCCCTGCATCATACCGTTGACGGAGTTCCAACTCTGCGAGACCCTCAGCATTCTTCTGCGCCTGCTTTCAATCTGCGAGAGGCACAGCCTCATGTTCCTGAGCTGAGCGCAGTTAGAAGAGAACCAGCAAGCCCCGAGTCTCATTCTGTGGATGCTGCCGCTGCGGCCGTAGCTGCAGAGACCAGGAACTCCCCGGAAGTTGTTGCAACTTCTCCACCAGTCAAGGAAGTTAAATCTCTGCGTGACGACGAACGAAAGGGTAAGCCAAAAAAGCCTAGTGTATTCAAGAGAATATTTGGACGCTCTTGAAAATAAACTTAAAGTTAAGAGCTTTAGGTTTAGTGCCTCTGCGTATGTTGTTTTACTTTTTTTTGGATCAATTCGCTTTCCAAGCTGCAATCTAGAACTGAACTATCTTGTTTCCATTTTTTGTTCTTAGCTTTTTGTTTTTGTAGTATCTATATCTAATTTTCTAATCTTGCCTATATACAAGACGTGTAACGTTAACATAGTAATAATTTTAATAATCGTAAGTCACCAAATAAAAGTGGAGTTCTCTAATTTAGTTGATGCCCGCCCGCGTTATCTGACGTGCGGCCATCCTTTTTTGACATGAATAGCGAATAGAAAAAACAAATGCCTTTGATAAAGTACCTCTTCGGCCGTTCCATTTAAACACGCATTTAAAGTTACTAACTTACGCAGGCAGTAGAGTCGAAAACTTAAATTAGAAGCCTAGGTAAAGTTTCTCGGATGTGGTCAGACCCTGAGCATATGCGGTCTCAATCTCAGTCGGTGCACACACATCTTTTGTCTTCTATTCACCGGAGTAAAAGATGGGGTCTCATGTGCTTCATTCATTTCTACTAGTAGGTGCCGTGTTATACTGCTCGACTAGGCAGTACGTGAATGCAGCGCATGCCAATCGAAGTCAAATAGTCGAAGACGGAGAGCGGTCTATAGAGAAACGAGAACTCATACCTAAGATTTCATCAGCACACTTCAACGGAGACTGCTTTGACTATCCAATAGCTACTCATGAACCAGTTGGAATGTTCGAAAGGGTCAACCATCCTTTACCAAACCCAGACTCAGGCGGTTATCCAGGACAGACCAACAAATTCTACACTAACTTGGTGGTTGATTCTGGAAAAACATTACCAGTATGGACTCAGCCATACGCCTTTTGGTGGAGTCATGTAGCCGGATTCTCTGGAATGGCCATAACTCACAGTTCTCAATCGCAACAATTTGTCAAAAGAGATACTTTCAGCCATCCCAGCAACCCCAATGGTATGGTTGCAGGCTCAGGGCATTTTGAGGGTCCTACAGAGACAGAAACACTCTATCCCATGAATGTGACTTACTCTGAAGGGGATCAAGAAATTAAAACAATGGGAAACCCCGGCTCGGCCATGTTCATCCCGACCGGATTGCAATCTCTTACTTTTGGGGCAACAGAATTTGCTCCAAACAGCATGCAGTTATCAGTTTATAACCAAAAACCCATGTCGGTGATGGTTAGAGTGGACTCAACATATGCCGGATCAATTGATATCCCTCTAGTGAGTGGGATGGGAATGGCGAGCGCGATATATAATGGACTGACTCCCGATATACCCTCTCAGATTGGCTTCCATTCGGTAGAGTTGATGTCTTCTCCGAGTAACAATGTGATTGATAAATACATTTTGAATCTTGCTAATGGTGTCAGCTGGATAATGTACGTGACACCTAGTACCAATCCAGAAAACCGCAAACCAAAGTTCCAACTCACAGACGAGTTCCACTTTGTTGCCGACCGACCCGCGAACGACATTCTGATACAGGTGGGAGTTCTACCACCAGGTACCGTCCATGTGTATGATTCTGTAGCAGGAGCCTATCCGACTGAAATAACGCTACATGGGGCCATGAGTCAAGATGGCAGGTATGCGTCGTATGAGCTTCGATATGCCATTGAGCAAGGACATTGGACATTAGTGTATGCGTTGCCTCACCAAGTTGCTTCTTTCACTGCCAACATGAACAATTATAAAGTCAACATAGAGCTAGATTCCACGGTGATGGGGTCAATGCAGGGATGCGTAACGAATGCGTTAGTAATGCGAGAGCCTTTACCTACCAGCATTGGGTTTTATCCCTGGACGCAGCTTTTACAGTCTGCGACTAGCCAGTCGTATAACAATGACGAAGAGTTCAACTTGTCAAAGTACAATGGCCAGCTTATGGATCTCATTGACGGATGTTTGGAGGACGAGATAACCGACTTCTCGCTGGTTGACAATGACGGGAGTTCCATGTATTTTAACGGAAAATCGCTGGACAAGCTCGCATATATCGTTTTCACAGCGAAATATGTGGTACAGGACGACAAGTTAACGCAGCAGGGGCTAGAGAAACTGAAGGCTTATTTCGCACTGTATGCCAATAACCATCAATCTCATCCGCTTGTTTATGACATGATCTGGAAGGGCATTGTGTCAGCAGCAGGCATTTCCGGAGATCCTTTAGCCGACTTTGGCAACAGTTACTATAATGACCATCATTTTCATTATGCGTACTTCATCCACACAGCAGCGGTAATTGGAGCATGTGAGGGTGGAGCTCAGAGCGAGTGGGTCCAAAACAACCGGGAATGGATCAACACGCTTCTCAGGGATGTTGCCAATCCGAGCTCAAGGGATATATATTTCCCGGTGTTTCGGTCTTTTGATTGGTTTGTGGGTCATTCATGGGCCCGAGGACTGTTTGCATCTCCTGATGGCCGGGACGAGGAATCAAGTTCGGAGGATTATCATTTTGCCTATAGTATGAAGCTCTGGGCCCGTGTGATTGGCGATGGGGCTATGGAGACACGGGCAAACCTAATGTTGGCGGTGATGAGGCGTTCTGTCAATAGTTACATGCTCTATGCAGACAATAACAAGGTTGAGCCACCCAGCGTGATTGAGAACAAGGTGAGTGGAATCTTAAACGAGAATAAAATCTCTTACACCACATGGTTCGGCAATAACTTGGAGTATATCCATGGTATTCACATGTTACCCATCACTCCGATATCATCATATTTCCGTAGCCCACAATTTGTTCAGGAGGAATGGCAGGCCAAGCTGGCGCCAATTGCTCCTACACTTCAAGATGGCTGGAGGGGCATTTTGGAGCTTAATTCTGCTCTGTTTGACCCTAAGATGGCTCTTGATTTCTTCACGGATCCCGACTTTGACTGCAATTGTCTTGATATAGGCCAATCCCGCTCTTGGGCCTTAGCTTATATCGGCGGCGTGATTGTATAAAACGCCTCTCCTTCATTCATTTCTATTTATCAGGGGTTTTTTGGTCATAAATAACAGTAGCTAAGCCTCAATATATAAGCTTTCATAAGCGCTTATTACATTTGATGGGCCCATGTGCGCCAAGTATATGCAAAGGCAGTAACAATGACGTAATCCGCTGCATATATGCGCACTACGTTGTGACGCATGAATCAAGAAGTCATCGAGCAAACAGTTTCAGTCCGGATTAACTAAAAAGTAAACAAACACACAACAAAGTGGACACAGCGCCAATGGGGCCAACCCATAGAGGAATTATGTATAGGGATTTATTATAATTAGTTAATTAGTTACAGGGAGGGGATAAGAAGAAGAAGATGAAGATTTTAAATAATTTAGAGAATTCAAATAGAAAAAGTGGATAATCTGAAAAATAAGGCTTTCAACTTCTTCTTATAAGCATTCTCTCTCGTTAAATAAGGCGGGCTTAAAGTTGGTATTTTAAACCTGCGACATTGTAGGGATTCCAGTTCTTGGAACATTACTTCTTCTGGAAGAAGGAAGAGAGAAGGCTCCATGGCTGAAGACATTGGTGATAGTATAAGCGGAAATTCCCACCACAGTGAAGAAACTGAAGTATAAGAAAGCCACTGAAGCTTGGGCCTTACGGCATCTAGCGCTTGAGCCTTGAGTGACGGCATTATGCTTAACATAATCCTCGTTACTACAAGAATGACTTCTAATAGCCACTGCAATTGCGGTTGCAGCGGCAAATAGAAACACAAAGTTCAAGAAATCGAACACTGCAATAACAATGGGGAAAGCAAGAGCCTCTATAAACGCTGCACCCAACCCATAAAAGACTCCAAATAATAAGCCAAATGATGTTGCGAAAATACCAAAGTTGACTTGAGGATTGGTATTATCCTGAGTTGCAATCAATGAACCTGTTAAGGCCATTGCAATCACAAGGAATACAAAGAGAACTCCTCTTAGAATCGGATCAATAAAAGCGGCCATTGTTTGATTTTAATAGTAATAATATGAATAAATATTTCACTTCTTTCTTTCGATTGTTTGTATCAATTCCTTTTCAGAATATTAAGAATCTTAACTTGAAAAAAAACGTTTAACAGCAGTCTTATTAAAAAATTCCTTTGTGAAAGTAAAAGAGAAAGAGAAAAACAAAGTTGGGAAGTTGCGGAGGTTTATATCGAACAACGGCTGGCACGGATTCTTTCTTCCCTACAGCAAGTTTGCGTTCGTCATATGCGTCACCTGAAGCCTGAGAATATATCAAATCCGGCTGTTGCTAGGGGCAACCGATTGAAAATCTGCAAATCTAATATGTGTTGGGAGCAATAGAAAGAGCAACTTAACTCCGCCCCGGTTCCGCTACAAAAATATATCATCAGATCGGAGTGAAGAAGGTGATTATAGCAGCATCAATCACATGGAAGCGACTATACATGAGTTTAAAGTGGTGTTATCTCAACACTCAGAGTATGATGGGTCTATTAATACAGCTTCTACCACAGATAATGAGGTGATCAATTCTATAGAATCGATTTTACAATTTGAAGGTGATAAATTCCGTCCAAAACAGTTGATCCAAAATACTTTGGATCAGTTTAGGAATGAGACATTCTATAACCAAGTGACTGAAGTCAATCAATGGAGACTGATCGGATTAGCTGGTATATCCGCTTATGGTCATACTGTACAGCATCTGGTAGATCAGACTTTGCCCATCTCTGAAAGCATTCTATATTGGGATAATGTTTCCGAGTCTCAATTGGGTGGGCCATATATCTATGGCCTTCAGCAGCTTCCCTTCATAAGCAGGCGGTCTATACAATGGGTTTCTGTGAAGAGATTCTTCCAATCACTAAAGACCACTACTACCTCCATAACACCTCGCATGGCAGTTGCTTATGTGGCTAATAACCTACCTGGCGTGCAGTTGAATAATCAGATCAACCATAATCGCCAGGAACTTCGAGCTATTCGTAGTGAAGCAGCAGAAAGATTGGGACTGGTTGTTAGCCGAGGATTCAAGAGCCCCACAGACAAGCAAGACCCTAATGCTTTGGTGAAAACAATAAGTGATGGGATCCGAGTGTTGCATCGAGCTGTAATTGTCCCCGATGATGGGGTAGTGGACAGTCAAGAACTGCTGAGTCCCCGAGAGGCGGTCGATTTGTTGCAGACCGTTCTTAATAAATTAAGCTCTGATGACAGATACAGAGATAGCTTGCAGACCTACGGCAAGCCCAGCTGGATAGCTCGATACTGGCCCCTGGTGGGACTTGGAGTGTTTGGAGCATACCAGGTGATAGGAAACTGGCAAAGTATACTTGACTGGTTTGAGAATCAGGTCCTGGAGACTGCGATATCATTCTGGTCCAATTGGATAGTAGAGCCTTTGAACAAGATATACCAGACCATTCGACATGACGAAAATGCCCAGGTGGCATTGATGACCAAGCAGAGCTTGGAGTCTGATATGAGGTCTTTGGAGCGGATGGTGGTCGATTTTGTGAAGGATGATCCTACCCAGACGGAAAGCCTTGATTTAATTCGAGAGAAGGTTCAACAGGGAGATTTGAGTCCGGTTCTTATTCCATATGAACAGCAGTTACAGACGCCATTGAAATCGTTAGTCAGAGGCCAACTTATCCGCTCGTTACTAATCCAAGTGCAGAAGACCAAAGTCGACGTTGAGGTTGCCATGGATGGGATTGATAAGCTGCTCAAGAGCCAACAACTGGTATTCGGACTGGTGGCAGCATTACCCTCGCTGGCATTCACATGGTGGGCTGGAGGGTTCCTGTGGGATACTATTCAGGGCAAGTCGCGCCATGTACGAGGCCAGTCAAGGATTAAAGAAAATATCGCCATAACCCTGGGCAACATCCAACAGATACTTAACGGTGTCATTTCGGATGACAATAGGTTACTAGACTACAAGTCGTTCGGACTTATCCTATGCGAAACGAGACTTCTGAGAAGACTGACGAGACAAATCTTGTCACGCCAGAGATACAAGCAGTTTATAGGTGACATCCAGCAGATCGAAAATACCGCTCTTCAGGTCGCCGGCCAAAACGAAGCCCTGCAACGAGTATGGGTCGCATATTCGTCCCTGTATCAGTAACTGGCTTAACTAGATCTAGCTAGTGTGTAAATTAGTGCATTGTGATGCAGACGCATAGAATTGTTCCATGGCATTACTCAATCTGGGAATTCGGGTGTTGCTTAGGGCAACAACTTCCGACCTGGTCCGACGGGTCGAGATGAGATATACGCTAAGTGGGCAGTGCCCACGAGTTTTAAGGGCCTCTACTAGTAACAACTCAATTTAAAGAAGCGGGCATTTTCACAGATATTTGATCCACTTCATTAGCTGTCGAATCGCCACATCAGCCATGTCGAATGTTCCATACATCAACAGGTCTTTAACTAATATATTCAATGTAAGCTACTTTGCCACTGCTGTTGTCGTGCTTGTTTGCTGATTATGCGTTTAGGAGTTGGAGTTTCTGAAGGATTCCGGTGTAGTCACTGAAGCCTTCTTCGACCAAATACAACAACACTTGCCGAAAAAATATTCGGAAGGAGCGCCTCCAGTTGGAATCATCGCTGCTAGTGATGCCGCCGGTTCTCCAGAGCAGCAGCAGCAGCCACCGGCTTATGGGAACGAGAAGTCTGAATATGGGCCTCCCAGCACTGCTAACGAGTCCGCACTGGCTGTTGCTCCAACATTATCACGGACTTCGACCCAGGAGGTGGTGGAAGCGTTATTTGATTATCAACCGCGAGATCCCACGGACCTGCCATTATACAAGGGCAATCATGTTATAGTATTGGAGAGACTTAATAACGATTGGTGGAGAGGTCGAGATGTCAACAGTCAAAGAGAAGGTATATTCCCTAGTAACTACGTTCGAATGAGTGAAAAGTCACTTTATCCACAACCTCAACCTCCTTTACCTCAACAACAATCTCCCTATGGTGGTGCACCTCCTTCAGCACAATACTATCCACCATCAGGCTCCTCATACTATCCCCCTCCTCAACAACAACAACAACCCCCTCAACAAGTGATGGTGGAAGGTCAACCTGATCAGCAACAGCAGCATCATATGGGAGGGCAGTTCCGAAAATTCGGTAGTAAACTCGGAAACGCAGCTATCTTCGGCGCCGGCGCCACGATTGGCTCGGACCTGGTCAATAGCATATTTTAAGATCCATAGTAAAGATTAGATAAATGATGGTCCCTCATTAATATGGGCACGCCAATATTATATAAGCCTTCGGTGCCCACCACTCCGCAAACCCATTCAAATCTTAGCTTGAATGTTGTAATAAGCACTCGTATTTCTGGAGTTTGTTTTTCATGCAGAAAAGAACCAGTAGCCGCACATACCGACATTCCTTCCGCGCAGTTTCCTAAAGTCCATTTCGCCGGGCGTTTGACGCATAAGGTTATTCTCTACAGTAATTCAGATCCTGCACCACCAATTGTTTTTTTTTTGTCGCCGCTTATTGCTTTTAATGGCCCCGTCTGTTTTGAGAAAATTTGCAATTTCTCGTTACCCCACCCAACCTTTACGGTATTGTACCGAACAAACATGGTGCAAACCTTAATATCAGGCCGTGGTTGAGAATCGGCACATGATAATATTATCTTCAAACCATCATAATATGTTTTAAGCCATTGTTCTGTTTTTGAGCCCCAGCTTTAAATATGTCAATCTTGCAGTAGATTGGTTTTACCCCTCCCCACTTTTTGTCCGAGTTATTAATCCAAAACCCAATCTGTCAGTTTATTATCGAATTTATCATAAACTTTATCAGTCGATAATTATTTGTTTTTTTCATTGATATCCGCCATAAAGATTTTTTTTTTGTCAACAAACACCCATTTTTTCCTTTTTATGCTCGCCATTTTTTTACAATCGTTTGTTTTTGCCCCTCGCTCGAGCTGTCTATTGATTTTGGCTGTCCATTTGTTTTTTTTTCGACCCGTTCGTAGGCTTGTCAGCTTCTCTGCACTCATACCCTCATGCATGACCTTTTGGTCCTATATATATATATATAATAATCGGACAATGCCGCCAGATCTTTTTTCTCTTCCTTCTCATATAACCGGTCTCATGTCTATTCTCATATAATCCAATCCTTCCGCGCTTGTAATCTTTCCAACAATTGTTATTCTATATCGTCCTTGTGCCCGTTTCAAATCGCGGCACCACAATAAATGTCGAATGATCTGTCCCGGTCAGAAGAAAGGCATCAATCTCCAGGCCATAACCCTTTACAGGCTTCTTCAGCATCTTATCAAGCCATCCCCCAGCCATATATCTACCAACAACCTTCACAACAACAAGCCTGGCAACAACAAACTCAATGGGGTTCGGGCCCGGCTTCTTATCATTCCCGACCTGGAATGTCTGCAATATACACAGGCCCAGCACTGACAAATGGTGGAGGAATTTCTTCTTCACAAAACCCTATCATGGTATCTACAAGATATGATAGCCGTAAGTTCTCGTCCCTCTGTCTCTAACTTTAGCTTCAAAATATCCAAATTTTGAACCACATTCTAAACCCTGTTCGTTTCTATTGTATGCCATTTACTGACAGCTTTTTAAAGGTCCCTCGATACCGTCTCCTCCAGGATCGGCCGTGATAGCCGGCCATTATCATCAATCCTTTCCCGCGGATCTTTTGACTCCACTCTCTGCATCCACTTCTACAAAAGGTAACTCGACGGGTTCTTATTTCAACCTCAAATCTTCTTCTTCCGGCCAGATTCTAACTGAACCAGAAGCCTCCTCTAATCTACCACTATTCGACCCCTCACGTCCCTCCGGCTCTCAACAAGGCGCACTAGCAGACAACAACCGACGACGGTCTTCAGGATTCTTGTCTACCAATAGTATGGATCCCACTGTATATTCGTTTGTGCCATTGCCAGGATCGCAACAGCTCAAGAGGCCTAGACGAAAATACGGGGAAATCGAACGATTATACAACTGCAATTACCAAGATTGTACAAAAGCCTATGGCACATTGAACCATCTCAATGCCCATGTGCACATGCAAGGTCACGGACCAAGACGAGCTCCAGACGAGTTTAAGGAAGCCCGCAGAATGTCGAAGTTACGCAAGAAAGAACAAGAGTCCAAGGAGCAGAAGCTACAGAATGATCAACAAAACCACCAATTGTCTATCCAACATCGACCCGGAATCCCTCAGCATCAACCTCCTGCATATGGACAGCAGGCAATACCTCCCCCGACTCATATCTTGAGTCAAAATGGTGTATACTATCCTCAACAGATCTTGTACGACAGACCGCATCAGCAGCAACCACCACCACCGCTGCCAATGTCAGCTGAATCGGATTATGCACCCGAATACACGACGTCTCCTCGACAGCCAATGATGGCCCCGTCAAACGTATTACAGCGCCCACCGTTTGCGGACCCCAGCTTCTTCAAACCACTGTAGAGCGAACCTGGAAGTGGCTGCCACTCCCTATAAATTATTGTTTTTTTATTACTATTTAGCTTTTCTTGTGTATGATATTTTCATGATGTACAGATTTTCGACCGTTTATACTAATCTCGCTTCCGACGAGATTATTCATCCAGCAGTGTCGTGAGGCTGACGATCTGGGCAATTTCGGAGAAAAATTGTTGATATGCATCAGGACTTACAGCTGTAGACGCTATGCTTCGATCTAGTACAACCATAGCCGCGTCGGTTGCAATAGGTGTGCTAGCCACTATTGGGACGCAAAGACTATTTTCCAGAAAGAATAAGCCCGTGCCAGCGAGGGGAAACTCATCTGAAGTTCAAAACAAGCCAGAACACGAAGAGGATCTTATAAATGAACAACTGGCCAGAAATATTGCTTTCCTTGGAGAGGAGGCGGTTAATAAGATACGAAATTCCTTTATAGTGGTCGTGGGTGTAGGTGGAGTAGGCTCATGGGTCGCGACCATGCTAGTAAGAAGTGGAGTCGGTAAACTTCGCATTATAGACTTTGATCAAGTCACTCTGTCTTCGCTGAACCGACATGCATGCGCCACACTTGCCGATGTTGGAACCTCAAAAGTGATGTGCGTTGCCAATTATTTAAATCAAGTTGCACCCTGGGTTGAGATCGAGGCAGTGAATGCTCTATGGGAAAAACAAACCGGCGCAAAGTACCTACAAGAAGGACTGGATGGAGGCATAACATATGTCATTGACTGCATTGATAACATCGTCACAAAGGTCGACCTGCTGGAGTACTGCCACATAAACAAAATTCCCGTAATAAGCTCCATGGGTGCGGGTTGCAAGGCAGATCCAACACGCATAAGACTGGCAGATATCAGCCAGTCCATAGAAGATCCCCTGTCGCGTGCCACGCGGCGTAGACTAAGACTGAAAGGCATAACTTCGGGCATTCCCGTAGTTTTTTCTTCCGAAAAGCCTGGCAAGGATAAAGCCAAGCTGTTGGAACTTGATCAAAGTGAATTTGAAAAGGGCCGTGTAGACGAATTATCCGTGCTCCAGGATTTCAGAGCCCGTATTTTACCTGTCCTGAGTCCCATGCCGGCAATTTTTGGCCTGTTTATAACGACTCATCTGTTGACTCTGCTGGGCGGATATACTCATGTTTATGATCCAGTCCAGGGTGGGTATTCCCTAGCAGGAAAGTCTCGCACAAAGGTCTACGATTATGCTATGCAGAGTCTTTTGGGCCAGGCTGCTCGGATGGACCTCCCCGAAGCGGTCAAGGTTCCCCTCAATCTCAATGAAGTAGAGTATTTGATCGAGGAGGTTTGGAATTCCAAGACCATAACTGGGCAGTTCAATCGAATTGTTCTCACCAGATGGGATCCCGCAAAGGGTTTTGAATTGAGCAATATTGTTCCCGTCAATAAGGAGCAACAGCAGACCCATGAGGAGAGAATATTTAAAGATGGCGAGACTCTCGCTGATGTCTATTCTACAGACATTCTAGAGTATGTACAGAAGCGCATCGAACTGGATGCATGGTACCAAAAGTTCCGATAGATTGCAAAGACTTGATCGTAAAACAGTTCGTTCTATTCGTTAAAAAATCCTAATGTACATAAATAAATGCAAGGAGCAATAAAATAATAATAATAATAATAAAGATGATAATGCTTAAATGCCGATAAGGAGCTTCGTGCGCTCGTAAACGAAGAAGGAGCAGGCAAACATTGGCATTACTTTAATATACCCAATTGTCAAGCCGACGAACAAGCCTCGAATACCCCGTTGCTGGATTATATTCTTAGCAGTCAATACCATACCAGTGCGGCGACCGTCGCCTACTGCCCCACTAACCTGCATCCTTCTCCGTACAACCTCCAGAGGATATGAAGCAGTTTGTGCGCACATTCCAGACAGTGCACCGGCACAGAGCTGTGCCCAGACGTTAAGTGGTCTTCTCTTCCCTGGGTTGGGATTTATGCTCATATTAACTGCGTATTTTGACAACAGGTGTGATCGGAAAATGTCGTGGAAAAGGTCATGGGCCCAAAACGAGACACCGGCGTAGGGAATCATGCCACAGATGGTGGGGGTGAATCCTCTATAAAAGTTCTTGATGGACTTTGGTCCATTTTCGGAGTAGACTTTTTTCACGATTCTAAACAGTCTTCCTTCAACTTTGCCTGGAGTGGTGTCGAATGCCAATCTGACTCGGATAAGGTCCAACGGATATGTACAAAACACGGACATGACTCCAGATATTGAGCCCGCAAGCAGCCTTCTTAGTGAAGTTTCATAATTTGAATCAGGGATCAGAACATTTCTAACCTGTTCATATGCAACAAACTTTATAGCAGCGTAAGGGAATATCCTTAATAATGTCGCAGAATGACCTCGGAAAAGACCAACAGGGCCTTCATTAACAACTATCTGACGACCTGCTCGGTAGAACCCCAGCCAAGACCCAGTGAACTTTCGGTACTCAGGATTTGAGGTCTGAAAGAGAATTTTCACCCGATCCAAAGGCGCTATCAGTGTCTTTGCTGCACAACCAGCTACTCCGCCAGCTATACCGCTACGAACGACATAATTGAGACTCTGTTTGTCTATTACCGGATAAGGAACATCGTCATTTGTAGTGAGCACCCCATGAGACTTGTGATCATGTTTCGATTTCGGTGCTTCGTAGGTGTTCATCGAGATTTTATCCACTTCTGCTGGTGGATCACTCCCCGTTAATTACAAAGTCAACTAAAGCGGGCGCTTTTGGTGAGTGGGCTCAGTGTGGGAGGCTCCGGGCCGGGGTAAGAAAAAATCTCGGAGCCTTTTCGGTAGTAAGTTACTAGGAGCAAAATGTGCCGACATTTACTCCTCCTACTTTAAACACGAGCGGCTGACTTTTAAACGAACAATCTTACTCCCCCGGGTTTTATGGTATATCATATTAAGGACCTAGAAGTAGTAGAATCGTCCAGTAGATTATGTAAAAGTGATGCTATCATCGATGCATCGTGCTTGCGTCTGTGGTTGTTAAACTCGGCAGTGCGACCCAGTATACATCCAGAAAGCGGATTTCAGAGGTCATTTTGCCCTGAATAATCGTCAATTGGTTCAGTACCACCTTAAAGATACGGGGTATATGTACTGACGCAATGGGTGGCATGTCAGGTGCTGTCCTCGCGCAGAGGAAGTATTGTGCACGAGGACCACCAGATGTACGAGATGATATGGCAACACTCGTAATATTCGCGTTGAGTATAGAATTAAAGTTGTTCCGCTCATTTGTAGTTTTTGGCAAAGTTGCAATGGCAGCATTGGCGTCAAACTTTTTCTGATCCAAGTTCAGGCACCAAGTTTTGAATACTAAAGTTGGACATCACATCGAGCTCAATTAAGCGAATGTTCTCACTACTGACTAGAGTATCGAGATTCTACTCGATAACCCTGGTCATGATTAAATCATAAACATGGAGCCAGATCCTTAGCAAGCATCAGCCACATCACACTAGCTCTGCTGCGCCAGAGATGATTACTCGTTGTCTCGACATTTAAATAGTCGAGCTTTTATCTGCTTACCCTTCATGATTAAGCTTTTGACTATATATATCTATATAGTTCATCAGTACCAGGATTTGATTGACAGCGACGCGAATTGACTGAAATCCATTTCTAAAAATTTAACTAACGCTTGACCAACCCCTTGACTGAGAATAGCGCTACACATCCAATTACCTCGATTCTCACATCTACAAATCGTTTTCTTAATTCCGTTCGGAGCTCCTCAAGGCTGTCTTCGGAGTTATGAAAGATACCCTTATGATTGTAGAAACTCATGAGCCATCCTGCCACGGTTGACACAGTCACCCCCTTTGACAAAATGGTAGCACCAAAGAGCACGGTTTCGTTTGTCATAATGGCCTTCACATGGTCAAATGCAGTCGCCTTGTCGACAAATCCGTGTTTGCCAGGATACAATGGAATAAATAATTCATCGCAATGCTATCAGCGACGCCAATTCCTGTCACCACATCTTCAGGGAAAGGTTCCAGTGCATTAAAGCAATGAGTAATTGTATTACAATGGGCTATTCTTTGCTCAGAATATGTCAATGTGCTTGGATTTAAGTCACAGAGATGCATCACCTTCAACCCCATGGGAACTTTGCATTTGTCTAGGTAATAGCCAGTTCCTACCCCGATGTCAACATGGGTTAAGCCCATCTTACTATTGTAAAAATCCAGCTGAAGACTGGTACCACACCTCCATATTAACGAGTTAGATATAGTCAACACGACGAAATCGTAAAGTCTCAGGTTAAACGGGGTGTATACCGCTTGACCATCTCTCAACTCATTCTCATAGTCTTGCTGCTCATCGCTTGTCATCTTTAAGGGTTCTTACAGAGAAACTGCTGCTGCAACTTCAATCTGTTGCTCCAGTTATATACGACTTTAGAAAATAATCTTGGAGCCTAGACCACCTCTTTTTGTCGAGAGTTTGGCCCAGCAATGTTACCCAGAGCTACATTTGTCCACTCGCAGTTTTACATCAACATCGCTCAATCTCGAACAAATACTCGTTTGAGAGGGGAGGGAAATTGTTTGTCAAAACTCTAATCATGTTTCAAGTGGAGATAAATTATATCTCCGATGATGTACACGCTTCCTTTCTTGAACTTAACGGTCGGAACCTAAAATGTCTGCAATTAGCTTATCTCATTTCCCAGGTGTTAAAGCTGAATGATTACCAGGAGATAGCTCTTGCATCACATCAGGGAATCAGTTGAGCTTGACGGAGAAAAAAATCAATTTTAGCCAACGGTGCGTCGAATCGCATGCAGATAAAACGCAACAGGCATGCAGCAGTATGCTGCTGTATTCCACTGCTGACTAAATTTAAGCACCCGACCTTATTGGGCCAATATGCGCTTTACCTGTGCTGCGACTGCAGAGAAACGACAAAGTCCGCGGAAAAAATTATGGAAGGAACTACGCTTGAAGCCGGCCCTCTAGGGCAGATCTTCTGCCAATTAGTTTCGTGAGATGCGCACAATACCTGCGGTTCTAAATTTGAAAGATGAAATTGTCTGTGCAGACATTTTTCAGAGAATGGCGAAACGAGGTTCAAAACTTGCCAACCTTGGCATGGGGTTATGCAGAATTTCTGCTTAAGTTTCTGAAGTGTTAGGGACACTTCATCAGCCGCTCTGTCGTCTCCGACATTTTACGTTAACTGTTATTATTCTAGTTTGATTTTACGTGGCTACGCAAATAGAAATCGGGTCACGGCTCGTATATTACTTAGATAGTAAGATCTCTAGCGACCCATCCACCCGCCGTCCACCAGCAAGCACTCCCCACAGACATAGTTACTCGCCGGACTGGACAAGAAAACAATCGCGCCCATGAAATCCTCAGGAGTCCCCCATCGGTTAGCAGGGATCCTCTCTAGAATTTGACGAGAACGATTTGCGTCCTGGATCAAGGCACTATTCATTTCAGTAGCGATATACCCCGGAGCAATTGCATTGATATTAATTCCTCTTCCAGACCACTCGTTCGAGAATGTTTTTGTGATGCCATTGATAGCGTGTTTAGCGGCACTGTAAGCGGGCACTCGAATTCCGCCCTGGTATGCTACGAGACTTGAGATACTGATGATTTTTCCGTTGCCCCGTCCTGACCTATCTGAGCTCAACATATGATCTCCAACATCTCTGATCATCAGAAATACAGACTTCAAATTTACCTGGAGCACGGCGTCCCAGTCTTCCTCCGGGAATTTCTCAGAATCAAAGCGTCTCTGAATGCCTCCACAGTTAACTAAAATGTCAATGAAATCCACGGCTTCAAGAATTTGTCGTACGATCCCCTTGACTTGTTCGTTATCTGCAAGGTCACATCTGATAATGATGGCTTTCCCACCATGAGCCTCTATTTCTTGCAGAGTCGACAGATCTTCTACATTTCTTTGTAACAGAACTACGGTAGCTCCAGCTCTAGAAAGACCCAAAGCAATTGCAGCGCCTATTCCTCTAGTACCTCCGGTTACAACTGCAGTTTTTCCCTCCAGAGAGAAGAGACCTTGAATAAACGACTGATCGACCATTATGATATATTTTATTCCTTCTTTATCTCAGTGTGATCAGACAGAGATCTTGGGGTCCAGCTCCTCCTTCCCTTCATTTGAAAATTTAACCCCCCACGTCGTGCAGCGGTATAACGCGGTTATGCAAACTGCCTGAGGCGGGGTAAGGCAAGAGACCTAAATTTGCCGGTTGATAACCTTTTATAGCCGGGCCGGCCCGTCAGAACGAACTCATAATCTCTTCACATCAAGCTAAGTGTTATAAGTTTAAAATGAGCCGAGACAAGATTGCCGAGCGGAAGCGTGCATTCAAGGCATGTCTACACTGTAGAGCACGAAAGGTACGGATATTAGAAGAGAGCAGAATTGTTCATGTGGCTAATTGCGTGATAGGCGAAATGCGAGTTTGCAGGTTTAGACTTCGAGCCACCGTGCCTGCGATGTCGCCGAGAAGGAACAGAGTGCAGATTCGTTGAAAGCAGGCGCGGAAGGCATAAATCGTCATCTCTTCTCCAGTACAACGGTGACAGTAACGATGGCGATGCCGTTATGCCGCGAGTGGATCCAAAGGATCTTGCCGTTGCAAAGCTGCGAAATCCTTCAGATGCTCTAGATATTCTGGCACTGGCGTCTAGTACAAGAGAAATGGTAAGCAGGCCGTATGGCCAATTGATAGAATTCCCGCTCATCAAGTTGGGTATTATAAGTCCTACGGAGCTCAAGACCTTTGTTTCCATTTTCTTTAGCAGACACCATTTGTATCTTCCTATGGTTCCTGAGAATAAGATACCTCTGAATGACAATCAACTAGCGAATTTTGCTGCAAAAGAGCCTTTGCTGCTAGCTGCGATGATTACAGTCGCTTCGAGGTTTGAATCCCTTCAGACTCATTGCTCATGCTGGAAATATATTCAGGGCGAGATTAGCTCATTAATGTTCGGGACAACACCCACTGTTGGTGCAGTTGAGGCACTCTTGCTACTATCAGATAATATTCCTTTTATTGAAGCGGTTGATGATGCGGAAATTCACTCAAGGGAGGCCTGTATGACCTGGAACCTTGTTGGACTTGCCATCAGACTGAGCTATTTGCTGGGCTTTGACCAGAAAACCCTTATGCTTGCGACAGAGAATATGGACCCAGAAATTCACAGGGAGCGGTTGGCCTGGACATATTGCTATCTTTACGATCGCCAAGCTTCTATCAGACTCGGAAAGGCATTTTGGAGCCGTGGTCCGGGCTTATGCTTTCAAAACCAGCCTGGATTCGGTTTTACCGTGAGGCAAAGCTCACAAAAGAACTTTCCCACTCTCATTTCTACTCGAGTAGGAGACGATAATGCGTCCTTCATCGAAGCTCTGGTAGAGGTGACGCAAATTCTTACTAATGTTCACGATACACTCTATCCCAACCGAGACCGGACAGTGGCATTAGCAGAAATTGGTGATTACGCTAGATTACTGGACGAGTTTACAAGAACATTCCGGGAATTTGAAATAGCATGGGAGTCACAGAAGTGGGATACATTTCCTCTTAATGAGCTGGCCTGGATGGGATACCACTACTCAGTGCTCTACGCGTATTCGTTCGGGTTCCAGGCACACATACAAAGGGCTATTGCAATGATAAGACTTACGAGAAAAATGAATGACGGAACAGAAGATGACGACAATCAGCCCATAATAAACATGATATTCCCTCGTGGTGTGACTGGCACTGCAGATTCCAAATATATTCTCGAATCTATCAAAGCAGCTACTCAGATTGTCTCTATTTGCGTCAACGATCTTTGTACTGGGGGCGCCCTGACGTACCTTCCTTCCAGGTTTCACAGCTACATCAGCTATGCGGCCGTTTTTCTGATAAAAGCTGTTTTCACCGGTGCAGTGGGATCTTCGAGCCAAAATTCAACGCTAGCATTACTCGATAGACTCATCAGGTCTCTAGAAACCGTTTCTATTTCCACTCACGATACTCAGCACACATGCGCTCGAACTTCCAACCAGCTGCGAACATTGATTAAGGCGCTCTCGCTCTCTGCGAATGAAGATATCGCATTTGACTCCGGCCCAGAGAGACCCCAAACGCCACCAACTGTGAGCAGCGGTATCGTAGCAGAAGAGCCACAGCCGGAACTGGGCGATTTGGGTGGAGCATATATTTCCGATCTCGACGAGCTTGCTGCTCTGTTAACACAGACGGCTGATGGAAATTGGGGCTCCTGGGTCACCTAATGTCTAATTAATAACCAACTATAGCTTCCTCTCAAATTGATGGTTATGGTATATGATGAACGAACTCAATAGTAATTAGAAAATAAAACTATGTATTACGAAGAAATCTAAGCCTTGGCCGTATTACGCACTCGCCAATCCTGTGCTTTGACAAGTACATATATGCAGTCAAGTGTGGGGGTCGAGATTCCAAGGCTTCTGGCCGTGCGCATCGGATTTCCAAAGATTCCCTCGACCTCCAAGGGACGATTATTCGCCAAGTCCACCATCATACTTGATGTCAGGCCATTTGGAGACTTGAACGTTTTGTCAATGAGCTCGTCGATGTAGCTGCGCTCTATCATAGCTCCGGCAGCTCGAGCAATGTCGATCATCTCGGACATAAGTCTCCTGCTGACCGTGAGTGCTTCCTCGCTAGACCCGAGGAAATGTTTGGTATTCAGTTGAGTAAGTGCAGTAAAGGAATTCCAGGTAGCATTCCAGACAACCTTTTCCCATCGCTTCAGGATAATGTCGTTATCAATCTCGATAGAAGCTCCGCCTCTTGTCAATATGGCTCTCAACTCTTCGATCCTTGCTTCTTCCTTGACTCGCTCGATATTCGAGTTCCAGCAAACTCCCATTGTCATGATGTCATCCTTGAACCAATCGATTACACCAGGTTGGATTTGTTTGGCCCCGACCCAGGTGACACATGATATAATGGTGTTCTCGGGAAACGCTCTGCGGACGTGCTCCTCTGCGCCCACCCCATTTTGAATGATTACGATAGTCGTATATCCTGGAACAACCGCTTTTTCAATAGCAGCAGGTAATCCCTCAGAATCAAGTGCCTTATTTGCGCATATAATGTAGGAAAAATCTACAATAGCTTCTGCTGGCGTCTTCATGACGCTTTGTGGAACAACAACATGCTCACCATGTTCAGTAGATACAATCTTTAGGCCCTAGTATCAAATCAGCATCCGATAATAATAGAATTACGTCCCTTTTGTGCTGCTCACGTTTTTTTTGACTGCTTCATAGTTTGACCGGGCAACAACTGAAACAGTACATTCCCCGCTGTTGGCCAATACATAAGCGTAATAGCCGCCGATTCTAGAAGCATTAATATCAAATCAAAACTATGTCGATGTGATGGAATCTCTTACGCTCCTAATCCATATAGTAAGACGTTCTGCATTTCTTGACACTGGCTACTTTAGGGATCGAGTTGACTTGGACCGGAACATGAATTGCTTAAGTAGAGAGTGGGGTTTGCCGCGCTTACCCCACATCGTGATAGCCGCTAGATGCCGCCTGTTGGTAGCGGCCCGGCCAACACAATTTATAAAGCCGGCACTGCGCATAAAGGAGGCCGAAAACCAGAACCGTCGTTGTTTTTCAGTCACACAGACCGCCAAAAGTAATAGTAAAATGCGAATCGTAACTTTAAAGGATCTGGAAAAGCATGCCGAGTGTAAAGTAGACAAAGGAATATTTGGATACTGGCAAAGTGGGGCAAATGATCTTGTCACTCTCCATGAGAATGAGAGTGCGTTCAACCATTACCGCATCAAAGGAAGAGCACTACAGGATGTCTCCGAAATCAGTACTTGGGCTCGGAAACCCCTTTTTGGAAAACAATATGCACTACCTATAGGAATTGGTCCTAGTGCCTACCACGAATTAGCTGCACCTGTCGCAGAGCTGGGTACTGGCGGAGCGTGCGAGAGTGTCAATGTTCCCATGGTATTAAGTAGCTTTGCAAGCAAGTCAGCAGAAGAAGTACGTGAAGTAGCACCGAGCTCTGCAATTTTTTTTCAGCTTTATGTGTTCAAGAATCGCCATGTGACAGAACTTCTGGTCAAAAGGGCCGAGAAGGCTGGGTTTAAGGCTATTCTTCTAACGGTAGACACGCCCGTTGTGGGCCAGAGATATGCTGACTTGTACAATGATTTCCAACTTCCAGCAGATATAAGAAAAGGAAACTTTGACGGGCTGGCTCCAGGGCTTACAATCCCACATGCTCTAGATAAGGCTGCGGCCAAAAAACAGGGCAATGTCATTGATCCGAGTCTGAGTTGGAAAAGGACAATTCCGTGGCTTAAGTCCATCACAAAGATGGAAATTTGGGCCAAAGGAATTGTAGCTCCTGAAGATGCTGAGCTTGCTATTGATGCGGGAATTGATGGCATCTGGGTATCGAATCACGGCGGCAGACAGCTCGACTCGAATATTCCTTCAATCGAGGCCTTGCCCGCTGTTGTTGAAGTTGTTAATGGTAGAGTACCTGTTCACCTTGATGGAGGCGTGAGAAATGGCGGAGATGTCTTCAAGGCACTGGCTCTCGGAGCTGATTATGTATGGGTTGCCAGGCCCGCTCTCTGGGGACTAGCTTACAATGGTAAAGAAGGCGTCGAGCTCATGTTAAATATCTTGGCCGAGCAACTTCGAGTTGTCATGAGCTTAGCAGGAACCCTTTCAGTCCCAGCTATTAATAAAAGCTGTATCTTACGCTATGGTCATAGACTGGAAAAGCTTTGAAGCAACAGAAGATTACCGCATGTAGAACTAGAATATATTGAATAGTGTATCTACCAGCCTGTAAGACATTCTAACATACTCGTGGCAGAATTTCACGCTAGAGCTCAACTAAGATAAGGATGATTGAATCTAAGAAATTTAGGGATTATAGGTTGAAAAATTTAAAACATGATTTCTACTAATTGAATAACAATCTGAGCCAGATTACCATTCCCGAATACCACCGTCGGGCCCTCTCCAGACGGGATTACGCCAAGAAAAGTCTGCATTTTGTACTGCAGCTTCTCGTACAAGCCCCTCATCAATCTCTACTCCGAGTCCAGGGCCTGTCAATGCCGAGATCATACCATTTTCAACTTTAAATGCCTCCTTGTTAACAACGTATGACAATAAGTCATGGCCCTGATTGTAGTGCATCTTCCAGGACATCTCACAGATCACGAAATTAGGTGAGGATAATCCAATTTGAAGACTAGCAGCAAACGAAATTGGCCCCAGAGGACAATGAGGAGCTACCGCAATGTCATAAGCCTCAGCCATGGTCGCAATTCTCTTCGTCTCCGAGATTCCACCAGAGTGAGAAATATCAGGCTTTGAAGTTAGTTCCCGCTAATGCAATCTCAATTGAACTGACTTACCTGGATAATGTCGATGCACCCGGCTTCGAAATATCTTCTAACATCTTGTCTGGTAAATAGACGTTCACCAAGCTAGTTGGTTAGTTTGAAAAGACGTGGTACGGAAGGGCCGAACATACTGCAATCGGAATCGAAGTCTGCTGATAAAGCGTCTTAAGCTCATCAACGTGACCAGGCAAAAGAGGCTCTTCGACGAACAGCGGCTTAAAGGGTTCCAGTCTTTGAGCGAGCTGCTTGGCCATACCTTTATGCAGTCTGCCATGGAAGTCAAGCCCAACGTCCAATCCAACCGATCTGACATCCTTGATTCTCTCAATAGTGGCATCTAAGGCATCTGGAGAATCTAACCAACCAATCTATAAAAAAAACTGTTAGGTTCCCGATACCACTGAGTTATTAGAAAGCACCTACCGACTCCACCGCGTTCATCTTGACAGCAGTAAATCCTTGTTCCTTTCGCTGTTTAGCCTGCTCCAGAACATCCTTGGGTCTGTCACCACCGATCCACCCGTACACAGCTGCTTTTTCACGCACTTTTCCTCCTAGCAAGGTATATACAGGGACACCCAATGTCTTTCCCTTGATATCCCAGAGTGCAATATCTAAACCGGCAATGGCCGACATCAGAACTTCACCACCACGGTAAAAGCGGTGACGATAGGCTGACTGGTCTAGACCCCATGTTAGGCATATGATAGACTAGTCGTCAACAGTTACAACTTACAAATGTCTTCAATGTTTCCAGCTTCCCATCCAATGAATCTCTCCCTGAAATCTTCGAAAGCTCCTTCGACGGCTTCGGTGTGCCCCTCAAGAGTAGCCTCGCCCCATCCAATAACACCAGCTTCGGTTTCAACACGAACAAACAGCCATCTGGGAGGAACTCTAAATGTTTCAATTTTCTTGATTTTATCGGACTTTTCAGCAGAAAGACCCTTTCTCGTATCGGTCTCAAGCGGGGAAGGCATTTTCTTAATGGACTCCGAAATAGTGATACTTGGAAAATACCCTTTTATATGAGAACCAGACCTTTAATAGCCGATAATGTGTGCGGGTATGCTTCTCCGAGCCTGCGATTACTTCAATGCAGTGGAGAGGAGCTTATTGCCGGTCATAGCCGTTGTGGGGTAAAAGCCGCAGGCGGGGCGCGACAATTCCGGCTTTGTTGCACAGGCATCCAATTAGTCTCTGGGATGATTCAGCAGTTCCCCGAACACGAGTCCACCAACTGTAGAGTATATAAATGCTGAGGCTTGGACTTCGGTGAGATCTGTCCTTTCTGTAGAATCAAGGCTGAAAATGGGCTTTGTTTCAAGATTTATTAAAAATGACGCAGCTAAGAACGACCCCCCGCAGATTTATAACTGGAGGGTCGCAATCCTTTGCACTATTGCCTGCTTTGGAGGCATGGCGTTCGGCTTTGATATAGGCCTGATAGGTGGTGTCCTCGTCATGCCTGCCTTCAAGGCAAAATACGGTCTTGACGGCAACCCCGTCAAGACTGCAAATCTCTCTGCCAATATCGTGTCCATTCTGCAGGCAGGTGCATTTTTTGGCGCCCTCACTGCGAGCTATACATCTGACAAATTTGGCCGAAAGAAAAGTTTACTGCTTGCAAGTGCCTTTGGCATCGTCGGCTCGGTCATGCAAGCAGCCAGTGAAGGTATCGTAGGTGTTATGTATGCTGGACGAGTTATCGCCGGCTTCGGAATTGGTCAGTGTTCTATGCTCACACCACTCTACCTTTCTGAGAACTCACCCAGAGCTATTCGAGGCGGACTGACTGGTACTTACCAGCTGTTTGTCGAGATAGGTGCGATGCTTGCCTTCTGGGTCAATTATGGTTCTCTACTCAACAACACTGGAAATGCCACATGGCAAGTTCCTTTGGCCATGCAATGCATGCCCAGCACCATTCTGTTCTTTGGAATGCTTATTCTCAACGAATCACCCCGATTTCTTGCCAAGATTGGAGAGTGGGATGTGGCTGCTTCTCAGCTCAGCAAGATTCGAAAGCTACCGGCCACCCACCCCTATGTCTTGTTTGAGCTGAATGAGATGCAGGAACAGCTTGAACAGGATCGTGTTATCCAAGGAAGAAGTTTGAAAGGCCTTTTTAGAGAGTTATTCTTTGTTCCGACGAATTTAAAGAGACTGCTTCTGGGGTTTTTCTTGATGATGTTCCAACAAATGACCGGCAGCAACGCGATTAATTATTATGCTCCAACTATTTTTGAGGGACTCGGGTTGGACGGTAACCTCATCTCCTTATTAGCAACAGGAGTATATGGCATCGTGAAAGTGCTGACCAACCTTGTTTTTGTTCTCTTTCTTTCAGATTCTTTAGGTCGCAGAAAATCTCTTCTTTGGACATTGTTTGGACAGGGCCTCTGCATGTTTTACATTGCAGTGTTCGTCAAGCTTGCGAATCCTTCAGAAGGTCATGGGGGCGGAGCCGCTGGTGACATTGCCATCTTGGCCATCTTCTTATTCGCTTCCATGTTCTCACTGGGAATTGGTCCAACAGGCTGGATCTACTGCTCTGAGATTTATACCGTGAACTTGCGAGCTATCTGTGTTGGAGTCTGTGCCGCGAGTCAATGGCTATTCAACTTTGTCGTCGCTCGTGCCACACCGCCAATGCTCACGGCACTGGGCCGCGGTGGATACGGCACGTACTTCTTCTATGGATCTTGGTGTTTTGCTGGCTGTGCCTACTCGTATTTTCTTCTCCCGGAGACAAAAGGCAAATCTTTGGAAGAAATGGACGAGCTCTTTGGCGGCAGGCCTCTGGCAGTAACTTTTGATAATAAGGAAAAGCGTCCAGAGCACATTGAAACTACTGAGGCGATTTAGTTTAGGTCCCTTCGTTCAATAAATTTTGTTTAGTTTCTTTTTCGTGCTTAAGCGTGGCGGCGCGAGCAGAGCAGGCGTCATGGCCATTGGCCGCTAATTGACACCCCACTAGGGCCTGCATACTGCAGAACGTTGAGTAAAGTTCTTTCAAGGGATCAGCTCCGCAGCTGTCTAGCCTAAGCCCCTAGATAACCCCAGCCCTTATACCAGATGCTACCGAGACATTTTTGCGTTCAAACCGACCCTTCTAGCACGGTGACGTACTAACGGCACATGGGTAATGCATTTGCTTGACCACCGGTCCGCATTCTGGTGAATGGCAGCTTTGGTGCTAAAATTTGTGTGGATCAGATCAGGGACTCAATGACAGCGGAAGGAGGGAGGGGGTGAAGGCGGTAAAGCTGCAAGATTAGAACTACTAAAATGCGAAGAGGCGATGAATAGGTTTTTTCTCATACCAACTTTCAGCGGCAGGAGTCCCCGAAACGAAAGGGACAATATTTATCCGCTGCTGCAGGTTGCTCATTGGATCCAACGAGCGGGGCAAGGAATATACCCCCTGACCAGAAATACTTCACGAAGTAGATCAAAGCATGCCATGTCCCGCCGAGACTGTGATGTTTTAATAGGGAATCTCAGGAAAGGGATCAAAATACTAGTCTAATCAGATTCTGAGGGTGGCGCTCAACTGCACAGCCAGGATTTTTATTCTTCAACTGAGCTCCGAGGAAGGCATGGTTCAATGATGGCTGCTGGCATACTTGCTTCCCCAGAATCATTAATTCTGGCATTTGGCGAACAAAAGGAAAGTGGGTCTGAGGTGCATAACGTTGCGGACCGTATTCTGAATTGACATCAGGTAGCTGTACCCCTGATTTTCCGGTTTTGGATTCCACGAAGATAAGATCGGACCAGTCAAAAAAAAAAAAAATTTCGATATCCATGTAACAATTCCTCATAAACCGATGTATCAGCCTTAATAGACAAGAGTTTTTTAGCTCCTGACGTGCAATTCAGGTATGGAATCAAATTCCAGATCTTTTATCAAAAGATGCGCGATGGTGGTGTGCGGCATTGGCGCGCCGCCGATCTGACAAAACGCCTGGAAAAACTCACGAAGCTGGAGGCTACTACCCCGCTTTGATTTACAATAGTCCAAGGTCAGATTTGGAGCGGGAAGCAGTACCGACATATGGGGTGCTGACAGATCGAGTCTCATGCGGTTTGCACGAAGTAAGGCTTCCGAGGTTCCATATGCAAGTGTGTTAGTTAATAACGCACACGGAACCACGTATCCCCTGTCACCGGCTCACGCCTAAATCCGCCTTGAATGCAATTCGATTTTGCCGGTACCATTACTGTACCTAATACCCAATCATAGCGCGTTTCAACGCGTTTGAAGTTTGTTTTTGATCGAACATGTACCCCGCACATCATTCCAAATAATATACCCTTTCGCAATTAAACGGCATCAAGGTCAACTTTTCAAGCGGGATCTTTACCCGAGCTTGCAGTTGGAGCCTGGTAGTACTTGATCTGGAATTGATATAAAATAACAGCTTATTACCGTGTAGTTAATGTAAAATCAATCAAGATCTTGTGATGTACTTATCAGTTTTGTTTTCGCTGTTGGTGTTCCTGAGATTGGCGCACTCAGCGCCAAGCTCCAGCTGCGGGACCGTTAACCCCTGATTACCCAAGCACATTTTGGCTTGGGAACATTGATCACCAAGGAACCTCTCCTTACAACACTAATACTACTTATCAAGTGTTTAGAAATGTAAAGGATTTTGGTGCGAAGGGTGATGGTGTTACTGATGATACTGCAGCTATCAATGATGCCATCTCCACTGGCAACCGATGTGGAGATAACTGTAATAACGGAGGATCGTCCACCCTTACTCCTGCAGTCGTCTTTTTCCCGTCTGGAACCTATCTTATTTCTTCTTCTATTGTTTCTCTCTATTTCACTCAACTTATTGGAGATGCTGTCAATCTGCCGACTATTAAAGTGAGCCCAAATTTCAGCGGTGGTTACATTGTTGATGGTGATCCATATGATGCTGCTGGTAATGAATTCTATGGGTCTACCAATGATTTTTACAAGGTTGTTCAGAACTTTAGAATTGATATGACAGCTCTGGCAACATCCAATGGTGCGTCAGGGGTGCATTGGCCAGTTGGACAAGCTACTTCGTTGATGAACCTCGAAATCAGCATGGCCCCTAACTCTCAGGCATCTGGAGTCTTCATTGAGAGCGGAAGCGGTGGTTTCATGAGTGACATTACATTCAATGGCGGTCAATATGGTCTGAACGTCGGAAACCAACAGTTTACTAGCAGAAACTTGACCTTCAATGGTTGTACCACAGCAATTAACACCTTCTGGGATTGGGCTTGGACCCACAAGGGAATCACCGTCAACAATTGCGGTCTCGGTATCAACTTCAGTGTCTCACCAGGACAGAACCAATCAGTTGGATCTATGCTTGTCATGGATAGTACCTTCTCAAATACTCCAGTTGCATTCAAGACCAGTACCAGCTCCACCTCGGAGCCTGCCAGTGGCGGTACCTTGTATTTGGACAATGTCAATTTCGTTAATGTCCCGAGCGTAGTTGAGGATGTCTCTGGAAATGTCATCTTGGCGGGAGGAAGCAACGTTAATGTTGCCAGCTGGGGCCAGGGCCATCTATATCAAGGAACCACTGACGAGTACACTTTCGTCCAGGAAGAATTTACTGCTCCTTCAAAGCCCGCCTCATTGCTGGATTCTTCAGGAAACTATTATCAGTTGTCCACCCCTCAATATGAGTCCTACAGTGCAGATAATTTCATCTCTGTCAAGTCACAAGGTGCCAAGGGTGATGGTGTAACGGATGATACTGAAGCGATTCAAAACGTCTTTAACACTTACGCTGGTTGCAAGATCATCTTTTTTGATGCCGGTGCCTACGTGGTTTCGTCTACCATCCAGGTTCCCGCAAATGCGCTCATAATTGGTGAAGCTTGGCCTCAGATTATGGCTACTGGCAGTACGTTCTCCAATTCCAACAGTCCAGTTCCTGTTTTCCAGGTTGGTCAGGCAGGTGACTCAGGAACTGCACAGATTGTGGATATGCTCTTCTCTAACATCGGTCCTGTGCCTGGAGCCACTTTGGTGGAATGGAATGTTAATGATCAGTCTCGTCAAAGTGGCCTTTGGAATACTCACACCCGAATCGGAGGCGCGCAAGGCACTAACCAACTGACTTGCACTGCCACCAGTTCTACTACCACCCCTATTGATGACAGCTGTCTTGGTGCATTTATGAGTGTTCATCTCACTAGTGGCTCCACTGCTTATCTAGAGAATACCTGGTTCTGGACTGCCGACCATAATCTTGACGGTGACCACTCTCAGGTGAGCATCTATACTGGACGAGGTATTCTTATTGAATCTCAGGGCCCAGTATTCCTGTATGGAACCGCTGCTGAGCACTCTATTTTCTACCAATACCAAATTTCAAATGCTCAAAATGTTGTTTTGGCCATGATTCAGACTGAAACGCCTTATTTCCAGGGAAATCCTCCTGCCCCTGAGCCATTCACTGCGCAATCCAATATCAATGACCCGACATTTGCCAACTGCGCAGGTGATTCAACCTGTGCCAAAGCCTGGGGAGCTAGAATTATCGATTCTCAGAACGTATTTTTGTATGGAGCGGGGCTTTACAGCTTTTACGACAACTATGGCCAGACCTGTATTCCCACAGGCGATTGTCAGACTGCCATCTATGATTTGGAAAATGTTAGCGACACTTATACCTACAACCTGAACGTGATTGCCTCTACTTCCATGGTCGAGGACAACGGGGCCAATGTGGTGAGTGAGAGTCCAAATCTCAATGTTTACCCCTGGACCATTGTGTCATACATCTTGAACACTGCCACCACTTCTTTGGCCGAGACTCGGGTAGCCACAAAGACCAAGGTTAAGGACATTGGCCATGGATTTGGAGTGCCACAATGGGTTTGCAGACTCACTGGATATGGGCATTGTGCTTCATTCAAATAGGATACTAGTAGTATTTAGCTTGGACTTTATGAGACTTAAAAATATAACATTTATCATTTCAAGGAATCGTAACCCCAGCGTCCACATTAATTATCGCCCCAGTAGTAGTAGGACTCTTAGCCAAAGTAATATACTGTAGCGCACAATCGTCAACCGCGGTCACTTCGCCAATTGGAGATAGACCTTTCATGCCATTGATTTTCTCCTCGCCGAATCTCAGTCCCCACTAAAGAAAGAATCACAGTTAGAGCTTATTTATCCCAAAATTAACAGACCACCAACTCACCTCAGTCAGCAGCATACCGGGACAGATTGCAGATACCCGGCACTTTGGCCCACTTGTTTTCGCCAGAGTTTGGATCAACTTGATCAATGCCGCCTTTGAAACTCCATATGGAAGACTGGATCCCATTGATACTCGGCCTGCGATTGACGCCGAGGCGATGAAACAGCCGCCTGATTCATTCTTGTCGAAATAAGGTTTCACGGCTCTAAAAAGATAGAAGTGTGATTTGACATTGATTTGGAATGTTTTATCCCAGATCTCATCGTCCAGGCTTTCAATGTCGGTCAGAGGAACAATCTTGGTCCACCCGACATTAGAAATTACAATGTCCAATCCTCCCAGACCTTCAACTGTTTGCTTTACAATCTTGTCAATGGTAATAGCGTTAGATACATCTCCTTGTACAACAATGGCCCGAACCCCATAGTCTTGACGTAAAGTTTGAGCCAGATCATCGGCCTTATCTCTGGAGGTATTACAGTTTATAGCAACGTTGGCGCCCTCCGCGGCAAATTGTCTCGCTACTTCTGCACCAAGACCAGCAGATGCACCTGTAACCAGCACTGCTTTTCCTTTAAGCGACAAAACCATTGTTTTCTGGAAGTATACTGGATGTAAAGGGAGACCAATGGTCACTAACCGAGCTTTATAAGCCGATGACGGAGTTGCAGCCGGAGTTCGGAGGCCCCGAAACATCGCCGCATGCACGTTAATCGTTATCATTGATATAATCGGCTATCTATGGAGAAAAGTATACTTAGAGTTTAGAAGATGTTCGAGATACGGTGCATTTAATCAGACCGTTAGGGTCACTTTGTGGAGCGTATACCTGGGCATCTTTACCGGTATTCTTGAGTCCATGGTGCCATTCCAGGTTGATTTCAAAGAAATGGTTATTTGGCAATGTATAGCTCACGGTACTCAACTCAGGCACTTTGGCAAGAATATCAGAAGCCATGTTATACATGGTGGCTTGAACTGATGCGCTTTGTTCCAGGGCAAATCGGTCCAGTGTCACCGTACGGGCCTGATTCCAAGCATTATCAAAGTCCAATGCCTTGATTTGGGCCAGGGTTCTTGTTTTGGAATTAGTCCAAGTCCAAGTGGCCTCGACATCTGTAGATAGGATTCTATCGTTAGTTTCCTTGAGAGTGGTAAAGTCGCACTTATGATATCCGTAGAACATTGATCCTGTAGACTTCAGAACCTTTATATCTTTGACTCCTGATAAGATATCAAAGCCATTCTTGTTGGAGAAACTGACCGAGGTTCTTCTAGTTTCAATTCCATCTCTTAGGAAAGAATGGGCGTGGGGATTTCCATTGACAGCATACCGGGTCCATCGATGTTGAATGATATCAGCGTGAGCAACGTGAATATGAGGGTATTTGTTGACGAAATGATGGGTGAGAATCGACCCGAACTCCTCAATGGGCCACAATCCAGGAGTTTTGCGGGCAAGAATGTAAATAGTGTTTTTCACTGTATCAGTGGGCACGATAGGAGAGTTATCAGCCGCTGTATAAGAAACATCAATGTCTCCTTCAAGTAAAACGCAAACCGTAAGTTCAATCACCGTTTGTTTAGTAGAATCGGTAGGGTCCTTAACAACCTTCAAAACTCGTACATTATCTTTTCCATATCTAGCAGAAGATAAAGACATGATAAATTAAAATTAAAGTAATAAACCCGAATAAGTATTGAAAGGGGCAGATTTATATAGAAAGGAAGCAAACACAAAAAAATAAATTGTCTTAAAAAAAAGTCTCGTTTTTCTTTATCAATGATTATGATCAAATACAAGTTTCGGAGATCCCCGAGATAAACATTTATTTGTTGTTGTTGGGAAGATCGGACATGTCCTACAGAAACATCATCAAAAAAGTATTTAACTATTCGTAGATCCAGCCAAACAGAGAAGGCTTGTATTCAACAACCTCCTCCTTCTTGAACCAGAGACCAATCTCACGCTTAGCAGCCTCAACGGAGTCAGAGCCATGGGCGACATTTCGGCCTACATCAATGGCATAATCACCTCGAATGGTGCCAGGAGCAGATTGTAAGGGGTTGGTAGCACCTAGAATAACACGACCCTGCTTAACAACATCCTTTCCCTCCCAAACAGTGGCCAAAACTGGTCCTGATCTCATATATTTCAAAAGACCGGGGAAAAATGGCTTGGATTGAAGATCGAAATAATGTTCACGCAACAATTCCTCAGAGGGGTTGGTGAGCTTAATTGCAACCAATTTGAAACCTCGCTGCTCGAATCGAGAAATGATTGGTGCAATCAAACCACGTTGAATTCCATCAGGCTATATGTTAGAAAATCAAACCCTTAATTATTCCAAAATTATTATTCTTCAAATGCTTACCTTGATGGCAATAAAAGTTTGTTCGTCAGACATTGTTTTTTTAACTTTAATCTCCTATGTCAAAAATAAAGTAACTATGTTGAAAAAAATTTCATTCTCATAAATACTTCCAACGATGGGAAACCTCTTTGGTCACCAACCAATATCACACCTACTCGGTAACAACTGCAATAAGCTAACGTTGACAGCAATTATTTATAATTTATATTGATCTGGGTAGTTAAATGATCTGAATCAGAATTCATTTTGTAGTAAGCTACGTGAATGTTATTCCTGGCCATTGATCTGCCCAGCATCTTTGTGGATCATGACCAGCTAATATCACATCTATAATGCCTTATCTTATATTGGCAGTAAACAAGTTATGAGTATCTTCATAAGGATTTACCGTCTGCCATCAAGCTGGCGACTTCGAGTTCTTCCAAATATTAGGCGCCGGAAAAGCGCCACTCTGATATATTGCTCCAAGTCCTGAACAAAAGCAAGAACATTCGTATGGAACGCACGAAGAAGCACCGCACCCTTCAACATATTTGTTCAATCGCAGTTTCAAATTCTTCAATTAAATGACAAGCCTCTGAGCTGATTCGATGAGCTGGTGACTGCGCAAATCTTTGGCTGAAAGGAGACAGATGCACTCAGGTATCTTCAATCGAGCGATCATATGATAGCGGGATTCATTCGCTTTCACCAATCGCATATGGTGATGACTACAAGCACAAAACCTGGAGAATGTTGCCAGATACCTTGGATGGTACATATACGCCTTCCCTTTTCTATTTGAAATTTGCTTCCACATATGTTGAGACTGAGTCGTCTTTCTATTTCTGTCTGTGTTAACAGTTTATTGTTTTGACTTAAGATGGAGATGGTAATTGATCTCTATCTATCCGTAAAAAACGGCAACTATATCCTTTCGGCGGGCTTGACTCAACAAAAGACAGCAGGCTCGATGATAGTATCTCTGTAAGTAAATAAGTAACGAGTGGTAGTCGGATAGTTTTGGACGACTACTACTACGACTACAAGTGAAGGACGAGTCGACTACGACTACTACGACTACAAGTGAAGGACGAGTCGACTACGACTACTACGACTACTACAACTACTACGACTACTACGACTACTACAACTACTACGACTACTACTACTACTACTACTACTACGACTACAAGTAATTTTTTTTGTTGTTTTTTTGGCGAATGATAAAAAGATTAGGCGGTTGTTTTTGCTGTTTTTTATATTTTGTTGTTTTTTTGGTGTTTTGGTTCTTTTGGCTAATGATAAGTTGGTTTTTGGCTTTTGGTTCAAGCGAACCTCACATGCAAACCCGAACATCTCTTACCTGAAGCCACTGAAGCAGGAGTAGCAACTGCATCAAAATGGCAGTCTTCGGAGGTACTCGTCTGGAGACGAGGCATGTGAGGAATAATCCCTTGAGAGGTATACTCATATGTCAATGGTTCCGCTGAGAGTGCCGATAGTGCAATAGACAGGTTGCGAGCTGTTCTTGCAACATGTTCATCCATTGCACACTGTAAATCGCGCCTCAAACGCCAGTAACCCTCGTAGCTTGACTTGACAAGGCTGCGGCATGAGGCATCAGCGCTATCAAACAGCTTCGGCGAAGGCCCTTTCATAAAATATGAAAGAGTGAGGTAAGACTTCTTGAGGTGCTCCCCGAACTCAATAACGGAACGTTTAAATCTCGGTTTGGTGCGAAGGGGACAGCGCGCAAATTCCAGCCACACTTTTACGCCCTCACGCATCAAATCCATAGCATCTTGCACCACGAGCTCAAAGGGTGCATCTTCAGAGAAAAATATAAGCGGGACTCCCATACTAGTGACTGGCTGGTCCAATTGCATTGACTTCGCCAAGGGCTCAGCAGCATAAGAGTGCTTTTCTGGTTTCTCATTGGGAGTACTATTAAAATCGTTAGCATAATAAATTGAAATATCATTATCCTTAGCTTGACTCGAGCAACAGGATTCAATTTCAGTTGGAACACAATCAGCATCGCAGATACTTACCGCGGGCGCACCACAATCAGAGTCATTGACTGTGGCATCATTAGCCTTCAATGAGCAGAGGGAATGTGTTTTAAGACTGGAACTATCATTATCGTTAGTTTGACAGGTGCTAAGGGATTCAATTTCGATACTTGGATTCAAACCATGATCTGCGGCAGGATCGGAAAACGGGATAGCCACAGTAGCAGTAAGAGTCGAAGAAACAAGAACAGTATAATCCACCGGAGAAGCAGGGGAACGACCAGCGTTGGCTTCCACAGTGGTGAAGAGGTTGATAAGCGTGACGAACCATTCCATGAGAATGGCAAAAACCAAAGATACAGAAACCATTGAAACAGCTTAATATTCTTTAGTTGGTTGAAGAGTAGAAAGTAGAGCGCGTTTAGAAGAAAATAACAGATAAAAAAAGAGGATAGGGTGAGGAAAAAAACAAAAAAAAAGAGCGAGGTGGACGCTTTATAGAAAATATTGATTGGTTGATTAAAATATAAATTATGCCGGTTAGTTTTCGGACGTGTCCGCAGAAGGTGCTCGTGGCACGTGCTTTTTGTTGACCCACAACCTTGGATTCTTTGTACCACGAAAATCAGTCATGAAACGATTGAAGGGGATGTCAGAACTGAATGTCAGAACTGAATGTCAGAACTGGATGTTGGTCTAGAGAGTATATGCCGATCGATGTGCTGATTGCGCACGTCGTCAGCATGATGTCAAACGCAGGGTGCGAATGTTAAGTTCTTGCATCGCCAGTTTCGGGCTCCGTCCTCCGAAAGTTTCTCTGAGCCGCATACGCGTAATCGAAATATGTATCATTTCAATCTCCTGGCATTCAATATATTAAACCCTTCCTGAAATAGAAATGCAGCACGGCAAGATGGGCGGCTGATTCGGAAAGGACGTTCATTGAGTAAATTCCAGTGCTCTCTGAAGTAGTGAGTTCAGTAACTATAATACTCACTATATTCCATTAAGTTCCTAAGTAAATATCAGAACGTTAGCTGACTGCCAGTCAAAACTTTCAAATTGAGTCAAACTGTCGGAGAGACTCACACTGTGTCTCTGTCAATGCCAGAATTTGCAGCCAATTTGCCGAACGGCCCCACTGGCCCCAGTTAAGTAACTTAAGTTATTTAGTTATGCTCTCTCCCCACTGAGTCCCCAGTATCCGAATCAAACCCTCGCCATCCAAACGAGATTCTCCTGCGAATCTGCCCGGTGCCGATTTCCCAAATTCCAAATTGCCATTGCCAAATTGAAAATAAACCACATTTGTAAAATAACGAACGATATTATTAATGCTCTCTATAAGCATTTATTTCAGTTAATAGTTTCAGCTCAAAATGTGACCCTGAACTACTAGGCTATGCTTAATGGTGCAACAGTTTGCATTGGAGAGGAATACTGTCAATGCTGAGGGATAGCACCTATCGGCACTCTATCTACTGCATAGAAGAGCTCATTCTATCTGTCTCATTGTGGATTCTCCGCATGCTTCTCCATTCTGACGAGCGTAAAAGACCGAACGCTGTGCCATGAACCAGGAGGCATCTCAGTTTCTTCGATTGTTCTGAATCCCCGCTTAGCATAGTAGATATGGTTTTCCAGGTCTTTCACAACGTCAATATATACAACAGTAGGTCCAGATCTGCTAAAAATGAAAGCATCTGCAACTTTCAGCATTCTAATTCCTATTCCATTTCCCCATTCCTGAGGCGCTACAGCGACCAGTCTTATACTGTAGCGCTCTTCTTCTGGTACAACGGATAGAGTAGCTAATGGTAGCTTCTTATCATCTCCAAATCTATGATAACAACCGAGGACCCATCCTTTAGCGATTGTAGTGCGAAACTCCTCCAAAGTTTCGAGTCTAGGGTGATTATCAAAAAGGCCGGCCTCCTTTCTCTGGTAACCTTGATTGATAATGTCTTTCAGCAGCGTCAAAACACCCTCATTGGCCGACGAATCATAAGCTATGACTTCTATTCTATCATCTTGGTACAATAACATGGCTGATATTGGATGATCAACCGTCATGGATTTCGGAATCAGGATCAAATTTCAAGGTCAAAAGCCGCAGAGGAATTGGAACTCCGCACATGAGTATTGAACAGTTTGAGCTACATTACTCTAAGGATGAGATTATGATGTTCTATTTCGATTATTGGAAGAGGCTGTCAGGAAGATTTTTGAAATCAATGTCGTGAATGTGCGGTAACAGCTGAGGAATCTTATCCGGGCAAAGGTCTGGATACTTCTGCTCGACGCATTTCTTGACCTCATTATAGAAGACTTTGTATCCCTCGCCCGTATAATGAACTGCATCGCTGATGAGACCTGCTAAAGTCCCCGAGCTTCCCGAATCTATTTGTCCGATAACTGGGTCACCTGCCTTCCAACCCGCTGCTCGTTGAAATGCTGCCCATAGGTCGATATGTCCCGTGTCAAGCTTTCTTGCAACCTCTGCTGCAGCTTTGCCGTACTTCAATGCGTCTTGAGTCTTATTACCGGGAGTTTCCACATAGAGCTCATTGACCGGCGCAGGACTTACAATGATGACTTTAATGCCGCGATTCAGCGCTTGCTGTGCGATGTACTCCAGATTCTCTACGTAGCGGGTAAATTCTACATGCTGATAATCGTTTTGCGAGACATCATTCGTGCCGAGGAATAAGATCATCAATCTAACCGCACTCTCAGGTTGGTGTTCTGCTTCCAGAATAGGCTTAATGATATAACGAAAATGTTCAGTATTGTAACCTCCGAACCCCCTTGCCACAACTTGCAATCGTCTGTAGTAATCATGCTGCAGAGCCGGGGCGATATTGAAGCCGTATTCAAGATTAGAACTCAGCTCTGTAATTGAGTCACCCACCATGAGGAATTTATCAAGACTGATTTTTTCCGGTGTGGCAACCATTGGTGGAATCTATATGTAACGAATTAA
Organism: Diddensiella santjacobensis; assembly: GCA_030574215.1. NCBI lineage: Eukaryota > Fungi > Ascomycota > Dipodascomycetes > Dipodascales > Trichomonascaceae > Diddensiella > Diddensiella santjacobensis. The sequence continues at coordinate 365,334 of JAJMEO010000013.1, forward strand.
TCCCAGAAGCATGGTGCGCGCGTATTCCCATTTTATATCGGACAGATAGAGTTGAGCAAATGGAATGTGGGGGTATACGTAAATCTAGGGCGAAAATCCCACCGAAGTCAAGCTCCACAATCTTTTATTCAGCAAAAAAAAAATATGCAAGGCTTAGAGAATGGCAAAGATCACTCAACCCTCTGAGATTTACTAATGCCCGAGCAGATAAAGTGGTTTTGACGCATCGCTCTAGTATCACTTCTCAGGAGATTCCTAGTGGTCTATTTTGTCATGTCCTTACCTTATGACCTATAAATCATTATTACTATTCCACGCCAGTCATACACTCAGCTAAAGAGTTTCTGGTATCTAGCATCCATCTATCATTCTTCATCTGACATCTGAGACTAGAAGTTTGAGGTTCTTAGACCAATCAGGAATACCAGTTTGAGCCGCTAAATATGAGGCGCATTGCTTGAATTCTTTATAGCTATACTTATTACGGCTAGCTTGCTTCAATATCCTGGTTATATATGTCGACCTTGAAATCTCTGAATTGACTCGCGGGGACGCGCTTGTAGAATAACACATCCAGTTCCTCGTAGGTGCGGCCGTTGGTTTCAGGCACTCTGAAATAAGCCCATAACGTCGTGAGCAAAGAAGTGCCTCCCCAGAAGAACGCCGTCTTCCCCTTCCAGTTCCACTTAGTCGGATTGATCATGTAAGGCTCCAACACACCGGAGACAATATCACTCAGCTGATGAGTTGTCTTTGCGAGACTAACTGTTTGCACCCGCAGTGCAACAGCCGATGTCTCACTGCTAATTGCATAGGCAGAGGGTCCTAGAGTTAAATTATAGACGCATACCCAAACAATGGTTAGCGCGACTTGCGCCCATAGCGAGCCGTCGGTATCACATGCCACAGAAAGGATGCCTATAAGCACCAAGATCAAAGTCAGGACGAGAAGGCCACCAACGTAGAGCCGCCGACGACCCCATCGAGCAATCAAAAACGAACCGATGATGGTACAGATAAATCCCGCTGCAGTGGCGGCCACGGTCACCTTATAACTCTGATCAGCAGGAATTCCGGCTTGCTCCCAGAAGTAAGTTCCAGGATTCATCATGCTAATACCGCATGTAACCTGTCCGACAAATATAAGACAGCATATCTCAGTTCTGCGCAAATTGACTCCCTTAAAACAATCCCAGTACGTGGCACCCGCGCTAATTTCATCTTCATACTCTGTCGTATGAATCATCATAGCCACTGTTTCGCGCGCCTCACCTTCATCTTTAGTGGTCAAGCGACGGATTGAGTGGACTGCTTTGTCCTTGTACCCATGTCGGACCAACCACCAAGGAGATTCCGGAGCAAAGTAGACACCACAAATAAGTGGAATTGGCCAGATCCACTGAATGGCAAAAGGGATCCTGTATGCCCATTCGTCATCTCGCGACACCAAACCGTCCAGAACACCGGAAGCAATCAGTTGGCCGATGATCTGACTAAGGTTCACGTAACTGGTCATGAATCCTCGAAGCACGACAGGACAAACTTCTGAAGCGTAGGCAGGTCCCACAGTAGTGAAAACTCCCCACGGGAGTCCACATAATATCTCGCCAACAAGTAATACCTCAACTGAAGGAGCGAAGAATGGAATAAATATTAGGCCCGCCATTGCTGCCAGTGCCACCAGCATAACAGGCCGATAACCAAACCTCGCAGACAAGTAACCGTTCAATTGCGATCCGATGATAATTCCGATGGTTGCGCCATTCGGAAGAGCTGCTTGCCATGGAGCAGACAACTGATATCCGATGCCAGGAAAATACTCTCCGTATCTCTTTTGGAAGGCAGGATACCCAAAGAAGTTTCCGATAAGACTGTTGTCGTATCCTACCATAACAATAGATAGTGAAAGCAAAGCAGACCAGCCAACCGCTTTCCATTGCCCTTTAAGAGCCTCACGTAGGGTCATCTCATGCTCCTGGATGGTAGCTATTTGAGCCTCTTGAGTAATTTCTTTCCAGTTCTCGCCTTGCATGGCTCGACTTTCGACCAGATGGTCATTCTTTTCCGGCATTACATCTTCCGTCATCTTGTTTGCTTCTCTAGTATCGAGGTTATGAGGGCATTCGATCTTTATATATAATTTTTCGCTATCATCTGCTCCCCAGATGTGAATTACCAATTTCGTCCACTCTTGCATGCATCTATCCGGCTCTTATCGTTTTAAAGGTAGCATTGCTATTTCTTGACATCTGCCAGATAAACTGATCGGCTGATAACCCCGCCATGAGATGCGACAACGGATCCGCTCGTATAATAACTTTCCGGATATCAGCAATTCAGCCGCACATAATAGGATAAGATATCCGAATTAGCATTTTTGACGCCGACACCGCAATCAGTCTCAATACGATTTGTACGCTTCGTACCCGGTGAACTCAACTCCGATGTTAAGGACATCGATTGATAATTTGAAATAAAGTCCCGGCCTACTGACATTGTTTGAATCTCAGCAGTGATACTTATCCAGCATTGCTGCCACTGATCTATGGCACTGGCTCGGAAAACATTGGCGAATTCCCAATTTCGAATCCGAAATGCTCTCGTCGCGATGATCTGGTGTTAGCGGAGTCCGGGGTCAGACGCAGGGGAGCCGGCGATGCCCCCGCATAGCTCAATACTACACAACAGTAGTCAAATGTCGCACAATATTGATTAAACTTGGGGCATGTACGTCTATGCAACGCTAACAGACGTTAGGGTCAATTTATCAAGCTGTGACGCTGATGTAAGCCCCGGTATCACTATCTGCTATCTCTCAGATGTGTTTTTTTGGCTTGCGGGTTTAAAATGTGTGTGAACCCCCGCCGGATATCGCGCGAAAGATAAACAGAAGAAACCAGGATATGGCCATGAACATATCAAGTATACCGGAAGCAGATATCAAACCCGGGATGCCGGCATTTTCTAGATTTGCCTCTAGAAGATCGGTGGTGTATTCTACTCGCGGTATTGTTTCTTGTTCTCAGCCTCTGGCTGCTCAGGCAGGATTGAGCGTTCTAAAGGCAGGAGGAAATGCCGCCGATGCAGCTGTGGCTACAGCAGCAGCATTGGGTGTAACAGAACCTTGCTCAACTGGACTTGGTGGTGATATGTTCTGCTTGTTTTGGAGCGAAAAAGAACAGACAGTTAAGGCCATAAACGGCTCAGGCAGGTCACCAACAGCTCTGACTCTCGAAAAATGCCGGGAGCTCGGTTTTCTTGGATCATCCATTCCAGGCACAAATGCCAATGCTGTGACTGTGCCTGGTGCAGCGGCTGGTATGCTAGATACAATTGAAGCCTTTGGATCGCGGATGTTGAGTCTGCAACAGATCTTTGAACCGTCAATTGAGTTAGCCAGGGAAGGGTTCGCAGTATCTGAGATAACCGTAGAGCAATGGATTGACTGTGAGGATATGATCAAAAAGAGTTCGCCAAATGGCGGCGAAATTCTGAGAAATGGTCGCGCTCCTAGAATAGGTGAAGTGTTCCGTAACCCAGAGTTGGCCAAAACTCTGCAGGAGATTGCCGAAAAAGGCAAAGACGCCTTTTATAGGGGGCGAGTTGCAGATGCCATAGTCGAGGTATTGCAAGAACTTGGCGGAACCATGACCGTGAAGGACTTAGCAGATCACACTTCGACATTTGAAAAGCCCATATTTACTAACTTGGGAGACTCGACGCTTTGGGAATGTGCTCCGAATGGGCAGGGTTTGGTTGCACTGGAGGCCACAGCTATGATACAGCTGCTAGAGGAAACTGGCAGAATCGCTTCCTTCAGCAAGCTTAAACATAACAGTGTCGAACATCTTCACGCCATTATCGAAGCACTTCGTTATTCTTTTGCCGATGGGTACACCTACATTAGCGATCCTTCAGTAGAAACTTTACCAGTGGATGATTTACTGAGTAAAGATTACCTTTTGCGGCGTCTATCAGCATTTTCATCTGATCATATCGATAAGGATCTTAAGCACGGCAATCCCTTTGCTTCTTCAGATACGGTCTACTTTTCAACTTCCGATGCGGAAGGAAATGCCTGTAGTTTTATCATGTCGAATGCGTCCAACTTTGGAGCTGGCATAGTCCCCAAAGGATGTGGCTTTCCGCTTCAGAATCGAGGATCAGGATTCACTCTTGACGAGAACCACTTCAATTGCATCAAGCCTGGCAAGCGTCCGTTTCATACCATTATTCCAGCAATGATCACAGTCAATGGAAAGCTGGACAGTTGTTACGGGGTCATGGGCGGCTTTATGCAGCCCCAGGGTCATCTTCAGGTACTACTGAATTTGCGTATATTTGGACTAACGCCCCAAGAAGCATTGGATGCTCCTCGAATTTGCATTCGTGCTGGCTTGCATCTCTGCACCAATGAGGAGGACGGAGACCCCGGAGAACGTTCTGTTGTGTTTGTTGAACACGGGGTGCCACCCGATGTAGTTACAGGCCTGGAGAAACTGGGCCATTCAGTCAAAATTATCAGAGGATGGCAGCGAGCCGTATTCGGCAGAGGCCAGATAATCCAAGTCAAGCGCGATTCAAACGGAGAGATGGTTTATCATGCCGGTAGCGACCCCCGTGGAGACGGCCATGCACTACCCCTCTAAACTGTTTATAGATATCATCTATCATGTAAAAAGAACTAATTAAACTTTACTAAGAAACTCCAATGTTGGGTGCTCAAGAATGGAAATCGGATGTCGGTTAAAGTTGTTTTTGAGCTGAGTGCGGCGACAACTCTTTCATGCGTAAACTTCTAACGTAAATACGAAAGAACGGGTCTGAGGAATCACAAATTCGTAATGGTTGAATACGTGAATGCGATTGAGGTTGAGTTTCGGGTGCTCTTAACTCTACCGATTTGCTGAGTTTATTTATCCGAGGAAGCAAGCCACCGCTTAGCTTGCCGAGAGGAGGGGCCGAGAATTCATATATAAAGCCACCGGGTTAATGAGAAGACTCGAAACGACGTGAAATTAATTACAAAATGCCAACTGTTGCACAGAAACTTAGAGAACTCATTGATGCTCCTGAAATCCTCGTGGCTCCGGGGGTTTTTGATGGTATCACCACCCGGATTTCCATTCAGGCGGGGTACCCCGCCTTGTACATGACCGGAGCAGGAACTGTGGCATCTCGACTAGGAATGCCCGATATGGGTCTTGCAGGCCTGAGTGAAATGCATCAGAATGCTCATATGATCGCTGGGATTGATCTCACAGTGCCACTGATCGCAGATGCCGATACAGGATATGGGAACAGTGCTCTTTGTGCCCGAACATTAAACTTGTATGCGAGGGCCGGAGTAGCTGCTTTGCATGTTGAAGATCAAGTGCATTCAAAGAGATGTGGTCATTTACTGGGTAAACAGGTTGTTTCTACTGAGGAGTTTGTATCTCGAATTCTCGCCATGGCGATCGAGCGAAAGAAGATCGGCTCTGACATTCTCATCATTGCGCGAACTGACTCTCTTCAAGAGCTTGGTGTTGATGAGTCCATCAAGAGAATCAAGGCTGCTGTAAAAGCAGGTGCAGATATCGCATTTGTTGAGGGCATTGGAAGCGAAGAAGAAGCCAGAAAGGTCGTTAAAGAGTTAGCTCCAACTCCGGTTTTGGCCAACCTTGTTCCGAACGGCCTTACTCCAAACTGGACGGCCCAGGAAGCACAGGAGATTGGATTCAAGCTGGCCATATTCCCAGGTGTCTGCATTGGGCCCGCTGTTGCAGGTATCACTCAGGCCCTTGAGACTCTTAAACAGACCGGCGGACAACCTATTCATAGCGGAAAGGGCTCTCCAAAGGATTTTTTTATGACAATGGGCTTGGGTGAAGTCGTAGCTTTGGATAAGAAAGTAGGCGCACATACCTTTACCGATAACATCTAAATAAAAATCAATTCGACATGACAACCCCCCATCCCTTCGGATATGCTGTGTTCAAGCCTTCAACTATACCGGTTTCGGAAGACATCAATAACGACGATCCCTGCAACCCCCGCAACGCCATGGACCAAGAATGTTGAAGAGCTATGCAGCGCTCTTATATGCGGCCCGTCACCGATAACAAGATGGGCTTCTTTAACAGATATGGTTGCTCCATACCCCTGTAATAAGAACCTTTTTTCTACTGGTCTCAGAGTGTTTCTACTAGGAGTCGGGCCGGCTTGATTGCAAGTGACATTTTATCCAAGTCATACATTGCTCATAACTGATTAAGATTTAGTTCGTTTTAACATGATTTATTGTGCTAGATTGACTTGGCGCCAATGTATATCGGCCCCGGTGAGCATCAAAAACAGTCATTCCCTCCACGCACGCCTCAAAAGCGCAGTCCGACGGCGAACGAGAGTGATGGGTGCAATCCACTCATGTTCACACTTCGTCAGGTCTGCGCTCATCGATCTAAAATGTGCGTAAACTTGAAAAAAGTAAGTAAATGTGGGGGAACTAGACTAGCTACTTCATCAAAGCGGGGCCGATTGAATCTCACGAACCCGCTGTCGAATGTTCGAAACAGCAAGATTGATTAATTTCGCTTGTTGAATCTTCGTTTTCCAATAGCTGATATCGAAATCTATCTCAAAATTGAGTCTTTGCCGGTAGCTATCCCGGTACAGCTTGGAGGGATGGATATAATTCAGCCGCTCGGCCCTGGTTCATGATTTCGGCGAGGTGCCGTGAGGTTGATTTTCACATGGCTCTTGGCCAATTAATGCTCCCCCCAAAAACAATCTGACTACCCCCTCATTTTCGTCCTGTGTGAGATTGCTAGATATTACTTGTAGAGGCTTTTTTTTTGTATTAATCCCTTTCCTGAGGCGAGAAACGGGTGTTGAATAATAAAAGATGATGGCGACATCGAGAACCAATCCATCAGCCGTAGATGAGTTTAGAGAGTCCGACTCGAGAGATGAAATCGGCGAAATCCCGTGCAATGAGATGTTTCAAATGTTGCATGAATTGATTCCCCGCGTTTTTGATATTGTCCGTCCCCCTGTGATCAATGATCGCCGTGAAGATGGCTCCAATCGATCCGACAATCCCTGCATCCAACTTCGTGTGTGGGGTATAGAGGCAACCTCTGTGTATTTATAAGGTATCTGTGATTTCCCTCTTGTTTTCTTAGCACTGCTTTTGTCTGTGTAAAAGAACGGATGGCTGAACAGGACGAGAAATCTGGCGCAGTTCATGTGGAAAACATTGCTTCAAAGGTTGACTTCATAACTGCGGTTGTGGAGGACGATGGCGGCCATGACAGACTGGAGCTTACACCGGAAATGCACGAAATTGTTGGGGCTGCCGTTTCCAGGCTCTGTGGGAAGCAAGAGACGGACAATGGCCAGTTTGAGCCTGATATTGAGTTCATCATTTCTAAAATGGTGACCATGTCCACTGACGAAGCTCTGGAGGTTGTGAACAAAACCATTGCCGAACATGATGATGACCCTAACTTTCCAGCTTGGTCTATGGAACAGATTATGAAGATCTCGGCTGGACCCAAGGCAAATGATATGGATCCCGAGACATATGAATGGACTCTCAAGACAGAAGCAGCCCTCATAAAGTATCATTCTCCATATGCTGAGGTGAGAGCTGTGGCCGATCCTTTCGACGACCCCAACGAACTTTCTCTGACTATCAGAGCTTACTTTTTGGGGCTTGTTTGGATGTGTGGTGCAACGGCTATCAACACATTCTTCAATCCTCGTCAACCCGGTATCTCGATCGGAACGAGTATCATTCAGCTACTGATTTATCCCTGCGGTAAAGCGTCTGCAATGGTTTTGCCTGACTGGGGTATAACTTTTCGTGGTGTTAGACATTCATTAAACCCTGGGCCTTGGTCTTACAAGGAACAAATGTTGGCTACGATTATTGTCAACATTGCCAATGGACCCGGATATATATTCAATGTTTTTCTAGTTATGAAGATGCCAGCGTTCTTCAATTATAGTTGGGTTGGTTTTGGCTTCGAGATTCTCTTGGCTTTATCGACTCAGTTTCTTGGACTTGGATACGGCGGTATTCTTCGCAGACTTGTCATTTATCCTATCAAAGCAATCTGGCCCAGCATTCTGCCGACTCTCGCACTTAACCGTGCTCTAATCAATCAGAAAAAGAATGAAAGCATCAATGGATGGACTATGTCCCGATACACATTCTTTTGGCTTTGCTGTCTTGCAATGTTCCTATACTTCTTTATCCCCAATTATCTATTCCAAGCTCTACATGCTTTCAATTGGATGACATGGATTAGCCCTCAAAACTTCACGCTGGCAATGGTCACCGGGTTCTACGGTGGAATGGGATTCAACCCGATTGCTACCTTTGACTGGAACGTATCTGGAACACAGGGACTTGTAACTCCTGTGTTCAGTACTGTTCAGCAGTATCTGGGTAGCATTATATCCGGTCTTATTATCATTGGCATGTATTACAGCAACATGTATTGGAGTGCATATTTGCCCCTTAACAGTAATGAGGCTTTCACCAATACTGGCGAGGTCTATAATGTCACTGAAGTTCTGACTGACGGAAAGCTGGACGAGGCCAAATATCAGAAGTATTCATTTCCTTTCTACGGTGCTGCTAATATTTGGGGTCAGGGCTCGTGGTTCTCCTGGTATACAGTCACACTTACTTACATTTTTATCACTCAATGGGATATGATCAGACACGCTTGGAAGACCATGAAGGACTCTTTCCGAAGAGCCAGGGAGGGAGGAGGAATGCTTAACGGCTTTGATGACCCCCACTCAAACATGATGAAGAGATATAAGGAAGTCCCGGATTGGTGGTATGGCATCCTTCTTATTTTTGCCCTGGTACTTGCAATCATTGGTTTCGAGGTCTATCCTTTGGACGTTCCTGTTTGGATTATATTTGTGACTGTGTTTATCAGTATTATATTTTTGATACCGATGGTTATTTTGAATGCCATGGCCAATATTCCGTTTGCAATGAACGTGCTTTTCCAGCTTCTTTCTGGTTGGTGGTTTCCAGGCAATCCCGTAGCAATGATGATGATGATGGTGTTTGGTTACAATATGGATGCTCAAGCTGAAGCCTATATGTCGAATCAGAAAATGGCCCACTATTCGAAGTTGTCTCCTCGCGGTATTTTCTTTGGTCAGATTGGTGCTGTTTTCATCAACAGTTTTATCTTTGTGGGGATGGCAAACTGGATGGTTGGAAACTTTGATGGAATGTGCAGTTGGGATCAACCTGATCACTTTGTGTGTGAGCAAGCACACGCGTTCTATTCCCAAGCTGCTCTTTATGGAGTGGTTGGTGATCGTAGAACGTTCGACCTCTATCCTATCCTTCCCTATGGCTTCCTATTTGGTGCCATTGTAGGCATCGGGTTTGCAGTTTCTCAAAAGTATGCAAAGAGAATTCGGCAGTTCGTTAATTCCCGAGTTCGCCCCAATGTTTCGGAGAAACTTGATGGCTCCATATTTGCTGCTTTGCGTTACTTGAAGTTTTTGAATCCTGCGGCTGTCATGCAGGGAGCATGTAATACTTGGACAGGTGGATACAACCTGAGCTACAAGACAAACAAAGTCTATATCTCTATCATTTTCATGTACTACATCAAGAAGTATTACACAGCCTGGTGGCAGAAGTATAACTACTTGATTGAGGCAGGTTTCGACATCGGGGTTGCTCTCAGTGGTATTATCCAAACTTTTGCTTTAGGCTGGAACAACATTACTCTTACATGGTGGGGAAACACGGTTTCTACTGCAGGAATCGACTATCAGAGCTATAACCAAAATGGAACCCTTCTGCCGCTACCCGCTCAGGGCTTTTTTGGCCCCCGTCCTGGCCAATATCCTTAGTTTCTACCTGTAGTTTAATAAATGAATTAAATGTTTTTTTGGTCATCATTATGAGTTTCTCGTTGTAGCCCAATCTGTAACAGCTCAGAAAACCTTTGCTTTTTCAATAACGTAGCTTGGTGGCTGCGGCGCCCCTGCTGCAGATCCTTTAAAGCTGCCTTTGGAAAATTTCCGAGACTGTCTTCGCCTAACGCCTGCTTTGATCTAGAGTAGTTTTGTAAGGAAACAGCCTAATGCCTGCATCAGGATCCCATAGTGTGTGCAGCTTCGTGCAGTAGACTAGAGTAACATATCTGACTCCGGCGGATCTTCTTTTTCCCCGGTCAAAATTATGCCAAAATGGTGTTCGGTAAAGCTTCAAGATATAAAGGATTATATAAGACAATATATATGATATATATGTAAGAGTAATACTTTTAACGAGCTTCGAGGATCCTTAAAGTGTTGGAGTGTCCGAGACCGCCGGTCCATCCCTGGATGGCGACGACGGTATCACCCTTGCTCAATATTCCCAAGCTGATAGCCTGGTCCATTCCCCACTTCAGACGCTGCTCGACATCCTGCTGCCATTCAGCGGCGTTGCTGGCACGAGGCACATCGTACACAAACGGGTAAACGCCTCTGTACAAATGAGAATACCGTGCGGAAGCATCATTTCTAGTAACCATGAGAATGGGGCAGTTAGGTCTGTACTTGGAGCACAGACGGGCAGTAGAGCCAGAAGTACTCAAGACAATGATAGCCTTTGCTTGTTGTTCGAAAGACGAACTGACGGCGGCAATAGCCACAGTCTCCGAGGTATGGGTAGGCAAGGGAACCAAAGAACGAAGTTCGTTGAACAGGGGCTGGTAAGCAATGCCTTTCTCGGCCACAATACAAGTCTCATGCATCATTTTGACAGCCTCAATTGGGTATTTACCCTTAGCAGTTTCGCCAGACAACATAACACAATCGGCACCGTCCAAAACGGCGTTACCCACATCCGAAACTTCGGCACGGGTGGGTCTGGGGTTGTATGTCATTGACTCCAACATTTGAGTAGCACAGATAACGGGCTTACCGGCGAGGTTGCACTTTGCAATGAGTTGCTTCTGAACAATGAATACCTTAGAGGCGGGGATTTCGATACCCAAATCACCACGAGCGACCATGACACCGTCAGTCTCCTTGAGGATTTCATCGAAGTTATTTACACCCTGTTGATTTTCGATTTTGACGATGATTTGAATGTTCTTTCCCTCTTCTCCCAACACCTTTCGAATCTGACGGACATCTTCACCGGTTCGGATGAACGAAGCGAATACCATATCGACCTTATTCTTAACACCAAATAGCAAGTCATTCTTATCCTTCTCTGAGAGAGCTGGGAGATCGACATCAGTTCCAGGCAGATTGACACCCTTATGGGACGAGATTTGTCCATTATTGACAGCTTGAACCTTCAAGGTACTCTTGTCCACAACCTTAAGCACCTTGAATGACAAAACACCGTCATCAACGTAGATAATTCTTCCCTCCTCAATTACGTTGGTGATATTCTTATAATCAAGATACATGATGTTCTCATCACATTTCTTGGCATAAGCATCGTCGGTGGTGAACGTCATTTCATGGCCAGCAGTGATAGGATGGTCCTTTCCATCGACAGTGGTTCCGGTTCGAATCTCGGGACCCTTGGTATCCAAAGCGATTGCCAAAGGACGGCCAACATAGTCCTTACCGGATTGACGGGCGTTATCAATCACAGATTGATGATAAGAATATTCTCCATGAGAAAAGTTCATTCGAACAATATTCAATCCTGCTTGTCTCAATTTGGTAATCATCTCAGCACTGTTTGAGATAGGTCCTATAAGAATCCACGTGTTAATATCCTTTACTACAAGTCATTGCTCACAACGGAAACATACCGATAGTACCGATAATTGAGGTACGACGCTGGGATTTCAAAGGAACAGCCTCTGTATCCAACGTAGTCAACCATTGTAAATTGGAATTGGGTGCAGAATAAATCATTGTTCAAAATTAAAACGTCACAATTGATTGAGAAGTGAGGAGGTTAAAAAAAATTTAGCGGGACAAGGACTATAGAGGGGGAGCGTTTTGTTGTTAAAAAGACCCACCTTCACCCACCAACAAAAAAAAAAATTACATAGAAATTTTGTTGAGTTGAATCAATCAACTGATTATTATTGAGTTAAGATTAAACTTTTAACCATAAGCCAGAACCTTATAGAAGTAACCTGATAATTGATTTAAAACCTCGTGATTTTAATAGTTGATTTTCTATATGATGATTTCAATTCCAATTCATATTCATTCCTCCACTGGTTCTTATATATTGATCTTGTTCTTGGGTGCGGATTATCTATGGATCATTTCCAATGCATAAGCCCTGCAATACGACGTCATAAATCGATATCAATGTCCGGGTAAATATTGCAAACTTTCCCGACGGTGTCAAAATTTGAATAAAATATGTGCATGTAAATCGCTGCATTATGAATTTATGACTTGCATATTATTATATTCCAACTATCGCCCAATCTTTGACGTCAAGTTGACAAAAATAAATATGAAATTCTAAACAGATTTGTTATCCCAGAACCAGAAGTACTGTTTAACATTTTAGTGTTCCTCTATGTCACGATTGAAATAACTTAAGTCGGTACTAGAAAACACTCGTCCATAGTGAGATCTAATTACGTAATCCATCAGTCACGTGAGCTCTTCAATACTTCAACGTCGACTTGGCGGTTCAAACGCTTTATTCAAGTCTGTGTTTTGAAAATTGAAACTGCAAAGTGAGCAGTCTGCATATAAGACAGATCATATTCCTGTTTTAGTTGAAAGCACTGTGTGCAATAGATCACAGGTGGAGTTATTTCGGTGCTTGATGTGCCAGAGAACTGAGAGAAGAAACTCGAGACAATAAATGGAGTGTGGACCACATAGTAAATTGTCTGCAGCTCATAGATATCCAGACCTAGTTAGTTATCTAACGATAAGAATGTTATCTGGAATACGAGCGCATTGCGACTTGGCCGGATAGACGAGGAAGTGCACCGATCCCGAAGCTGGACAGATTCAATGGCCAGAAAAACACATTTGTAGCCCTTCTCTGCTAGTAAGAATGGTCTACGTCAATTTTGTGAAATTGTTGCAAAAGATGAAATCAAGCATTCCATCCAGCTTTCATTTCCTCTCAACCACTGGTAAGTATGTCACGGAACAGTAGCACATACCAACATCCTTGGATTTTGTTAAGGAAGACAAACTGGTTTCAAATACGTTAATAGTTTTATATATTTATGAATTATTCCAACAGGACACTCCGGAAACTTCTTTGGACCTCAAAAAGGTAAACAATAATATGCAGAGTAAATATCAGAATGCCACGTCATTGGCTATTCTACTATTCAATCACGGCTTAGAGAGCCCCTTGACAATTTCCATCAAGGATGGCCCACGTCAACGAAGTATCTACTTATCGTTTCACCTTGTTCATTTGCGATAGGGTATGTTCGATTCAGCGGCGGTCAATACGGGGGTGCTTTGAATGTCACCCGATTGATCGCCACGAACGATCTACCGGACCTCCGCTTAGCGGCCGCCAGCGTCATGCACGAACTTAGTAATTGAACCCTGCGTTTGACTTCAATGTGACGTCGTGCGCAATCAGCACATCGTCATATACTCTCTAGACCAACATCCAGTTCTGACATCCCCTTCAATCGTTTCATGACTGATTTTCGTGGTACAAAGAATCCAAGGTTCTGGGTCAACAAAAAGCACGTGCCACGAGCACGTTCCGCAGACACGTCCGAAAATTAACCGGCATAATTTATATTTTAATCAACCAATCAATATTTTCTATAAAGCGTCCACCTCGCTCTTTTCTTTTGTTTTTTTTCCTCACCCTATCCTCTTTTTTTATCTGTTATTTTCTTCTAAACGCGCTCTACTTTCTACTCATCAACCAACTAAAGAATATTAAGCTGTTTCAATGGTTTCTGTATCTTTGGTTTTTGCCATTCTCATGGAATGGTTCGTCACGCTTATCAACCTCTTCACCACTGTGGAAGCCTACGCTGGTCGTTCCCCTGCTTCTCCGGTGGATTTTACTGTTCTTGTTTCTTCGACTCTTACTGCTACTGTGCTATCCCGTTTTCCGATCCTGCCGCAGATCATGGTTTGAATCCAAGTATCGAAATTGAATCCCTTAGCACCTGTCAAACTAACGATAATGATAGTTCCAGTCTTCAAAGAGATTTCCTCTGCTCATTGAAGGCTAATGATGCCACAGTCAATGACTCTGATTGTGGTGCGCCCGCGGTAAGTATCGGCGATGACGCTGATTGTGTTCCAGCTGAAATTGAATCCTGTTGCTCGAGTCAAGCTAAGGATAATGATATTTCAACTTATTATGCTAACGATTTTAATAGTACTCCTAATGAGAAATCAGAAAAGCACTCTTATACTGCTGAGCCCTTGGCGAAGTCAATGCAATTGGACCAGCCAGTCACTAGTATGGGAGTCCCGCTTATATTTTTCTCTGAAGATGCACCCTTTGAGCTCGTGGTTCAAGATGCTATGGATTTGATGCGTGAGGGCGTAAAAGTGTGGCTGGAATTCGCGCGCTGTCCCCTTCGCACCAAACCGAGATTCAAACGTTCCGTTATCGAGTTCGGGGAGCACCTCAAGAAGTCTTATCTCACTCTTTCATATTTCATGAAAGGGCCTTCGCCGAAGCTGTTTGATAGCGCTGATGCCTCATGCCGCAGCCTTGTCAAGTCAAGCTACGAGGGTTACTGGCGTTTGAGGCGCGATTTACAGTGTGCAAAGGATGAACATGTTGCAAGAACAGCTCGCAACCTGTCTATCGCATTATCGGCACTTTCAGCAGAGCCAGTGACATATGAGTATACCTATCAAGGGATTATTCCTCACATGCCTCGTCTCCAGACGAGTACCTTCGACGACAGCCATTTTGATGCAGTTACTACTCCTGCTTCAGTGGCTTCAGGTAAGAGATGTTCGGGTTTGCATGTGAGGTTCGCTTGAAGCAAAAGCCAAAAACCAACTTATCATTCGCCGAAAAAACCGAAACACCAAAACAACATCAGAAAAACACCAAAAAACAACAAAAAAACAACAAAAAAACAACAAAATATAAAACAGCAAAAAAACCGTCTACTCTTTTTATCATTGGCCAAAAAACAGAAACTCCAAAAAAACAACAAAATATAAAACAACAAAAAAAACCCGTCTACTCCTTTTATCTTTATCATTCGCCGAAAACACCAAAAACACCAAAAACACCAAAAACACCAAAAACAACAAAAAAATAAAAAAACACAAAAAAAGCTCTCTTTCATAGATCTATACATTTTTATTGATGATTCTTCATGCTGCTTCACCCCAGTTATCTTTTAACATAGTTGACAGAAACTCAAGAGCGGCAGACTTTGCTTAATGATCTGCCCCGAAAATAATAAAGTCCTGCTGTCATTCGCTGCAGACGTAGTAGCGAGATTGTACCAGTATTCTCCCTTGGACACCGTATAGACGACAACCGTTATCGTTGAGCTATAATACTCGGGTATGATCACGATAGCTTCGGAGCAAATGCTGTAACAGTCGTCTGCTTTGGAAGAGTTTACGTTTGATGGGGTTCAATGCACATATGCAGATGTCCTGTCGATCACACGACTACCCCAGAAGCACCCTCTCACCAATAGAAAACTAAAGCCAAAAAGCAACTTATCATTCGCCAAAAAACAAAAACACCAAAAAAACACAGAAAATAGAAAACGCCAAAAAAAAAATCCGTCACTATCAATCCCCCATCCAACGGCTTCCGATGTGTGGTGAGTTGTGTGGTCACAGGGATGCTACGGAATATCAGATATTCAAACTTCTGAGAGGAAATGAGTCAGTATAGACCCGCCAAAATATTTCACGAGCTGAGTATTATGCCCCTCCCACAAAGCGTTGAGCCGACGATCGACCTAAAAATTCCAATCAGAGTTAACCACTCTGCAGTTTTCAGTCCCTCTTGATGAAGCGTATTAATAGAGTATTCCATCCAGTCAACTACCGTAATAGCTCTGTTCCAATCCCTGTCGACCTCGGCCACTTTCTTCAAATAGCTTTCCATCCGGTCAACATCGTCATAATGCGGTCCGGAATTTAAAGTTGAAGCTATCCATTGATCAGTAAGTTGTAATATTTCCTGAAGGTTACTCTTGCCGAAGAGTCGCGTTGATTCTGTTGGTTCAAGCTTAAGAGAAGTCCGAGGGGGTAAACTCTCGGACCCTTCAGCAAAATGCCTCTTATAATCCGCAATTACCTCTCTTCGTAATTGACTAGGCAATTCTGCAAGGACTAAAGAATCTAATTTCAAATCCTGAGTAGCTGGTAATATAGCCCTCGAAGTCACTTCTGGTTTCTGAAGCTTTGGGCGCTTTATCCAATTGATTTTTTCTGCATTCTTGGACGGGGATTCAGCTTTACGTTTCATAGCTGAGCCTTCAAAATCCGGCTTTGTAATGGAATACATGCGTTCCGGGGCTGCAGCAAGCTCAAGGTGAAGGCGCGTCTGCTTGGTATCATGATTCAGTGAAGTCATGTCGTCTTCATCTTCATCTTCACCATCGACAAGCTTCATTTGAAGCCCGAGTCCCCTGAAGTCCTGTGGTGGTAGGTCGTAGGACTGGATCATTTCCCATGCTAATGGAAAAAGTTTTGACTCATCATTAGTAGGGCTATCCATCCTAACTGATTTCGAATAAGAGTCACATTCGCCACATCCCATAAATTTCGGAGGAATCACAGGCGCATGGCTAGCCCGCTGAAGGATCTTTACTGTTAGTAGCCTACCAGTGTATTGATTTTTGATCATTCGCTGGCAAAGCTCTGTCACCATTCTCGATACAAATAATTCCTGCTCAGTTGAATCTCGCACTCGAACGCCCCATGATATCTCAATGCCAATTGACTTTGCCGGTGGTATGATAGAAATATTGCTACAACTATCGATCCCTCTTGAGTATTCAAAAAGTCGCTTACCCAGCTTTCTACCCAGTAGATCCTCAAGCTTCTGTAAAGACACATCTTGCCTAAGCTGCTTTATGCTGATGACTCCAATCTCTGATAATTTCTTTGTCGCATGTCTGCCAACACCTGGAAGATCTGAGATGTTGAACTTATCCAAAAAGTCAAGAACTTGATCATTCGAAATGTACCATTGGCCAGCTGGTTTGGCACGTCTAAGTGCCATTTTGGCCAACAGAACGTTAGATCCAGCACCAACGCTAGCTTCTATACCAGCCGCAGCCCGTATACGGTTGCGAAGCTTAAAGGCCAGGCTAAGCACGCTGGTTTCTATATTATCAAGATCGACTAGGGAGGTGACATCCAACAACGCTTCATCCACGGAAACCGGATAGAGAGAATCAGGAGCTAGATCTAGTAATACTTCGTAAAGGGCCTCCGAAGCCTTTTCATATCCAGGAAAGTTATACGGCAGTATCCGGATATCGGGACACAGTTTCCTCGCATTGGCGACCCATAATCCATTCCGGACACCGTATTTTCTCGCCACATAGTTGCAGCTCGCCACATCTGCACTTCCCTTAGAGCCGTTACTGACACAAACAGGTTTATCTCGTAGATCTGGGCGCTTCAAAAGGGCCACTGCAACGAAGAAGCAATCAAAATCAATGTGCATTATCACTCTGGAGGTTGAGGGGGATTTTCCAATTCGTTGCGAGTTGTTCTGCTCGGCAAGCAGTTGGAATTTTCGCTTCAAGTCAAATTTCCAAGTACTCAAATGATGTAGCCGGGAGCTTTTATAGAAGCTGGCGATAAAATCTGGATCAAGACAGTTCACATTCAATCGGCCCTTCTCCTGATCTTGCTCTTCATCTTCATCGAACTCTTTTGGTCCATTTTCATTATCATCCTCCTTTCCAGTCTCCACTGCTTCACTAGGCAGCTCCGGTCTCAGCTCTGGTCTCGATTTCTCTGACTCTTCACTTTGTCCATGAGTCTGTTCCCTCTGTACAACCACAAACTTGGGAGGAACTATAACTGACTGTCCCTGGGACACACCTATAGTCTTATAGTCTGACCAGGGTAGTAGTTTACCCTGAGAAATGCTGTCCAGGATCCAATCAGAACGGACGACTTTATATCTCGCATACTCCTGCTTCTTCCTCGCAGTTAAAGAGTTTGCCACTATATGAGTTGCAAAGGTCTTCCCACTTAAATACTGGGTATGTACACCACCATGTAGTGTAATCAATCTTTTCAACTCCGGCAACGATGGTTGAGTGTAACCAGTCACATAGATCATGCAACCTTGAAAAATATTGGAACCTGCCACAGACGAAGCTGCTGCTGCCTCTCGGGCTTGATTCTGGAGCTTTCGCTCCTTATTGGCTATATACTGCCCAAACCCGTCAAATACTGTAGCTTCATATTCTTTGCCATCTTCTCCGGTATATTTGTGATTGATTAACTCCTTCGCTCGCTCATGCAGTGGCGGCGGCATATAAAGGAGAACTCACACTGTTTTAGATATTAAACGGATATTAAATCCGATTTTAATCCGATGTTAAACGGATGTTAACCGTCCTACCTTAGGATGTTTACCGATGTTCGTATGTTATTGTTCATTTCCCGCCGCCACCCCTAACATGTCTGTGCAACTTATTGGGAGTTTTATGTGGTGGCTGAAATATTCTCCTGAGACTCCGGAGTTCAATTTTCATTATATTTTTATGCAGTTTTGACACAGAATCACAATTATTAAACTGGGCTTGAGTAACTGAGGTATATTTGCAAGCTTTATATACTGGGCACGTGATCTCCGCCATTTACGTACGCGTCGAGTAGCGGTTGACGGTTTATTTCATTATTTAAAACATGTATGTACGCAACAATTCCTACTATCATTTCAAGATTGTATCTACGAAATGGTTTTGAATGCCACTTCCGACTTCAGCGAATTTGAAATCGTGCGAGTCTTTGGCGCGAAGGAAGTCATCGCTGATAACAATCGTTTTTGCCGCTAAGCCCAACTTGTGAGCGCGGTTTGTGAGATCTTCTTGAACTTCCTTTGAAGGTACCTTGAAATATGATTCACAGTTGTACCACTTGGCAGAGAATCCAAGTGCTGGCATGCATCTGACATACTCGCTGGGATTGGGCATTCCACAATGCCATAGAGTCAGATCTCGCAGTACGATCGAACCTTTTTTGACAGTCGGCTGTACGGGAGGTTTCTTCTTCCTTTGTGCCTCTAGTGCATGCTCAGCGACTTTGTTCTGTTGGTCTGGGAAATAATCGGAAGTCCTGTTCTTGTGAGTCCCGGGCCATACTTGAGTGGACCCTGTAGCTTTGGAAAACTCCATCAGCGGTATATTGGCTATTAGATAGAAGGTAGCAGCAACGTCCTTGACACGCTCATCTGCGTGAACCGGTTGTTGTCTCGTGCTCCGAGGCATGGCTGTATTACCGCTAATGAAGTCCCACTTTGGAGAAGGGCCAAGAATAGCCTTTACAGCATCGAACAGAAGCCGATTGGTGACGATATCTTCCGATACTAGTCCTTCAACATGCAAAGGCAGGCCTTGTTGGACATTCTCTGTACCAAAGTTCAAAATCTTAGTCTCCTTACGGATACGAATCCCATCTTCAACCATGAACTTATTGAGCTTCTCAATATTATTCACCTCGATTACATCCTCCAAAACTATAATGCCGTCCTTAAACATGTTGTCAACAATTTTCTTAAGGTTGGCCACCGACCATTCGCCTTTCTCAAGTTCTTCCGGTGTCGGCACTACTGACACAAGCACTGAATGCTCGATTTCGTTAGTCATAATGGTCTCTTTTATCGCGCACAGTTTGGAAACCGACGGTCAGAAAAGGATGACTAGGCGGCCATTTATAGAGTTCCTGGTGCAAGCAATTCAAAACCAAAGACCAAAATAGTAAATCTTCCAATCGAAACGGGATACAGTCAAGATGCGGTTAGTTCGATCCGAAAAGAGGGGTAGCTGCAGAGCCAAGTGAAACTGCAAAATGTTGTAACTGGAGACTGACGCATGAAATTGCGGGGATATGCAGTCTGCGCATGCATGACGATCTTTGCAGCTTTGACCAACAAACAAGCGACTTTTGAACAGTCTCAGCTCTGCAGGTTTGGAAGGATACAAGGAAAGAAAATAATTGAGAAATAATTGTGCGACTTTATAAGAGATTACGAGGTAGGGATTGGTTGAAATAAACTGTGAGCACAAGACTTCAAATAGGCGGTTGCGGGAGCAAGGCGACCTGACCTATGTGACCACTTCTGGAAGTGCTCGTTTTCGCTCGTGCAGCACAAAAAAGAGGGGTCTTAGGAGGCCGAACAGGTTGAGACCGAAGACTTAAAGATTGCTCTGTTAAAATAGGGAATTATGAGCTTGGACACCGCATGACCAGGGCCGGAAATCCGCTCTTATCCCCCTTAATTCCTAAACAAAGAGCAATCGATCGGTAAAAGATCGGTACTATATGGAGAAAGCGGAATTTAGACGGAGTTACTGCAGCTTTGTGCGGAGGCACTGCATAGGCTTGGCACGAATCGAGTCATATGCCTTCCTTTCGGAGCGTTGGGGTGCAGCAGTCGGAATTTATGTCCATCTAAAGTCCTAATTCCCCGCCTATACGCTGGTGGCCAAGGAATCCGGCAACAGTTATCCGGACGACATGCTGCATGGCCGCGCATTTAGTGTCCTGGCGACCCCGATAAGACCGTTCTTCATAAGTTCCCCAGATTTCATTTGCCCAAATTGGCTAGTGATCGCCTCCAGCGTCAGGCTTCCCCTCTCCCTCCCCTCAAAAAGCTCGCCGCGGTTATTTTTAATATAAGGATGGATGCCTGCATCCTACCAATGGACTAAGGAGCTTGTGTGACGAAATCAAGAAGTTGATAAAATGGCTGAGAACGAACAAAAAACCGTATCTGCCGCCGTCCGTGTCGATAGCATGGATGTCGAGGATGGCGGGAGATCTAACAAGGTCTATGACACAATTTTGGAAACCACTCGGGTTTTGGCTGAGGAGGAGAAGCAGCTGGGTGTAATTGAAGGATTCAAGAAATACCCGAGGGCTATGGGATGGTCTGTTCTTTTTTCAGTCTGCATCATCATGGCAGGCTTTGATGCTCAATTGATATTCTCGTTTTTTGCGCTGCCAGCTTTCGAGAAACAGTTTGGCACCGAGTTTGAGGGTGAGATGATAATCACCGCTCCATGGCAGACTGCACTAAGTATGGGTAATCCCGTTGGACAGATTTTGGGTTCTTTGCTGGTCAGCTATCCATCAGATCATTGGGGTCGACGAAATTCCTTAATGTTCTGCAATTGCCTGATCACGGCGATTATCTTTATGCAATTCTTTGCTCCAAGTATCGGCGTTCTTTGCGCAGGTGAGATTCTGGCTGGTACATGCTGGGGAGCGTTTGTCACGTTGACACCCACTTATGCGTCTGAGGTCAGTCCTGTCTGTCTGCGAGGAATTCTCACTGCTTTCATTAATTTGGGATATGTCATTGGTCAATTTGTTGCACAGGGTGTGGCAGCGGGTATTGAGGGTCGAACAGATGTGTGGTCGTGGAGAATCCCGTTTGGAATTCAATGGGTATGGTGTGTGGTTCTATTCATTGGTCTGCCGTTTGCCCCAGAATCGCCGTGGTTCTTGGTCCGCAGGGGACGCATTGAGGACGCGCGAAAGTCGTTGAGAATCCTCAGATGGGGCGGAGAGGAGCAGATTAACGAGGCAATTCTGCTTATCGAGCAGACGGACTTATTGGAGAGAGAAATCCATGCAAAGACTACCTACTGGGACTGTTTCAAAGGTTCAAATCGGAGAAGAACTGAGATTTGTGCACTGGCGTTTACCATCCAGATTGCGTCTGGCAATCCTCTGATGGGATACTGCACCTATTTCTTTGTCCAAGCGGGGCTGTCGACATCCGAGTCTTTCAATATGGGGGTTGGGAATACTGCCATCGGCTTTGTGGCTACCTGTTCCAGTTTTGTATTTTTGAGTTATGTGGGGCGAAGACGTATTTTCAACTGTGGTATGGCAATTATGACGGTGCTGCTGTTTATTATCGGGGCCTTGGATTGTGCCAAAAATTATGACACCGATCCAGGATTTAGCTGGGCACAGGCAGCACTACTGGACGTGTGGACGTTTATATACCAATTCACCACTGGTCCGATAACGTTTGTGATTATATCTGAAATCTCGTCAACGAGGTTGCGTAGCCGAACGATAGCCGTTGCGACGGCCATTCAAGGTGTTGTTTCGCTGGCGCTGACCATTGCGGTGCCGTACCTGTTCAATCCGCAGAACGCCAATTTAAGAGGCAAGATCGGCTTTTTCTTTGGTGGTATCTCGCTTCTGGGTACTGTATGGGCATTCTTCCGGTTGCCAGAGACCAAGGGAAGAACATTCGAGGAGATTGATATCATGTTTGAGCGACGCGTGCGCACGCGGGCGTTCAAGCACTACGATGCATTCAACGCCGATTTTCTAGTTCACGATGAATAGTCGCAACTTATATACCTAACTAATTACTATAAATCCCTTTTGCTGCTAACGGATTATAATAAGCTCAGTCAAGCTGAGCATTTCATGGTGAGCGCACGTGACTTACCCTTCCCACCGTATCGGCAATCGAACGCCTCCGAGATCCCTCACAAACTTAGGTGTCAAGAATATTAATAAGGCGCTTGGACTCGATATTGCAGAACAGATCTATTTTACTAGCTTTGATTGTGTGATACTTGACTTGAACGAGTTGTTGTGTCGCAGTTTTATATATAGTGTGACTTGTGGAGTTACATTGGAGAGCAAACTACTGCGTATTGCATATATAGAGGACAGGCCGCAGGAGGAAAAATGGGTATGGATTTTGAGGGGATTGGAGAAGCTGGTGTGATACTGACTGTTGGGGTTCAGGGCAGACGTTTGGCAAGATATTTTCGAGGCTATGGGGCACTGAAAAGGATATCCGGATACTAATTCTTGGGTTGGATGGTGCAGGCAAGACGACAATTTTGTATAAGCTTCAGGTATGAATGTTTGATGATGTTTAGGGGAGTGGAAAGACAAGATATTAATACGATGTTCAGATAGGTGAAGTTGTATCGACCGTTCCCAGTATGTGGTTATAGTTTTGGGATGAAAAAAATTATGGAGCTGGAGGTCTAATATGTATAGCGATTGGATTCAATGTTGAGACTTTGACGTATAAGAATTTAAAGTTTAATGTCTGGGTAAGTGAATTGCCTCACTCATCACATGGGGCTGTTACTAAGAGTTTTCTTTGTAGGATCTTGGTGGTCAGACCAGCATACGCCCTTACTGGAGATGCTATTATGCAAACACCACGGCGGTGATTTTCGTGGTGGATTCCACCGATAAAGAGCGGATAGACACCAGTTCTGAGGAATTGCATACAATGCTTAAAGAAGAAGAGTTAAGTGATGCGGCATTGTTGGTATTTGCCAATAAGCAAGATCAACCAGGAGCATTGACCGCATCAGAGGTATCAAAGGCCCTTAGTCTGGTAAATCTAAAGGATCGTAGCTGGAGCATAATGGCATGCAGCGCGATTCGTGGTGATGGACTCAATGAAGGCCTCGATTGGCTGGTTAACGTAATCAAAGAAGAACATATATAATAATCATATAACTAGGCCGTTAAACGTCACGAGACCTGGCGGGGAAACCGCGCATTTAACCGGTCATAACCGGGGCCAGACTGCCCGGATTGGGCCAATGGGCCATCGTTCTTTGGTAAGCAAACAGCAACTCCGCACCCAAAATCTTAAATGCAGCAGCTGCACGCGGCTTTTTCGTGCATATATAAAAGCATACATCCTCGGCGCTTAAATCTTAGTTTCTTCCCTCCATCAATTCCATTGGTTATTATTCAACGAGAGAATTGTCATGTCTAAGAAAGATAACGTTGCACCTCCTCCTTCTACTGGAGGTCCTGTTTACACCACCACCAATGGGTGTCCTGTGATGAATCCGTATGCTTCGCAACGGGTGGGTCCCGATGGGCCTTTGTTGTTGCAAGACCATCATTTGCTTGAGATGTTGGCCCATTTTGACCGGGAGCGAATCCCTGAACGTGTTGTTCATGCAAAGGGTGCCGGTGCCTATGGGTATTTCGAGGTGACTGACGATGTTTCGGACATTTGCAGTGCCAAATTCTTGGAATCGGTCGGTAAAAAGACTAAAGTCTTCACCCGTTTCTCAACAGTCGGTGGCGAAAGAGGTACTCCTGATGTCGCCCGTGATCCTAGAGGATTCTCCACCAAGTTCTACACTGAAGAGGGAAACATCGATTGGGTATATAACAATACTCCCATCTTCTTCATCCGCAACCCCGCAAAGTTCCCCCTCTTCATCCATACCCAGAAACGTCATCCAAAGACAAATTTGAAAGATGCAACCATGTTCTGGGACTATCTGTCCAGCAACCAGGAAGCAGTCCATCAGGTCATGCAATTGTTCTCCGATAGAGGTACCCCATACTCGTTCAGACACATGAACGGTTATTCTGGACATACCTATAAGTGGATCAAGAAAGACGGAACCTTCAATTATGTCCAAATCCACCTTAAAACCGATCAAGGTATCAAGAATTTGACCAATGAGGAGGCTGTCAAGGTCATGGGCGAAAACCCCGACCATGCATCTCAAGATTTGTTGGAAAACATCGAGAATGGCAACCCGCCCTCTTGGACAGTCTATGTCCAGGTCATGTCTCCGGAACAGG
Source organism: Diddensiella santjacobensis (assembly GCA_030574215.1). NCBI lineage: Eukaryota > Fungi > Ascomycota > Dipodascomycetes > Dipodascales > Trichomonascaceae > Diddensiella > Diddensiella santjacobensis. The sequence goes on from JAJMEO010000013.1 coordinate 390,069, forward strand.
CCGAAAAAGTGCCCTTCAGCATCTTTGATCTCACAAAAGTCTGGCCCCACAGCGATTTCCCTCTCCGTAAGTTTGGAAAACTCGTGCTGAACGAAAACCCAAAGAACTACCACGCCGAGGTCGAACAAGCCGCCTTCTCCCCGGCCCACACCGTGCCGGGAATCGACGCCTCAGCAGACCCTGTTCTGCAATCCCGTCTTTTCTCGTATAATGACACCCATTACCACCGCTTGGGCATCAATTATCACCAAATCCCCGTCAACAAGCCTCTCAACGACTATAACCCGTTCCACAGAGATGGCGCCATGAGAGTCGACGGAAACTACGGCGATGAGCCCAATTACCCCTCGACCTACTCGTCAATCACGTACCGTCAAGACATTAAGATGCATGAGTCGCACGAGAAATGGGTAGGAGAGGCGGTTCGAAACCACTGGCCCTATGACGAGGCCAATGGCGATTACAAGCAAGCTGGACAAATGTGGGAAGTCTTCAAGAAGACAAACCAAGCAGACAACTTTGTCCACAACGTGTCAGTCCATTTGCAAAACGCCCGCCCTGAAGTTCAAGATAGAACATTCGACATGTTCCGAAAGGTCAGTCCCGAGCTGGGATCGAGAATCAGAGACGCCACGCTCAAGCTGGTCAAGAGCTCAAAGTCTGATCTCTCTCACCGGCTATAAAAGGCCCTCAAAAATATTTTTATTAGTCCATCCTTATCTAGTATTAGTTGTAGTAAAAGATCAATGTTCAAACATGTCAGTGCGCGGAACGGCGGTCCCAAGTCTTCCGTTCGTCAACACATCAAACAACCAGAAGCGATTGTTCCATGAGCAGGTACGCTCGTCACGGTTGGATCATTGGAGCAGGACTCTGTCGGGTCGCAAGCCCAGCGCAATTCATTAAGCTCTCAGCACGGTCATTTGCCCGAATGAGGTGGTCTCCGCCTGCTCAGCGGCGGTTACTGGCGATGCCTAGGAGTAGATTGCTCATGGCCGCCACGGGCGCCGCTTTGACTGGGGCGTTACTGACGGAGACGGAGCTCAAGGACGCAAATGGCGAGGGTGAAGGTAGTACGCGTGAAGAGGCTCTGTATAAGGCGTCTTTAAAGGATACGAAGGACCGTTCTCAGCTACAGAGCTTGTCGCGGGTGCGGCGGTGGCTTGTGTTGATAGAAGTGCATGTGGTGGACCCAATTAAGACGTGGTGTCGCTTTTTACATCTTACGATACTATTTATTCCGGTGATAGTGTCGTTGCCGATGGTATTGTTTGGTCCGAGGTTACCGAGTCGCGGCAATGAGAGGAAAGGAGCGGTGATCTGGTACCACTACCTAAGTTGGACCATGGAGATTGCGGGAGCTTCATTCATAAAGGTAAATGATTACGACGAATATTTATTGACGTGGGGAGAGTCGCTTTTGATTTTCTTCACGTCACTGCTTTTGCTATAGGCGTTTTTTGAAATAATTAATAATGATTTTGTTAGCTTGGTCAATGGGCAGCATCCAGAACAGACATTTTCCCAGAAATGTTCTGCGAAGAACTGTCAAACCTGCATTCGAATGGCAAACCGCATAGTCTGAGGGCCACAAAGGCAATTGTGTGTGAATCGTTTGGTGCCGCCAAGTTCGAGGACATTTTCGATGAATTCCTAGAGACCCCGCTTGGAGTCGGAGCCATGGGCCAGGTGTATAAGGCGAAGCTTTCATTAGATATGAAGCATTTAGCACACCGAGAAGAGGAAGAAGAAAACGAAAAAGATGGAGCTGAGACCTTGACTAGGATTTCCCGAATCAAGGATCGGTTTGTAAATTATAATGACCCGCCCTCGGACTGGGTAGTGATCAAAGTGCTGCATCCCAATGTGCGAAGAACTGTAGAGAGAGATCTGAAGATCATGAAGTTCTTTGCAGATGCCATTAGTCTCATACCGACGATGGAGTGGCTTTCACTTCCTGGAGAAGTGGAGACGTTTGCTCGCATGATGAGGCTTCAGCTTGATTTGCGCGTGGAAGCTGAGAACCTCATAATCTTTAGAAAGAATTTTGCCGAGCGCAAGGATATCATGTTCCCAAAGCCATATATCAACTACTCGTCGCAGAATGTGCTTGTGGAAGAGTACATTAGTGGTCTACCGATGACCAGGTTATTACAGAATCTAGATGATGATCATCGCGGTCAGATCGATACTGCGATTTCAGATAAAGGTCTGGATGCATTTCTAAAGATGCTTCTACTGGACAATTTTATCCATTCCGATCTCCATCCGGGCAATATATACGTACGTTTGTACAAGCGCGGCAAGCTACATTTATTGGGCTCGGAGGATCCCGTCACAAGTGAGGAGATTGAGGATGCGACGCAGCATATTCTTTCATTGGGCAATGACAAGGATCTATGGAGACAAGAGCTGGACAAGCTTTACGACGAGGGGTATCGGCCCCAGGTATGTTTTATTGATGCAGGACTGGTAACTGAGTTGAATGCCAGCAACCGGCGGAACTTCATTGATCTCTTCAAAGCCATAGCAGCATTTGATGGGTATCGAGTGGGAGAGTTGATGATTGAACGGTCAAGAACACCGGAAACGGCCATAGACGCAGACTTCTTTGCCCTCAAAGTGCAGCGGCTTGTGTTGGATATCAAGACCCGTACCTTTGCCCTAGGCAGCGTCAAGCTGGGAGACCTATTGACCAAGGTGTTAGGCATGGTAAGAGAGCATCACGTGAGAATGGAAGGTGATTTCATCACCGTGGTACTTTCCATATTGCTTTTGGAGGGCATTGGCCGTCAACTAAACCCGGACATGGATCTGTTCACAAGCGCTCTACCGATTCTACGTAAGCTCGGCTCATCGCCTTACAAGATGGACACGATGATCTTCGATGAAGATACCATATCTATGGCAAAAGTCTGGATTGCACTGGAGGTCCGCCGTTTCATCAATGCCTCAGTCCAAGATATCCATAACCTGGTCAAATACGACCGCTTGTGTCCGAACCAATGACCCCAGCACGTGTGACCCCCATGCAGTTGGAATCCTGCAAAGCTCTACCTACAACTACTGTATCTAGACACATTTGTAAAAACACTAACGATCACGGCTCCCTACATCAGGTGCCACGATCTCCCGCTGACCCCCCGAGCCACTTGACCTCTCCCCCGCGTCTATTTCTTGATCCGGCTCACGATCCTCACGTATATCTCAGAACGGCCCGCCCCGCAGGTGTTTTTAACGGGCGTCCAACTTTGATATTTTTTTATTTCTTTTATGCTTATTTATGACTTGCGATGAAGTTCGCCAAAGGGTAAGTATACTGATCCAATTCCGGGTGTGCCGGTATTGTTCTGGTTGAGGGCCCGGGATCTGTACTTTATATGGCTAATTGAATCCAGTCTGCAACGAAACCAAGTTCCGGAATGGAGGTATGGATATTGGGGAATATTACAATTGAAGTTGGTGGGTTTCTAATCAAGAGTATTCCAGTTCGTCGTATTTGAACTACAAAGGCCTGAAGAAGATCATTAAAGAAATCAACCGTGTGCGATTAGGGGCCGATACCGGCGATAACCAGATAGTCACAGAGGCCGATTTGGCACGTAAGTTGTTGGGCTAGTATAGAAGCCAGGATGCTAAACAAAGGCTGTTACAGCTTTCTTCTATGCCCTGGATCGTGACATTGAGCTTGTGGATGCCTTCTACAACGTGAAATACACCGAGTACTCACGAAGACTCAAGCATGTGCTGGAACGGTATTCGCCCAACTCCACCAAAGCAAAAGACCTCGATCCAGAGGAATTGGAGGACCTGGTCGGCGTTCTGCTGGAGCTTCGTAGCCAGCTGAGGAAACTTCAATGGTACGCCGACGTCAATAAACGTGGGTTTGTAAAGATCCTTAAAAAGTATGATGACTGTCATCCTCTATCGACTGGATTATGTTCTAACCGGTATATAATAGACTCGATAAGAAGGTCGAAATCAAGAAACAGGCTAATTACTTGGCGTCCAAGATCTTCATCCTTCCCTTTGCCAATGGTGGCTCCATTATAGAAAAACTCGCAATCACAAATGCATACTTGGGCGAACTATCGCCTCAGGCTCGCGACGACGGTGAGTTCTATTTCACCACTGATCGTCTACTGGTAGGATCCGATCTAGGCCGACCTGCCTCTACTACCTCGTCCATGTCTGAAACCACTCTAGGAGTGCTAAAGTCCTACGTTGCAGCCGACGATGTAAATGCTCTCACGAAACACCTCGAAACAGAAGCTACAATCAGCCAGAAATCAAAAATGGCACTGCTTTCCAAAGCGCTCAGCTCTCGGGCTAAAGGGTGCATAGACCTCTTGCTCGCAAGCACAGACTCTCTGGAAGAGGCCTCCGAGTTGAATGGCCGGAATGTTCTACATCGCATGATCATCAATCATGGCAGACAGCGCTCCCAGGAAGCCAATGGAACGGAAAGCCCTACAGAAAACTTTCTCCAACCTGCAGAGGTTCCGAAAGTCGCTACGCAGACAAGTACGTCTGGAAGTGACGCGGCATATGCAAAGGACGAGGAGGAGATGCTCGTGTATCTGCTATCAAGATTGACTCCGAATCAGAGATCAGCGCTGGTTTCTCGTGACCAGCACTTGCGAACACCCTTGCATTACGCTGCCCATTATGGCCTCAAGCTGATGACAAAGGTTCTTCTGCACCACATGCAGGAATGGGGACTCATAGGCGGCAATCTAATTTCCCCCGAATGGCAAGATAGCGAAGGTGCCATCCCCGTTTACCTGGCGGTAACAGGAAACCATCCACGGACGTGCGAAGTACTTTTAACATACGGAATCGAGTCCAACCCGGAATCTGTACAGTCACTATCCCCACTCATGACGGTGGCAGCTCGCTTGGGGAATGTGGACCTGCTGGATGTTTTGCTAAAGTTCGGGCTCGATATTAATTTCGCTGACCCCAAGGTCCACGAGACCCCGCTGTTCATTGCTGCAAAGCTCAACCATATTCAGACCGTTCAGTTCCTGGTGGATCAAAAGGCAGACTTGGAGATCGGCGAGTCGACATATGGCTGGACACCGATTTTTGTGGCCGCTGTGGACGGCTTTACTGAAGTCGCCCAGATTCTGTTGACCGCCAATGCCAATCTCGAACGATTAGACGGTTCTGGTTGGACTGCGATGGAGCATGCCAGTCTGCGTGGCCATATAAAACTTGCGGATTTGCTCAAGCCTGCTGTTCCACCAGGCTGGAAATCTTTCTTTGACGACTCGTCCAAGGACAGAGGCTCTCCAGCCGAAAGAGTGGATGACACGGCTGTCAAAGTGAAGTCAGGCAAGGATCTCGCGTCGACCGCTTCAGATTCTGATATCGAGTTAGATATGATCAAGACATTTGGTCATCGGTATCTACGTGGAAAATCCAACTTGATTCTTGTAACCCTCGGCACAACCGATGTTCGACAGGCATCAGACCCCGTACAGCTCGAGCGGGTACCTTATTCGAAGGCACATTCTACTCAGCTTGACACTGCCCTTACGCTAATTGTATCTGCTACAAACTGCACAGGTGAGTCGGGGGTGTTTGACTTGCCCATTCCTGATAATGGGCATGCCACTGAGCCTATTTTGTTTTATGCCGAAGACATTGAAAACGTGAAACTCTGTTTTGATATTGTTCCTACGTATTCTAGCCGCAAAAAGGTCCTGGGCCGGGCTGTGGCGTTGTTGAACAAAGTGCGTACCTCCGTGGGTCCTCAGAAACGAAGTCTGCATGAGACTCTAACCTTGCCAATCATGGAGGCCGA